>OX411543.1:67610084-67990247 GCA_948146395.1 Fragum whitleyi | reverse complement strand
TAACACTGTCCAATTAACTTTTCCTGGGAGTTTCTGACCTTTGACTTAGTTTTTGAATATTAAACTTACAATATAAGCTATTCATGAGGGTTTTTTCTTGAATGTATTTATATTTTTAAAGAAAAATAGAACTTAAATTAAACTTAAAATCAATTTTTTCTTCAAATAATGATTTTTTTGCAACCAATTTTTAGCATAGACATCTGAAAAGGGTCACAAAGTAAAGAAGAATCATTTTGCTGCAAAACACCTTTTATTTTATGGAAATTGATCACTTATTACCAAAGTTATGTCAATTTCTAATCATCATGTGAAGGACACTGAAACTTTTCCTTTTTGGTCCTAATTTCAGAAATATAGGCCTTGTGCTAATTCTCCTGCAATTTCATTTCTAAGTAATATTTTTGAAAAATTTAAAGACATGGAAAGTTGTAATACACATATGCATAGGTTGAAAGAAGTTTTGTCCAAATTGGAAATAAAAAGTTTCATATTTAGGAGATGGGGGGGTCACACAAAAATATTGATTGCTATGTTGTTTTCATAAATTTTTGACTCAAATGTCACTGTCAACTAGTAAATATGATCAAGAACTGGTTTCTGATAAGAATCTTTCAATATTTTTAAAATTTGAATTAAATTTTTAAAAAAAATATCAAATTGTTGATTTCACGCCTTTAAAGTACTTTGATTCCTCCGGAATGCTTTGGTTTTTTCCCATTATGTCATAACAAGCTGTCTGCACAATTTGATCATCTGAACAAGAAGTTTGGGCTGTAAAGAACTAAAATTTTCATCTGAAAAAGGTATGGATAATGCCATCACCCTAGAATATTAGCCACTTAAAAGCCTCGTTGGTATGAATGTAGTCGATAGGACTTTATACATGTTTTTGGGTTCAGAATCAACAGTTCAACTCAAATAGACTAAAAACACAAACTATTGTTGGAAAATCAAACCTTGCTTGAATGAGCTTTCTTACAGTACCTCTGTCTGTGTGTGGTTGTCCCCATCTCTATCTGTCTCTTTGTCATTGTTTGTCTGGCTCTCTGTTTCTCTCTCCCTGCCTCCCCCCCCTCTTTCTCTTTCTCTCTCTCTCTCTCTCTCTCTCTCTCTCTTGCAATATGATTTACTCCCCCTCCCTTTTAAGGGATTTTGAGTGTAATATTCTTGTATCCTCAAATTTATTTATATGTAGTTACAACTCATTTTTGCTGATCTATAGTTTTGAGCTCGAATAAGAGGTCGCTCTGTTTCAGCCGGTCGATTTCACCGTTAGTGGACAGTCTATGTATAATTATGTATGCCATCACCTCAACATATTCCTTTGTTTCACTTACATTTTGTTAATCCTTAACCTCACGGTATTGAAATTCCATGATGGATTTGCTACTTAGGCGATTCATTCTAAAAGTGTTGTTTTTGTCATTGTAGCAGGTTACACATATGATCGTTCGAAATGTTGTCATCTGTAGTAGAAATAGTACTTGTTTTTTGTGTTTTTTTGTTTCATAAGCTTCACTGCAAGGTCCTTGTTGGTTACTTCTCAATTAATGAAACATATTTTCTTTTTGAAAAAAGCTTTCTCTTCTTCTGCATCTGCTGCCTTAAATCATGTTCAATAAGAATGTGTTTTTAGATGTCTGGAAATTGAAAGAATAGCTGGTTTTGGTAATAAAAGGAAGCCTCATCTTCTTTTATACCTACCCCACAATGTCAGTGTCATATGACCAAAACGGCACTAATTTGATTGGCCGGCAGTCTAAGTAACCACTTGAAATGAAGATAATAAGCTTCCAAACCCTTAGCCCTGTATGGATATTTCCTGTTAGGGATCCCCTTTACATTGTTTCGTAAATATTTATGTATCGGATACAGCTTAGACTCTTCAATCAAAATGGTAAAAGCAAAAAAATAGTACTTTTAAAAGATTTTAATATATTATACAAAAGATTAATTCTGCCACCATTTTGCTCTACAGCCTCAAATAGTAATTCTTATTTAGAACTTTTCTCTTTTTAACACTGTCCAATTAACTTTTCCTGGGAGTTTCTGACCTTTGACTTAGTTTTTGAATATTAAACTTACAATATAAGCTATTCATGAGGGTTTTTTCTTGAATGTATTTATATTTTTAAAGAAAAATAGAACTTAAATTAAACTTAAAATCAATTTTTTCTTCAAATAATGATTTTTTTGCAACCAATTTTTAGCATAGACATCTGAAAAGGGTCACAAAGTAAAGAAGAATCATTTTGCTGCAAAACACCTTTTATTTTATGGAAATTGATCACTTATTACCAAAGTTATGTCAATTTCTAATCATCATGTGAAGGACACTGAAACTTTTCCTTTTTGGTCCTAATTTCAGAAATATAGGCCTTGTGCTAATTCTCCTGCAATTTCATTTCTAAGTAATATTTTTGAAAAATTTAAAGACATGGAAAGTTGTAATACACATATGCATAGGTTGAAAGAAGTTTTGTCCAAATTGGAAATAAAAAGTTTCATATTTAGGATCCGCTCCGGTCTTGAATTACTTCCGAGGTCGTTGTACCCTAAAATAGTCCGGATAGAAAAAATGATATGCTCCTTTTGCCACACTGTTTTAATGTTTGAGTCAGAGTAAAGTGCTTGAAATGAGGTTCAGCTAAGTGCCAGACCTCTGCTACATTCCATGCATGAGATGAAATGCATTTAGGTGCGAACTATTTTTTCTTGGAGCCTGACCTTTGGTGGAGGTACCCAAGTCTGCGTATACTTTCCTACCATGAGAATTTTTAGGGTAGTCGTGCGCAATGAAAAATTGTGAAAAATTTTATCCTGCAAGGTACTATTTTCTGGAGATGATATTCAAGAGCATATAATGCTCTTTAAGCCGCACTAAGTTATTAAGCCCAAATTTGCTTTTTAAAGGAGCTACAGACTGTCAAAATGTGCAAATTTACTATATAATTTAACACGGCCAAAACAGACAGGAGTGTAACCTATATGGAGATGGGGGGGTCACACAAAAATATTGATTGCTATGTTGTTTTCATAAATTTTTGACTCAAATGTCACTGTCAACTAGTAAATATGATCAAGAACTGGTTTCTGATAAGAATCTTTCAATATTTTTAAAATTTGAATTAAATTTTTAAAAAAAATATCAAATTGTTGATTTCACGCCTTTAAAGTACTTTGATTCCTCCGGAATGCTTTGGTTTTTTCCCATTATGTCATAACAAGCTGTCTGCACAATTTGATCATCTGAACAAGAAGTTTGGGCTGTAAAGAACTAAAATTTTCATCTGAAAAAGGTATGGATAATGCCATCACCCTAGAATATTAGCCACTTAAAAGCCTCGTTGGTATGAATGTAGTCGATAGGACTTTATACATGTTTTTGGGTTCAGAATCAACAGTTCAACTCAAATAGACTAAAAACACAAACTATTGTTGGAAAATCAAACCTTGCTTGAATGAGCTTTCTTACAGTACCTCTGTCTGTGTGTGGTTGTCCCCATCTCTATCTGTCTCTTTGTCATTGTTTGTCTGGCTCTCTGTTTCTCTCTCCCTGCCTCCCCCCCCCTCTTTCTCTTTCTCTCTCTCTCTCTCTCTCTCTCTCTCTCTTGCAATATGATTTACTCCCCCTCCCTTTTAAGGGATTTTGAGTGTAATATTCTTGTATCCTCAAATTTATTTATATGTAGTTACAACTCATTTTTGCTGATCTATAGTTTTGAGCTCGAATAAGAGGTCGCTCTGTTTCAGCCGGTCGATTTCACCGTTAGTGGACAGTCTATGTATAATTATGTATGCCATCACCTCAACATATTCCTTTGTTTCACTTACATTTTGTTAATCCTTAACCTCACGGTATTGAAATTCCATGATGGATTTGCTACTTAGGCGATTCATTCTAAAAGTGTTGTTTTTGTCATTGTAGCAGGTTACACATATGATCGTTCGAAATGTTGTCATCTGTAGTAGAAATAGTACTTGTTTTTTGTGTTTTTTTGTTTCATAAGCTTCACTGCAAGGTCCTTGTTGGTTACTTCTCAATTAATGAAACATATTTTCTTTTTGAAAAAAGCTTTCTCTTCTTCTGCATCTGCTGCCTTAAATCATGTTCAATAAGAATGTGTTTTTAGATGTCTGGAAATTGAAAGAATAGCTGGTTTTGGTAATAAAAGGAAGCCTCATCTTCTTTTATACCTACCCCACAATGTCAGTGTCATATGACCAAAACGGCACTAATTTGATTGGCCGGCAGTCTAAGTAACCACTTGAAATGAAGATAATAAGCTTCCAAACCCTTAGCCCTGTATGGATATTTCCTGTTAGGGATCCCCTTTACATTGTTTCGTAAATATTTATGTATCGGATACAGCTTAGACTCTTCAATCAAAATGGTAAAAGCAAAAAAATAGTACTTTTAAAAGATTTTAATATATTATACAAAAGATTAATTCTGCCACCATTTTGCTCTACAGCCTCAAATAGTAATTCTTATTTAGAACTTTTCTCTTTTTAACACTGTCCAATTAACTTTTCCTGGGAGTTTCTGACCTTTGACTTAGTTTTTGAATATTAAACTTACAATATAAGCTATTCATGAGGGTTTTTTCTTGAATGTATTTATATTTTTAAAGAAAAATAGAACTTAAATTAAACTTAAAATCAATTTTTTCTTCAAATAATGATTTTTTTGCAACCAATTTTTAGCATAGACATCTGAAAAGGGTCACAAAGTAAAGAAGAATCATTTTGCTGCAAAACACCTTTTATTTTATGGAAATTGATCACTTATTACCAAAGTTATGTCAATTTCTAATCATCATGTGAAGGACACTGAAACTTTTCCTTTTTGGTCCTAATTTCAGAAATATAGGCCTTGTGCTAATTCTCCTGCAATTTCATTTCTAAGTAATATTTTTGAAAAATTTAAAGACATGGAAAGTTGTAATACACATATGCATAGGTTGAAAGAAGTTTTGTCCAAATTGGAAATAAAAAGTTTCATATTTAGGATCCGCTCCGGTCTTGAATTACTTCCGAGGTCGTTGTACCCTAAAATAGTCCGGATAGAAAAAATGATATGCTCCTTTTGCCACACTGTTTTAATGTTTGAGTCAGAGTAAAGTGCTTGAAATGAGGTTCAGCTAAGTGCCAGACCTCTGCTACATTCCATGCATGAGATGAAATGCATTTAGGTGCGAACTATTTTTTCTTGGAGCCTGACCTTTGGTGGAGGTACCCAAGTCTGCGTATACTTTCCTACCATGAGAATTTTTAGGGTAGTCGTGCGCAATGAAAAATTGTGAAAAATTTTATCCTGCAAGGTACTATTTTCTGGAGATGATATTCAAGAGCATATAATGCTCTTTAAGCCGCACTAAGTTATTAAGCCCAAATTTGCTTTTTAAAGGAGCTACAGACTGTCAAAATGTGCAAATTTACTATATAATTTAACACGGCCAAAACAGACAGGAGTGTAACCTATATGGAGATGGGGGGGTCACACAAAAATATTGATTGCTATGTTGTTTTCATAAATTTTTGACTCAAATGTCACTGTCAACTAGTAAATATGATCAAGAACTGGTTTCTGATAAGAATCTTTCAATATTTTTAAAATTTGAATTAAATTTTTAAAAAAAATATCAAATTGTTGATTTCACGCCTTTAAAGTACTTTGATTCCTCCGGAATGCTTTGGTTTTTTCCCATTATGTCATAACAAGCTGTCTGCACAATTTGATCATCTGAACAAGAAGTTTGGGCTGTAAAGAACTAAAATTTTCATCTGAAAAAGGTATGGATAATGCCATCACCCTAGAATATTAGCCACTTAAAAGCCTCGTTGGTATGAATGTAGTCGATAGGACTTTATACATGTTTTTGGGTTCAGAATCAACAGTTCAACTCAAATAGACTAAAAACACAAACTATTGTTGGAAAATCAAACCTTGCTTGAATGAGCTTTCTTACAGTACCTCTGTCTGTGTGTGGTTGTCCCCATCTCTATCTGTCTCTTTGTCATTGTTTGTCTGGCTCTCTGTTTCTCTCTCCCTGCCTCCCCCCCCTCTTTCTCTTTCTCTCTCTCTCTCTCTCTCTCTCTCTCTCTTGCAATATGATTTACTCCCCCTCCCTTTTAAGGGATTTTGAGTGTAATATTCTTGTATCCTCAAATTTATTTATATGTAGTTACAACTCATTTTTGCTGATCTATAGTTTTGAGCTCGAATAAGAGGTCGCTCTGTTTCAGCCGGTCGATTTCACCGTTAGTGGACAGTCTATGTATAATTATGTATGCCATCACCTCAACATATTCCTTTGTTTCACTTACATTTTGTTAATCCTTAACCTCACGGTATTGAAATTCCATGATGGATTTGCTACTTAGGCGATTCATTCTAAAAGTGTTGTTTTTGTCATTGTAGCAGGTTACACATATGATCGTTCGAAATGTTGTCATCTGTAGTAGAAATAGTACTTGTTTTTTGTGTTTTTTTGTTTCATAAGCTTCACTGCAAGGTCCTTGTTGGTTACTTCTCAATTAATGAAACATATTTTCTTTTTGAAAAAAGCTTTCTCTTCTTCTGCATCTGCTGCCTTAAATCATGTTCAATAAGAATGTGTTTTTAGATGTCTGGAAATTGAAAGAATAGCTGGTTTTGGTAATAAAAGGAAGCCTCATCTTCTTTTATACCTACCCCACAATGTCAGTGTCATATGACCAAAACGGCACTAATTTGATTGGCCGGCAGTCTAAGTAACCACTTGAAATGAAGATAATAAGCTTCCAAACCCTTAGCCCTGTATGGATATTTCCTGTTAGGGATCCCCTTTACATTGTTTCGTAAATATTTATGTATCGGATACAGCTTAGACTCTTCAATCAAAATGGTAAAAGCAAAAAAATAGTACTTTTAAAAGATTTTAATATATTATACAAAAGATTAATTCTGCCACCATTTTGCTCTACAGCCTCAAATAGTAATTCTTATTTAGAACTTTTCTCTTTTTAACACTGTCCAATTAACTTTTCCTGGGAGTTTCTGACCTTTGACTTAGTTTTTGAATATTAAACTTACAATATAAGCTATTCATGAGGGTTTTTTCTTGAATGTATTTATATTTTTAAAGAAAAATAGAACTTAAATTAAACTTAAAATCAATTTTTTCTTCAAATAATGATTTTTTTGCAACCAATTTTTAGCATAGACATCTGAAAAGGGTCACAAAGTAAAGAAGAATCATTTTGCTGCAAAACACCTTTTATTTTATGGAAATTGATCACTTATTACCAAAGTTATGTCAATTTCTAATCATCATGTGAAGGACACTGAAACTTTTCCTTTTTGGTCCTAATTTCAGAAATATAGGCCTTGTGCTAATTCTCCTGCAATTTCATTTCTAAGTAATATTTTTGAAAAATTTAAAGACATGGAAAGTTGTAATACACATATGCATAGGTTGAAAGAAGTTTTGTCCAAATTGGAAATAAAAAGTTTCATATTTAGGATCCGCTCCGGTCTTGAATTACTTCCGAGGTCGTTGTACCCTAAAATAGTCCGGATAGAAAAAATGATATGCTCCTTTTGCCACACTGTTTTAATGTTTGAGTCAGAGTAAAGTGCTTGAAATGAGGTTCAGCTAAGTGCCAGACCTCTGCTACATTCCATGCATGAGATGAAATGCATTTAGGTGCGAACTATTTTTTCTTGGAGCCTGACCTTTGGTGGAGGTACCCAAGTCTGCGTATACTTTCCTACCATGAGAATTTTTAGGGTAGTCGTGCGCAATGAAAAATTGTGAAAAATTTTATCCTGCAAGGTACTATTTTCTGGAGATGATATTCAAGAGCATATAATGCTCTTTAAGCCGCACTAAGTTATTAAGCCCAAATTTGCTTTTTAAAGGAGCTACAGACTGTCAAAATGTGCAAATTTACTATATAATTTAACACGGCCAAAACAGACAGGAGTGTAACCTATATGGAGATGGGGGGGTCACACAAAAATATTGATTGCTATGTTGTTTTCATAAATTTTTGACTCAAATGTCACTGTCAACTAGTAAATATGATCAAGAACTGGTTTCTGATAAGAATCTTTCAATATTTTTAAAATTTGAATTAAATTTTTAAAAAAAATATCAAATTGTTGATTTCACGCCTTTAAAGTACTTTGATTCCTCCGGAATGCTTTGGTTTTTTCCCATTATGTCATAACAAGCTGTCTGCACAATTTGATCATCTGAACAAGAAGTTTGGGCTGTAAAGAACTAAAATTTTCATCTGAAAAAGGTATGGATAATGCCATCACCCTAGAATATTAGCCACTTAAAAGCCTCGTTGGTATGAATGTAGTCGATAGGACTTTATACATGTTTTTGGGTTCAGAATCAACAGTTCAACTCAAATAGACTAAAAACACAAACTATTGTTGGAAAATCAAACCTTGCTTGAATGAGCTTTCTTACAGTACCTCTGTCTGTGTGTGGTTGTCCCCATCTCTATCTGTCTCTTTGTCATTGTTTGTCTGGCTCTCTGTTTCTCTCTCCCTGCCTCCCCCCCCTCTTTCTCTTTCTCTCTCTCTCTCTCTCTCTCTCTCTCTCTTGCAATATGATTTACTCCCCCTCCCTTTTAAGGGATTTTGAGTGTAATATTCTTGTATCCTCAAATTTATTTATATGTAGTTACAACTCATTTTTGCTGATCTATAGTTTTGAGCTCGAATAAGAGGTCGCTCTGTTTCAGCCGGTCGATTTCACCGTTAGTGGACAGTCTATGTATAATTATGTATGCCATCACCTCAACATATTCCTTTGTTTCACTTACATTTTGTTAATCCTTAACCTCACGGTATTGAAATTCCATGATGGATTTGCTACTTAGGCGATTCATTCTAAAAGTGTTGTTTTTGTCATTGTAGCAGGTTACACATATGATCGTTCGAAATGTTGTCATCTGTAGTAGAAATAGTACTTGTTTTTTGTGTTTTTTTGTTTCATAAGCTTCACTGCAAGGTCCTTGTTGGTTACTTCTCAATTAATGAAACATATTTTCTTTTTGAAAAAAGCTTTCTCTTCTTCTGCATCTGCTGCCTTAAATCATGTTCAATAAGAATGTGTTTTTAGATGTCTGGAAATTGAAAGAATAGCTGGTTTTGGTAATAAAAGGAAGCCTCATCTTCTTTTATACCTACCCCACAATGTCAGTGTCATATGACCAAAACGGCACTAATTTGATTGGCCGGCAGTCTAAGTAACCACTTGAAATGAAGATAATAAGCTTCCAAACCCTTAGCCCTGTATGGATATTTCCTGTTAGGGATCCCCTTTACATTGTTTCGTAAATATTTATGTATCGGATACAGCTTAGACTCTTCAATCAAAATGGTAAAAGCAAAAAAATAGTACTTTTAAAAGATTTTAATATATTATACAAAAGATTAATTCTGCCACCATTTTGCTCTACAGCCTCAAATAGTAATTCTTATTTAGAACTTTTCTCTTTTTAACACTGTCCAATTAACTTTTCCTGGGAGTTTCTGACCTTTGACTTAGTTTTTGAATATTAAACTTACAATATAAGCTATTCATGAGGGTTTTTTCTTGAATGTATTTATATTTTTAAAGAAAAATAGAACTTAAATTAAACTTAAAATCAATTTTTTCTTCAAATAATGATTTTTTTGCAACCAATTTTTAGCATAGACATCTGAAAAGGGTCACAAAGTAAAGAAGAATCATTTTGCTGCAAAACACCTTTTATTTTATGGAAATTGATCACTTATTACCAAAGTTATGTCAATTTCTAATCATCATGTGAAGGACACTGAAACTTTTCCTTTTTGGTCCTAATTTCAGAAATATAGGCCTTGTGCTAATTCTCCTGCAATTTCATTTCTAAGTAATATTTTTGAAAAATTTAAAGACATGGAAAGTTGTAATACACATATGCATAGGTTGAAAGAAGTTTTGTCCAAATTGGAAATAAAAAGTTTCATATTTAGGATCCGCTCCGGTCTTGAATTACTTCCGAGGTCGTTGTACCCTAAAATAGTCCGGATAGAAAAAATGATATGCTCCTTTTGCCACACTGTTTTAATGTTTGAGTCAGAGTAAAGTGCTTGAAATGAGGTTCAGCTAAGTGCCAGACCTCTGCTACATTCCATGCATGAGATGAAATGCATTTAGGTGCGAACTATTTTTTCTTGGAGCCTGACCTTTGGTGGAGGTACCCAAGTCTGCGTATACTTTCCTACCATGAGAATTTTTAGGGTAGTCGTGCGCAATGAAAAATTGTGAAAAATTTTATCCTGCAAGGTACTATTTTCTGGAGATGATATTCAAGAGCATATAATGCTCTTTAAGCCGCACTAAGTTATTAAGCCCAAATTTGCTTTTTAAAGGAGCTACAGACTGTCAAAATGTGCAAATTTACTATATAATTTAACACGGCCAAAACAGACAGGAGTGTAACCTATATGGAGATGGGGGGGTCACACAAAAATATTGATTGCTATGTTGTTTTCATAAATTTTTGACTCAAATGTCACTGTCAACTAGTAAATATGATCAAGAACTGGTTTCTGATAAGAATCTTTCAATATTTTTAAAATTTGAATTAAATTTTTAAAAAAAATATCAAATTGTTGATTTCACGCCTTTAAAGTACTTTGATTCCTCCGGAATGCTTTGGTTTTTTCCCATTATGTCATAACAAGCTGTCTGCACAATTTGATCATCTGAACAAGAAGTTTGGGCTGTAAAGAACTAAAATTTTCATCTGAAAAAGGTATGGATAATGCCATCACCCTAGAATATTAGCCACTTAAAAGCCTCGTTGGTATGAATGTAGTCGATAGGACTTTATACATGTTTTTGGGTTCAGAATCAACAGTTCAACTCAAATAGACTAAAAACACAAACTATTGTTGGAAAATCAAACCTTGCTTGAATGAGCTTTCTTACAGTACCTCTGTCTGTGTGTGGTTGTCCCCATCTCTATCTGTCTCTTTGTCATTGTTTGTCTGGCTCTCTGTTTCTCTCTCCCTGCCTCCCCCCCCTCTTTCTCTTTCTCTCTCTCTCTCTCTCTCTCTCTCTCTCTTGCAATATGATTTACTCCCCCTCCCTTTTAAGGGATTTTGAGTGTAATATTCTTGTATCCTCAAATTTATTTATATGTAGTTACAACTCATTTTTGCTGATCTATAGTTTTGAGCTCGAATAAGAGGTCGCTCTGTTTCAGCCGGTAGATTTCACCGTTAGTGGACAGTCTATGTATAATTATGTATGCCATCACCTCAACATATTCCTTTGTTTCACTTACATTTTGTTAATCCTTAACCTCACGGTATTGAAATTCCATGATGGATTTGCTACTTAGGCGATTCATTCTAAAAGTGTTGTTTTTGTCATTGTAGCAGGTTACACATATGATCGTTCGAAATGTTGTCATCTGTAGTAGAAATAGTACTTGTTTTTTGTGTTTTTTTGTTTCATAAGCTTCACTGCAAGGTCCTTGTTGGTTACTTCTCAATTAATGAAACATATTTTCTTTTTGAAAAAAGCTTTCTCTTCTTCTGCATCTGCTGCCTTAAATCATGTTCAATAAGAATGTGTTTTTAGATGTCTGGAAATTGAAAGAATAGCTGGTTTTGGTAATAAAAGGAAGCCTCATCTTCTTTTATACCTACCCCACAATGTCAGTGTCATATGACCAAAACGGCACTAATTTGATTGGCCGGCAGTCTAAGTAACCACTTGAAATGAAGATAATAAGCTTCCAAACCCTTAGCCCTGTATGGATATTTCCTGTTAGGGATCCCCTTTACATTGTTTCGTAAATATTTATGTATCGGATACAGCTTAGACTCTTCAATCAAAATGGTAAAAGCAAAAAAATAGTACTTTTAAAAGATTTTAATATATTATACAAAAGATTAATTCTGCCACCATTTTGCTCTACAGCCTCAAATAGTAATTCTTATTTAGAACTTTTCTCTTTTTAACACTGTCCAATTAACTTTTCCTGGGAGTTTCTGACCTTTGACTTAGTTTTTGAATATTAAACTTACAATATAAGCTATTCATGAGGGTTTTTTCTTGAATGTATTTATATTTTTAAAGAAAAATAGAACTTAAATTAAACTTAAAATCAATTTTTTCTTCAAATAATGATTTTTTTGCAACCAATTTTTAGCATAGACATCTGAAAAGGGTCACAAAGTAAAGAAGAATCATTTTGCTGCAAAACACCTTTTATTTTATGGAAATTGATCACTTATTACCAAAGTTATGTCAATTTCTAATCATCATGTGAAGGACACTGAAACTTTTCCTTTTTGGTCCTAATTTCAGAAATATAGGCCTTGTGCTAATTCTCCTGCAATTTCATTTCTAAGTAATATTTTTGAAAAATTTAAAGACATGGAAAGTTGTAATACACATATGCATAGGTTGAAAGAAGTTTTGTCCAAATTGGAAATAAAAAGTTTCATATTTAGGATCCGCTCCGGTCTTGAATTACTTCCGAGGTCGTTGTACCCTAAAATAGTCCGGATAGAAAAAATGATATGCTCCTTTTGCCACACTGTTTTAATGTTTGAGTCAGAGTAAAGTGCTTGAAATGAGGTTCAGCTAAGTGCCAGACCTCTGCTACATTCCATGCATGAGATGAAATGCATTTAGGTGCGAACTATTTTTTCTTGGAGCCTGACCTTTGGTGGAGGTACCCAAGTCTGCGTATACTTTCCTACCATGAGAATTTTTAGGGTAGTCGTGCGCAATGAAAAATTGTGAAAAATTTTATCCTGCAAGGTACTATTTTCTGGAGATGATATTCAAGAGCATATAATGCTCTTTAAGCCGCACTAAGTTATTAAGCCCAAATTTGCTTTTTAAAGGAGCTACAGACTGTCAAAATGTGCAAATTTACTATATAATTTAACACGGCCAAAACAGACAGGAGTGTAACCTATATGGAGATGGGGGGGTCACACAAAAATATTGATTGCTATGTTGTTTTCATAAATTTTTGACTCAAATGTCACTGTCAACTAGTAAATATGATCAAGAACTGGTTTCTGATAAGAATCTTTCAATATTTTTAAAATTTGAATTAAATTTTTAAAAAAAATATCAAATTGTTGATTTCACGCCTTTAAAGTACTTTGATTCCTCCGGAATGCTTTGGTTTTTTCCCATTATGTCATAACAAGCTGTCTGCACAATTTGATCATCTGAACAAGAAGTTTGGGCTGTAAAGAACTAAAATTTTCATCTGAAAAAGGTATGGATAATGCCATCACCCTAGAATATTAGCCACTTAAAAGCCTCGTTGGTATGAATGTAGTCGATAGGACTTTATACATGTTTTTGGGTTCAGAATCAACAGTTCAACTCAAATAGACTAAAAACACAAACTATTGTTGGAAAATCAAACCTTGCTTGAATGAGCTTTCTTACAGTACCTCTGTCTGTGTGTGGTTGTCCCCATCTCTATCTGTCTCTTTGTCATTGTTTGTCTGGCTCTCTGTTTCTCTCTCCCTGCCTCCCCCCCCTCTTTCTCTTTCTCTCTCTCTCTCTCTCTCTCTCTCTTGCAATATGATTTACTCCCCCTCCCTTTTAAGGGATTTTGAGTGTAATATTCTTGTATCCTCAAATTTATTTATATGTAGTTACAACTCATTTTTGCTGATCTATAGTTTTGAGCTCGAATAAGAGGTCGCTCTGTTTCAGCCGGTCGATTTCACCGTTAGTGGACAGTCTATGTATAATTATGTATGCCATCACCTCAACATATTCCTTTGTTTCACTTACATTTTGTTAATCCTTAACCTCACGGTATTGAAATTCCATGATGGATTTGCTACTTAGGCGATTCATTCTAAAAGTGTTGTTTTTGTCATTGTAGCAGGTTACACATATGATCGTTCGAAATGTTGTCATCTGTAGTAGAAATAGTACTTGTTTTTTGTGTTTTTTTGTTTCATAAGCTTCACTGCAAGGTCCTTGTTGGTTACTTCTCAATTAATGAAACATATTTTCTTTTTGAAAAAAGCTTTCTCTTCTTCTGCATCTGCTGCCTTAAATCATGTTCAATAAGAATGTGTTTTTAGATGTCTGGAAATTGAAAGAATAGCTGGTTTTGGTAATAAAAGGAAGCCTCATCTTCTTTTATACCTACCCCACAATGTCAGTGTCATATGACCAAAACGGCACTAATTTGATTGGCCGGCAGTCTAAGTAACCACTTGAAATGAAGATAATAAGCTTCCAAACCCTTAGCCCTGTATGGATATTTCCTGTTAGGGATCCCCTTTACATTGTTTCGTAAATATTTATGTATCGGATACAGCTTAGACTCTTCAATCAAAATGGTAAAAGCAAAAAAATAGTACTTTTAAAAGATTTTAATATATTATACAAAAGATTAATTCTGCCACCATTTTGCTCTACAGCCTCAAATAGTAATTCTTATTTAGAACTTTTCTCTTTTTAACACTGTCCAATTAACTTTTCCTGGGAGTTTCTGACCTTTGACTTAGTTTTTGAATATTAAACTTACAATATAAGCTATTCATGAGGGTTTTTTCTTGAATGTATTTATATTTTTAAAGAAAAATAGAACTTAAATTAAACTTAAAATCAATTTTTTCTTCAAATAATGATTTTTTTGCAACCAATTTTTAGCATAGACATCTGAAAAGGGTCACAAAGTAAAGAAGAATCATTTTGCTGCAAAACACCTTTTATTTTATGGAAATTGATCACTTATTACCAAAGTTATGTCAATTTCTAATCATCATGTGAAGGACACTGAAACTTTTCCTTTTTGGTCCTAATTTCAGAAATATAGGCCTTGTGCTAATTCTCCTGCAATTTCATTTCTAAGTAATATTTTTGAAAAATTTAAAGACATGGAAAGTTGTAATACACATATGCATAGGTTGAAAGAAGTTTTGTCCAAATTGGAAATAAAAAGTTTCATATTTAGGAGATGGGGGGGTCACACAAAAATATTGATTGCTATATTGTTTTCATAAATTTTTGACTCAAATGTCACTGTCAACTAGTAAATATGATCAAGAACTGGTTTCTGATAAGAATCTTTCAATATTTTTAAAATTTGAATTAAATTTTTAAAAAAAATATCAAATTGTTGATTTCACGCCTTTAAAGTACTTTGATTCCTCCGGAATGCTTTGGTTTTTTCCCATTATGTCATAACAAGCTGTCTGCACAATTTGATCATCTGAACAAGAAGTTTGGGCTGTAAAGAACTAAAATTTTCATCTGAAAAAGGTATGGATAATGCCATCACCCTAGAATATTAGCCACTTAAAAGCCTCGTTGGTATGAATGTAGTCGATAGGACTTTATACATGTTTTTGGGTTCAGAATCAACAGTTCAACTCAAATAGACTAAAAACACAAACTATTGTTGGAAAATCAAACCTTGCTTGAATGAGCTTTCTTACAGTACCTCTGTCTGTGTGTGGTTGTCCCCATCTCTATCTGTCTCTTTGTCATTGTTTGTCTGGCTCTCTGTTTCTCTCTCCCTGCCTCCTCCCCCTCTTTCTCTTTCTCTCTCTCTCTCTCTCTCTCTCTCTCTCTCTTGCAATATGATTTACTCCCCCTCCCTTTTAAGGGATTTTGAGTGTAATATTCTTGTATCCTCAAATTTATTTATATGTAGTTACAACTCATTTTTGCTGATCTATAGTTTTGAGCTCGAATAAGAGGTCGCTCTGTTTCAGCCGGTCGATTTCACCGTTAGTGGACAGTCTATGTATAATTATGTATGCCATCACCTCAACATATTCCTTTGTTTCACTTACATTTTGTTAATCCTTAACCTCACGGTATTGAAATTCCATGATGGATTTGCTACTTAGGCGATTCATTCTAAAAGTGTTGTTTTTGTCATTGTAGCAGGTTACACATATGATCGTTCGAAATGTTGTCATCTGTAGTAGAAATAGTACTTGTTTTTTGTGTTTTTTTGTTTCATAAGCTTCACTGCAAGGTCCTTGTTGGTTACTTCTCAATTAATGAAACATATTTTCTTTTTGAAAAAAGCTTTCTCTTCTTCTGCATCTGCTGCCTTAAATCATGTTCAATAAGAATGTGTTTTTAGATGTCTGGAAATTGAAAGAATAGCTGGTTTTGGTAATAAAAGGAAGCCTCATCTTCTTTTATACCTACCCCACAATGTCAGTGTCATATGACCAAAACGGCACTAATTTGATTGGCCGGCAGTCTAAGTAACCACTTGAAATGAAGATAATAAGCTTCCAAACCCTTAGCCCTGTATGGATATTTCCTGTTAGGGATCCCCTTTACATTGTTTCGTAAATATTTATGTATCGGATACAGCTTAGACTCTTCAATCAAAATGGTAAAAGCAAAAAAATAGTACTTTTAAAAGATTTTGATATATTATACAAAAGATTAATTCTGCCACCATTTTGCTCTACAGCCTCAAATAGTAATTCTTATTTAGAACTTTTCTCTTTTTAACACTGTCCAATTAACTTTTCCTGGGAGTTTCTGACCTTTGACTTAGTTTTTGAATATTAAACTTACAATATAAGCTATTCATGAGGGTTTTTTCTTGAATGTATTTATATTTTTAAAGAAAAATAGAACTTAAATTAAACTTAAAATCAATTTTTTCTTCAAATAATGATTTTTTTGCAACCAATTTTTAGCATAGACATCTGAAAAGGGTCACAAAGTAAAGAAGAATCATTTTGCTGCAAAACACCTTTTATTTTATGGAAATTGATCACTTATTACCAAAGTTATGTCAATTTCTAATCATCATGTGAAGGACACTGAAACTTTTCCTTTTTGGTCCTAATTTCAGAAATATAGGCCTTGTGCTAATTCTCCTGCAATTTCATTTCTAAGTAATATTTTTGAAAAATTTAAAGACATGGAAAGTTGTAATACACATATGCATAGGTTGAAAGAAGTTTTGTCCAAATTGGAAATAAAAAGTTTCATATTTAGGATCCGCTCCGGTCTTGAATTACTTCCGAGGTCGTTGTACCCTAAAATAGTCCGGATAGAAAAAATGATATGCTCCTTTTGCCACACTGTTTTAATGTTTGAGTCAGAGTAAAGTGCTTGAAATGAGGTTCAGCTAAGTGCCAGACCTCTGCTACATTCCATGCATGAGATGAAATGCATTTAGGTGCGAACTATTTTTTCTTGGAGCCTGACCTTTGGTGGAGGTACCCAAGTCTGCGTATACTTTCCTACCATGAGAATTTTTAGGGTAGTCGTGCGCAATGAAAAATTGTGAAAAATTTTATCCTGCAAGGTACTATTTTCTGGAGATGATATTCAAGAGCATATAATGCTCTTTAAGCCGCACTAAGTTATTAAGCCCAAATTTGCTTTTTAAAGGAGCTACAGACTGTCAAAATGTGCAAATTTACTATATAATTTAACACGGCCAAAACAGACAGGAGTGTAACCAGTTGCGTGTGTAAATGGCGGCTTTTTATTCAAGGGAAATAATCAAAACAAAATGATGATAGGTAATTTGCTGTGGACCCCTGCGGATAAATTGAAAAAAAAAATGCTAGGAAAATATAATTTTCAGATTTCGTTTAATTTCTTTCGTTATTTATGTTTTAATTGAATGATTGAACGCAACGTTCAATTTGATTGAACGATCGGATTTAGCATAGAAAGCGTTCGATCCAATCAGAAGAAAAAGCGTTCAGCGGGCAATCACGATCATTCATAAACGTTCAATCACCGCTCAGCGTTCAATCACGTCCCAATCGGATTGTCAAATTCCCGATGTTCGTACTGTATACAGAATGTTTCATTGCTCGGTATATAAACTCCAACTGGGTTGCCGTGATGAATGTTGTCTTAAACTTCGAGTCCACAGAGACTGCTTTCAATATTTAGGTTATTTCTGTAAATCCATCATGATGAATTAAATGCTTATTCCTAGCCTAGGCCTATTATATATTTATAACTGATGTAAAGGTTTTTAATTTTATTGTGTAAGTTATTAAATTAAAACACACATGACAATGTGATGCCCGACTAGGACTATGATTTTTGTCGTGTTTAAAATGCAAAAAAAAAAGGTTTCGCTGAGATTCGAACCTATTAGATTCTGGCGATACAGGAGACAGTAAAATAGGGTTAGCCGTTCCAGACCGCTCGTCCACGACAGTTGCCTGTCGCCAGGGAATTAAAAACAAAAATAATCTAAAGAAAACAAGAGCCGTCAGAGACGGATTCATGCTCCCCGAATAAGGTATAGGGGACTTCGGCACAGGTAGTGATGACGTCATCAAAATATGAGTGGTTGGCGTTTCCAACCATTTTTACATACACAAAGAGCAAAAAATCCAATTTTCAAGTAGTAAAATTATACATTTGTAATGATTTATTCCAAGTGATGAAGGTGTCAAAATGTAGATAAATCACCCCTTCTTCTGGTTATGCAGTTGTCATCATGTGACAATGTCTTTGAAACGAATAATTTGTGTCGAAATATAACCACCCCGAGAGTCTTACGAATCCAAATGATTCGTAGTGGAGCAACCAAAGTATCGGAAATGGGACACGAATAAAGCTGTAATTACGTCATTTTTGGCCACACAGTAATGAAATATGTTAGTTTGAATTTCAATGCTGTTTTTTTTTTTTTTTTTTTTTTTATCTCAGTAACGATATTCATCCCGTCTCAGAACATCCAAACTTAGATTTAAGTTTTGTATTTATCCTTAATGGTCTTTACAACATAAATCCAGTCATTTTAACCTAGGAATACTGAGAATCGTCCAAAGCTATCTAAATATTAAATCCAAATTGATAAAAATGAAAACACACACACGTTTAGAAATTAAGGTCATGTTAGATAATAAGCGAATGTTGCAAATCCAAGATATTCGGATGAAACTGCTTTTCGAACACATACTGTTAGGTACAAAAACCCTAACAGAGAGTTTACATTATGGGACATGAAAAACATTATCGGCACTCATCACACAAACATGTGTCATACAGATTGTCATGCCTAACCCAATGATCTATACTACACGGCGAATCTTTTTGATCTGAGAATAACCGGATGCGCCAATCAATATTGTCAATGTCATAAAACGGTAGCCGCTTATCCCACACACGTGCACGGGTCATTAAGATCGCCCTTACTTACGCAACGTTTTATACCACATTCCTTATTTTCTTTGATCTGCATCAATCAAGCCATGTCATTTGCCACTGATTGGTTGCTTTCAGTATGACACAACTAGTCTTTGAGCCCGATGTGTGAAAGCTTGGTTTACACATCAAATATTATGCTTAATCAGACATAGAAATAACATGCTGTCATATAAAAAGTCAAAATATTCCACATGCTTCAAAACATTGCAACTATAGAATTGCAACATTTGACTGATTACAATCCTCCGAAGGCCATCTCGTTGATATTATAGAACTATTACAGTCACTCAAACACATACTTTTTGTAATCTTTGTAATAATTAGCAGAAGTGTAGAATTTCAACCAATCAAATTATTGACGGATCCTGAGGGGGATTGCAGTAAGGGGTTGAAGATGTGTCATTAAATTATCATAGAGAAATTCAATTAAAACTGGGCTCTTATAGGAAAAGGCACCATCTATATTTTAAGTTCCAAACCTATTTACAGAAATCCTGTATCCACCACTGCAAATGATAAAAATGTTTTCGAAATGATAAAATCAAATTCATTCATTCATTCATTCATTCATTCATTCATTCATTCATTCATTCATTCATTCATTCATTCATTCATCCATCCATCCGTCCATACATCCATCCGTCCGTCCGTCCATCCATACATCCGTCCGTCGCCGCCGTCATAGCGCAGTTGGTAGCGCGTCGGACTGTCAATTTACAGGTCCCGGGTTCGATCCCCGACGGCGGCACTCATTCTTTCCGACTATTTGTCTCTCACCCATGGGTTGATAAATCGTAGACCTATGCGTGATAGCAGCTGGAGGCTTGGAAAGAATGTGATAATTATACTGGTGATAGAAATACCAGGAATCCATTGTTAGGTGCTCCAGCCGCCGAGATATAACTTGACTGAAATAATATTGAAAGCGGCGTTAAACTCCATGCAATCAATCAATCAATCCACCATCCGTCCTTCCATACATCAATCCATCCGTTCTTCTATCCGTCCATCCATCCATCTGTCCGTCCATCCGTCCGTCCTTCCGTCCATTCGTTTGTTTGTAATTTCGTTCGTTAGTTTGTTCGTCCGTCCGTCTGTTTGTAATTTCGTTCGTTAGTTTGTTCGTTCGTCCGTCTGTTTGTCCGTCTGTCCGTCCGCCTGTCTTACTAGCCGACTTTGAATTCATACGTCAGTCGGTCATGGAACATTCTTAGTACCATAAAACATCTTCAGTTTGAACACTTTGTATTTAAACAGGTCAATTAGCCCAAAACGAATACCCTTTCACTGTTTTCAACAAGGTGAAAGGGTTTGTCTAACAAATAATCGATAATGACACCACTTGTCATTCAAGAATCAATATTCCCTAATTAGGGAATGTCATTAGTCATAAGGAAAATTGTAACATGCCGAAATATTTCGTAATAGTGTGACAGATATTGTTTGGATATATAATGGCTAAATTTTGAGTGATTGGGAAAGACTATCAATGCCGATTTACTGAACGATTTTGTTCGCATAAACAAACAAAACATAAACCTATTTTTCTTATGATAATAAGATATTTAAGAAAAAAATCAGGATCAGATAAAATCAAGATAAATCAGCGGTGAAAATGATAAATGTTTGCAAAAAATCAACCAAATCGATGTTATTCCGTTTTGATAGTGGTGTTTTCAAAGCATGGTTATTAATTCTAAATCGTGTTATTTTCTTTATAAACATGTTTTCTGAAAAGTTCGAATGATTTACTTTTCAAAAATGTATTGTTTTGATACCTTTTTCCTCAAGTAAAGCGAAAAAAGGATTTAGATTGGGCAATATTTACATAAATTAAATAGAGCGAGGCGATTCAACGCCAACCATTTTTATTGGCTATTGGGCTATGACGTCATACCGAAGTTCCCTATTGTCACAAAAACAAGAGCCATGTTGGACATGGACATCCCCTGCCACGAAAGCTTGAAAGTATTAAAAATAACAAAGGGCAAAAACTCCAAAATTATGCAAGCAAGAGTTTTAGTTCTTGTGCACTGCACTATTCCTCTATGAGATCTATCCACCCACAAAAATTCAAGTTGATAGCTATTATATTTTTAGGAGATATGCTCAACACAAAATCTTAGTATAAAAAATAACCAAGGGCAATAACTCCAAAATTATTCAAGTAAGAGTTGTAGTTCTTGTGCACTGCACTTCTCCTGCATAAAATCTACGCATACATAAAGTTTCAAGTTGATAGCTATTATACTCTAGGAGATGTGCTCCGAACAATATCTCAGAAACAAAAATAACAAAATGCAATAACCCCAAAATTACGCACGCAAGAATTGTAGTTCTTGTGCATAGCACTTCTCCTCCATGAGATCTATCCACCCATAAAGTTTCAAGTTTATAGCTATTATACTTTAGGAGATATGCTCCAGACATAATCTAAGTATCAACACAAGCACCGCCTACGGGCGCCTACGCTCGGCTGTCGAGTGCTGGATGGTGGGAAAAAATCTAAGTCGAAAAAGGGGCATAGTTTGCACAAAATGCATCTAGAGTTATCCCCCTTGATAGTATAGGTTGCTCTTTTGAAGGTGAACATGTGTGCCTAGTTTCAAGTGAGATATAACAAAATGTCAAAGTTTTCGCACGACGACGACGACGGCGACGACAGCGACGACGACTACGACGACTACGACGACGACACGGAGGCTATAGCAATACCTCGGGTTTTCTCCGAAAACAGCCGAGCTAAAGTCGAGCTTAAAATAACAAAGGACAATAACCCCAAAATAATGCCAGCAAGAGTTGTAGTTCTTGTGCACTGCACTTGTCCTCCATAAGATCTATCCACCCATAAAGTTTCAAGTTGATAGCTGCTCAATGGTCAGATTGCAAGGACTCAAATAGGTGTTATCTTATACAGGTAACATAAAGGTAACAAACATTTAACCCCCTTTTTGCATGACATTTTTAGACACAAATTTCAAATAGTTTATGGTGAAGGGCATCTGATTTGCTATTCAAATGTGAAATTTCATTAAATTCTGAGCATAAGACTAGGAGAAATGAAAGAATAACTGTATTTTACACGCTAACGTAAATGTAACAAACATTTAGCCCCCTTTTTCCATGATTTTTTTTTACGTTAATTTCAAATTGTTTATAGTAAAGGGCATCTGATTTGCTACTCAAATATGAAATTTCACAAAATTCTGACTGTTAGACAAGGAGAAATTTGGAGAAAAACTTTTTTTTTACCGTAAGTCCCCTTTGCCCGTGACGAGGCCTCAAATCCAAAAACCGTCACAGATGCATCAACACTATATCATAGGAAATTCACATGGTAAGTTTCATTTGATTTGGCCCAAGGGTTATTGAGAAATGGGAGGGGGCGGACGGACGGACGGATGGACGGACGGACGGAATTACGGACGGACGGACAGACAGACAAAGCGGCGGCAATATGCCCTCCCTTCGGGTAGCATAAAAAATATTTTATCGATAAGCTAGAAAATTTTAAGATTCGAAGATCTGTAATCACGTTATTTTTATCGTAGCATATATTCTATAGGGTTTAATTTGAGGTCGATCGGGAATGATCCTCGGTCGCAACAGTTCGTTTTCCAAATAAGGAGAAAAAGAGATGAAAAATTAACTAAACAATAAAAGAAACGCTATCGTGTGAGAATGTTTCATAATAAAAGGTCTTTTTAATCAAAATTAGAGAAATTAGCGAATTTCGCATTGTAAATTAATGAAAAATCTACAGGATTTGAGTCTTTGAAAAATGCCCGCCGAGAACTTGAATGAAGACCTGTTACAGTCTATGGAAATTTTGTGTTTCTGGAATCAGGCCAAGTTTGCCAATTTTCGGGCTTGCGGTCGATTTAAGATTTACTTATTCTGTGTATTCTAGAAATTACAAGAACTAAATCAATTACAATGCGTTGGTGAATACCGCTACCGAATCTCAAGACAAGACAAGCATTGGCTCGTCGGATGTTGTTAGTAGCTCAATTGATAACAGCATTTTATCTCGTTATGACTCTAACTTTGATTGCTCTAAATAATAAGCCCCAACTATTACATTCATTTATGTACGTGTAGATTTCTTCCATGATAGGGGGGGGGGGGGGGGGGGGGCGAAAAAAATTCTGTTTGCCGAGTTTGTGTCGTCGCGACCAAAAAAATTCAACGACTACGTTTTTTACCCTGCCGAGAATTCGGAATGTTTTGGTCTATATCCAACAAAAACAGGCGAAGCACACCGAAATTGCAGCACTGCTTTAAAACGAGACTGAAAAAACACTGACAAAATCAGCAATAAATGGAAATGTTATGCTTGGTCGCACACGTCCAAATAACCGTTAGCCGTATTACAAAGTGCAATTACCAAAAAATTGTCTCATAATTAAAAAAAAAACTTGATGTGGCATTTCTCGATTTGGAGAAAATGTTTGATAGAAAAGATGGGCATTTACACTTTCAAAAGTTACTAAATGTACGAATTAGTTGCAAATTTGTCAACTCAATTAAATCTATGTACAGTACAGTCAAATCGCTCGTCCGATTTCAGAGTGAAACTTCATCTTTTATCCATTCAAACGTAGGTGTTAAACAGAGTTATGCTGCTAGTTGCATTTTTTTGCCTATTTTATCTAAACGACATTATAGATAGTATAAATAGCAATAAAAACGGAATTATTTCAATCGATGATTATAAACTATTCCTGTCGCTATTTGCCGATGACGCGGCGGTATTTACACAAGAAGACCGTATCACTGCAAATGATTTTAAATGATACAGAACGTTCCTGCAATACATGTAACCTCCAACTCATAACCAAAATTGTGATTTTTGAAAAAGGACGTCACATAAAGTATAGCTTTTGCTTAAACAATAATCAAATTGAAATTGTAGACTCCCTTAAATATCTTTGGGTAAACCTTTACAAAAACGGTAACTGGAATCGAACCCAATCTTACATGGCATCTCGTGCATCTATCTCTCTACACAGACTTTTTGTTATATTTAATCAGTTAGATCTACCTGTTTCTTCTAAGCTTAATCTTTTCGATAGCATTGTATTACCGGTCTTTAATTATGAGGCAGAGGCATGGGGTAGCCACCCGGCATGACGTAGAATCTGTATTTACAAAGTTTTGTAGGAAAATACTACTTGTTAAGAAATCGACCAATTTAGAATCACTTTACGGAAAAGTCCCAATGAAACTAAGTATCATCAAATATAAAAATTGTAAACTCCGACGAAAACCCAATCATGTTCAAAACTTATCTGGAAGATTTAGAAAACGTACATACATACAGTTACTCAAACTGGGCTTACCACATTAAATGTATATTAGATGAATGTGGTCTACATTTCACGTTGCAAAACCAGTTTAATATACAAATTAATTTTTAAACCATTCAACAAAGGCTACCAGACATCTACTTTCAAAACTGGTTTTCCGCTATCAATAACTCAAACAGACTTGAAACATGTATCGACCAGCCCTCACAAAATGTAGGCGTAGGCAACCATGCATTAGTAAAGCTTACCGAACTTTATTTGTTGAGAAACTACGGTTATAGCGAGATCTAAACGATACGCATCAATTACAAAAGAGGTTCGAGGTTTGCATTCTTTTGTGCGATGTTCTAAAGGTTTCTTATCGAGATATCTTCAGCAATAAAATGGAATTCTACGATGTTGCGTATTTTTTAAGTTTTATCAATCCAAATTCAAAAGAACAGACATCTGCTGCCCGATACAATCATATATATTCTAGACTTCATATCGTATAAATACGAGGGTTGTCCATTTTTCATGCGGATTAGGTCATTTAATCATCATTGATACATCGGAAAGTAAAAAGTTATACTCATATTAACGGAACACTTTTATATGCTCAAAACTTCACAGGCAAATGAAAATACATGGGTATTCGGTAACGGCGCACAATACATGACGCAAGCGACGTTGTCGAAAATTTAGATATTCGATGTTGTGTAATTTAGCATGTCAGGGCTCGTAATTTATGAAAGAGAGGAGAATTAAGCATTCCTGTAATTCAGCTGTGCTTTTATGGTTTTTCTAAAAGTAAAATCGAATGGTACAAAATCAAGGTTGTCAGCAAGGTACCCTATATCCCAGAGCCTCGGCAATTGACGTCAATACAGTTGCGTATATAAGTTCTGTCTGTCCATTCTTCGTCTTATCCCCCGGAGCACCAAACCGCCTACACCGATTTAAATGAAATATGAAACGAATGAACCATTCCCTTTCAGCGAGACAAGTATTTGACTGATGTCTATTTTCTTAATTTCGAATATAATAATTAAAGATCAAAATTCCCAGCATTCAGGTGACGTTGTCTTGAACGATCCGAAACAAATGGATCTACCCCGAAACATTTTGAACGAACCTTATCGATGAATTCGAATTAATTTTCTTAACAGTTAGAAGAGAAACGATATTTACCATAGTATTTTTTTTATTATTCTCTATTGGTATGCTCTTTCTGGAAAGCGATAAATACCAACCCCTTCTCAGACAACGTTATGTTACTCGGGAGTTTACATTTTGAGTAAATTATACTGAAAGAGCTACACAGACAACTGTGAAAAATGTAACAATATTGTTGAAAATATTATTATACAAAAATGTGTTACTGTGAGGTAAATGCAAAAGTCCGTAAAAAATTATGGACTTAATCGGAGTTGATTGTTTTTTGACCTTTATAAAAAAGAATCCACTTCAACAGATCTTAGAATGTCTTGCAGGCTTACCCTTGTCAGAATCAATCACGGAGAAGTTTTCCACTCTGAATTTTCGAGTGTCAGGATCAGAGTGTAAGTACTGACGTCGCACACGGTAATGCTTAACATTTGAAATCGCATGACTGCCGTTAAGTTCCATCGCCTATTTCTTACAGACATGTTTGTCAATTTCTATGTTCTTTATGCCAAATGAAACACATGAAAGAATACTTTTAAAGTATATTTGTTAGGTGAATTGGGTAAAATCAAATCCCCGTTAATTAAGAGTAAACCTTATTGTGTATATCAAACAACCGACAAATAAACCACGTATTGTGAAACATTGTTGACCTGTCACTCATTTAATATTCCTGTTCACCTTCATTGATATTCGGAACCCACTTCCTTATATAGATTCAAAATACGCGAACAGTACATTCAAATAACAAAATATACACAATTGTGGACCAGACACAGCTATAGGTTAAAGGTCGGGAAATTGCAATGCGGAGGTCCGAAGATCGAATCTCTTTCTCGCCATATTCTTTTTTGTTGTTGTTGTTGTTGTTGTTAATACGATGTTACTTTTAATGGGTGTAATTCAAATTTGCGTATATAAAAAGCACTACACAGTTGGCTTTTTTTGTTCATCATTCTGTGTGGGTTGTGCGTTTGATATTCAGCATCAAGTGGCTTCTTATTGATAATAAGCCTAGGCACAACAGAACATGTTTTGCTTTTTTAGAAAAAAATACAGATGAAATTTATCACACCTTTCAGAATAAATGTGAAATTGATAAAGAATTCCGTAAAAAGGAATGAACAGATGTAACGACAAGCAATGAAAAATAGTAAAAATATCATTGGCATTAATTTGTCATAATCGAAAGATTTAGAAGACAATTCAACTGAGTCAGTTAGGTGTTGCTTTAGAGAAACAAAAAAGGCTAAGTTGACGATCACAAACCTCGTGACCTCAGCTTGAATAAGTGATAACAGCTTATTAATTACATGAAAATTAAAGTAATGAGACATTTGATTTAAAAAAAAAAAAAAAAACAAACTGTCATATAGAATATAACAAACAAGAAATTCAAAAGACAATAAAACTGTCCCTTTGATTAATTATAAAATTAAATTAATTTGAGAAAGAAAAAAAACAACAAACACTGTATCCGACTGCGTACGTATTGGAACCTGGTCCGTCAGATCAATAACTCTAAGTGTCAACGGTTTAGACCACTGCGCTGCGGACCCAGGTCTAACAATTTTATTATTTTATGTGATGTTAAAAGAAAATTTTTAATAACCTCGCGGATATTAACGAAAGTTTACGAAAAATAATGAGTGGCAGGCCAACAATGTTTAGTAACATATTTATCAACGCCTTTCTTACCGCGCGTGAAATTCTTTTGTGCAGCTGTAAAACCCTTCGACACCGCAGTAAGGCACTAAAAGATTATTATACCACGCAAAAAATGAATGCGACGAAAGCTTCTTTTATCAAGCAATTTCATACCGAACTTCAGTGACTTTTGTCAATGCCAAAAAAAAATATCTAAAAGTTTGTTATAATTTTTTGGAGTAGAGCTTGATCGAAGCCTTGTAAGTTTTTTTAAATATATGCTGAAGTTTTGATATTTAAGAAAATCCTCTTAAATTTATTCCATAAGGAACGTATTTGTCATTTTTCCTTTGAAAATTAAAAATTATGTTTGAAAATATTGCTCTGCGATTCCACGATCATTTTCACGGAGCTGGTTTCAACATTGGCGAAGGATTATCATATATAATCCATTTACCTAAAAGTTTCATGATTTCTCTGATTTTACTATATTGAAAAAAAATAATCTTTACATGATTCAAGTCTACGAGTGTCATTGTTTAATGAATAAGCAAACAAATATATAAGAAAAATTTCGCAGCTGCAGTTACATATGACATTTTTATAAATAAAAGTCTATCCGTCAGGTGGCCATGGACAGCGGCCATCCGATTCTATAAACCGGCCTTCTCTGAACTGAAATTTCATTTCGCCAACACTTTCACCACATGAAAAAAAAAATGGAGCCATTTTTTTCTCAAAATTGTGCTTGGTAAAATCTTATGTTCCTTTTTATAAATCTCATTGTGGAAGGGGATTGTATTTAAATGTCAATTAACGTTTAATTGACAATTAATTTTTGTAAACATTCACATAAGTCACCAAGAGGTTACTAGTTCACGCACGCATGCCAGTCACTCGTGTGTCTACACAATACCCTCCCAACCTATGTCAAAATCAATAATAACTGGTTGGTGAAAGTTCGGATTTTTTTTGTCGCCTGTCATTTGCTTGAAATGGGTATTCGTTTATTATACGGCTCCTTTTGTGCGTTGTTTAAAAGGCTGGTTTTCATAAGATTCTGCTTGTGGAAATAATATAGCTTCATTTCATCATTTGATATTGATCAAGTGACTGGATCATTGAATTGAACGATAAAAAAACTAAAATTGTCATTCAATTAGGCGGGGTTCCTATAAAAATAACATAAATCTTTTTTATTTGCATGGAAATGTATGCTGAATATACATTGGGAAACACTCGATTTGTCTAGATCAGCTGTCGATATGTCATCACGAATCGCCAAAATGTACACCAAAGTAACGTCACGTCACATAAGGCTTCTCAAGATCTTGTTTAAGATATTTTTCTATTCGTTATCCTTTTTCAAAACTTGGAAGGTATTATATTTGCAAGATGTTTTAATTTCATGTATTTGTGCGAAGTATTTTTGTAAAATTAATTTGCAATAGAAAAAATAAATTCAAACCAAGCTTTTTGGTGAGTCTGAACCACATACTGAGCCTTCATTTTTTACAAGTAATTAGGCAAATAAAATCAGTAGACGTGCAAATGAAATTTTGTTTTATCTTATTCTTGAATTGTAGAGCAATAAAAGTCTAAAAAAACTTTCCATCTAGTTTGGCATTTTTGAAACACACCTTGAATAAAGTAGAGGCATATTTTAGCTCGTCTTAAGACGTTGTGCTAGTGTTATCGGTAAATGTCCTACGTCTATATTTCCGCCTTGCTGTCCACTTGTCTTTTCGTTGATAAGTACATGTACAACAATATTCTCCTCCTAAATAAGCCATAGAAATTCAAATGTTGGTGTTTCATTTGTTGATTTAACGAATTGTTGTGTTTATTTCTACTTTGAAATGCCTGAAAGTTTGTTAAAGATGGATGTAGGTGTTAAATCAATTTAATTCAAATATTCCATTTCAGACACATTCACAGCCACTCAAGTGTTTGCCATCATAACCTTTATCCTGATTCTATTTGCCACTGGGGCTATTGGGGCATACGTCTTTATGAATGCTGTGCGGACATCTGCCCTGGCTATGGTTGCGATGATACTTTGTTTTGCTGCATGTAAGTTCATTTTTTCAAACAGTTTCAATGTTTCAATTTCATATCTTTTAATGAATAGATGGCCAATCTTTTACTCTATTTTTCATCTGAAGGTCAATAGTGCTACGGTCCGATGTAAAGTTGAATAACGAGCTTGTAGATCGAGCCTTAGTTTCTTGTACTTGTAATGAATCTAATGATCACGAACCACTACTAAAGTCGTCGTAATCAAAGCCGCCCCTTCCTTTTTTGATATCGATTGTCGTCGTCAGTGTTTTAATAATGTTAGTGTTTCGTAAGTAATCGTAGGTCTTCTTACAATGTGAAGGCACTTACGCTATCAAAAGCATTTCAAGGCCATTTTCAAAAATAGAAAAGGCTAAATTACAACGTAATTATATAGCATCCAAAAATTCAGGACGTCAATTAATAACTTTAAGCCTCCGTTCCGAACTCATTTTCGAAATAACCTAAATCTTACTCAACTCTGTTTTCAGGTGTATCGGCATTTGTATGTATGATTTGCTGGGTGGTGTTTCTGCCAGATCCTTACGTAGTCTCGTATTCTCTGGGACTAACGGTCATCGCTGGAATATTGGCCCTTATTGCGGGCCTTCTGTTGGTGCCTGATGTCTTAGAGGCCCGGTCTTACCCTGGAAATAGGGCCCGGGTGGATAGTCCGCCGAACAGACGCTTTATGTTTAAATAATTATGAACATCCGAATTAGAACACCAGTTTTACTGGTCGTTTTCAGCAATGTCCGCTGACTGTTGTCATAATACATTTGTTAGTTTAATTCCTCGGTAAAAAAAAAAAACCCTCACAATTTGAAAATTTCCACATACTTTACTCCATTTTTAGCAGGTGTTTCCGACTGATCCATTTTGAAAAGTTTATTTTTTCGCATGGAAAAGGCTGAAGAAATGGTCTTTAACGCCGTGTACTTCTCTTTTTATCAATTTACATAATGAATCAATAAGTAATTAAGACTAGAAAAATGCTCCTATGAAGGTTTTAAGAATATTAGGACCAATGACGAATAGTGTCAAGTCTTTTCAATCGATTGACACATAATTACAAAATATTTTAGAACATGGAATAATAATTTATTCACCACTGAACACAGCAGATAACATAGTTTTATTATTTCAATTGATGTAATACAAAAAAAGGTACACGCATATGCTTGTTTCAAATGTAGAAAGTTTGTTTGAATTCACATTTTTTTTATTTGAAATGTCTTCAACTGGCATTATGCTTTGGTTCTCTGCGATGCCTTTCAAAGAAAGTTTCCGGGGAAATGTCTTGTTTTATTGTTTATCACACTTTTACGCCTTCAAAAGATATTGGACAAGTAAATTCCGCAGCATTTCGGGTCTCATGATCTTTCAAAATGTTAACCGAGGATTCCTAATGAAATCATTAGAAAATAAAGGTTAACACAGTAAATGTCTATGACTTCCAAAACATTGGAAAATGATAACGGGTCTGCAACCTTAATGAGGTACTGCGATCAGAAATAATTTTGCGTTGAATGAATAGAATTGAGATAAACCGTTCCTTCTTAAATCCGATAACGCAGATATGGTTGATATCCCCCCTCCCCTGGAGAGTTCATATACATTCGTTTGATATTCAATAGAGTCTATGTCGAAAATGGGAAGATAATGGACTCGATCGATAGCACGTGATCATGGTTGGTAACATAGAGATGTATTTACTGTTGTGTTTGATTACAAATTTAATCAAAGTGCTCTCAGCACTGTAAATAGGGCATCATTGAGAGGCTGGGATAGTGTAATAGTCCGTCAATCAAAAGGGCTCAAATTTGGACCATAAAAGTTGGTAAAATATTTGCCCAACTTGTCAGTTTTTTTCTTCACACTCCATCTTTTCGGGGACATCGCCAGCTAATCCAACTGGAGTTTACACAATTATATCCACTCAACTTGAGAGATATGTAACAAAACATTTCCATTCTACTTGGGACTGAACCCAGTTCAACTAAGATTGATTATCCAACATGCTACCAACTGCGCTATACGGTCAGACGTCAAGGGGGTAGAACCGGCATTAATTTGATGCCTGGTGGAAGCATTTATATAGAGGCAGATAATGGCAAATCCCGGTCATGTCTCTGCAATGTATAGGCACCGTAACAGTAGAGATACCAAAATTGCACATGAAATTTCAACAAAATTATTTAGCCTTGGTCCAGTGGACTGGAAAAGCCCTTTTTCGTGCAGAGAGCTAAAAGTTAGAACACACTGGGGAACGATTTTTATCCAGTTAACAATGACGCAATATCGGACATAACATTTTGTAACGACGGTTTGCTATTTAGACGTTATTACACCATGTATTTTACTGAAGCGCTTCTTGTTTATCGCATGTTGATTTTGCCATGCATTATTTAAATTGCTATATAAGTAGTATATCGAGTTAGGCAGGATATATTTTTCCCGCAGGAAGCAATTTTATCATCAATCAGCTTTAATCATTGATTGATAAAAAATACAGCGCGCACTTTAATGACGTAAAACGTTAAAAACATTACGTTTTTGAAAAGTATGTCCACACAAACAAATCTATATATTTTTGACATTTTCAATTGTATCTACACGAAGTTTACTAGGTGATTGTACGTAAAAATAATATTTCACAAATATGAAATGATATATGATAATCATTTTCATAATGAAACGCTGCAGTGAAACATTTTGAACTGGCTATAAAATTCGCGTCATGTAGAAATTGTGTCCACATAGAGTTTCACTTTTTATTTTGTTGTATATCGTGTATTAGTATTTTGGACCACATTATCGAAAACTAGAAAAAAATAATATTTTTATGTTGAAATTTCACAAAATTCTATCAATTATTGATAAAGATATTGAGAAAACTTTATGAAATTTCACGTCGATGTTTCGCTAAAATTTGACGCTTTACAACTTTTGAATTGTTAAATAAATCTCTATTAATTGTTTCTTATTTCACTGACAGACGTCTTAGTTCACGAACCATTTTACGCATTTTAAGGTTCTAAAGGAAATCCACCTACGAATGATTTGTTACGTTTTACAGACGTAATTTAAGAGTTTTTGTTAAAAAGAAACTTAATTCAACGAGAATTTGTTTTCCTTCAGTTCTTCTAAAAATATTCTTTTAAAGTATGCTTTTTTGTTCTTCATTTGGTGTAAAAAACATAGAAATCGGTCAAAAGGTTTGGAAGAAAAAGCAGATTGAACTTGACAGGAGACGTACGATTTCAAATGTTAAGCATTACCGTGCGCGACATCACAACATTTCGTAGGTGTTGTTATAAAATCTCATAACTACGGCTTGAGTAAAGCCGCCGAAGTTACGATATTTTATAACAGCACCGACGGTTTATCAAAACGTAACGGTAATGCTAAAGCTTAGCGCAGTTCGAGATGTCCCTGGTTCGATACTCGGCCGCGGAAAATACCCTTCAGACAAAAATCTCGTCCATCAATGGTTTGATATCCCGAACCTATGTGATGGAGCAGCTGGAGGCAGGGTAAGGGTGTTATGGTAGTACTGGTATGAGAAACTATAGGAATCCATAGTTAGATACTCCAGCCTCTGAATATGACCACGTCAGTCGAAAACGGCGTAAACCCTAATAAACCGATCAAAATCAACGCAATGGCAAAGAAAACTGTGCTAAAAATAGACTAGGATTAAACCATGTCATCTATAGAAGAAGCAGACGATTCGAACAGACGACAAATGAAGAAAGAACTCGAGACAAAGGAAAACGAGAGGAAGGAGGGTTTGGAATTTTTGTTGTTGTTCTTTTATGAAATATAACAAGTTGTTTCCCCTTTTTCACAATGTATCCCCTCCGCATGGATAGACATTGATCACATTAAACAGTTTTTAGAACATCAAATTAGAACAGCACGAAGATAATTTCAATTCCTTTACTCAACCGAAGAGCTTGTGAAAAACGCTTAAAATACTAATTGGTAATTACTGAAAACGAAAATTACATCAAATTATGTATAAGCCTCTTCCTTTTGTGTCGCAAAAGTGAGAGAGAAAAAAGTAGATTGTAACAGAAAAGGACGTTTCTGCGTTGTTTGTCTTGAACAAATAGCTCAGTGGATAACACGCAAAATGTAAGTGTCCAGCCTCTGCCTGTTCACCTGCCAGTAATACCCGTAAGGGGAGATAGGCAGTATATATAGATAGATAGATCGGTAAGCGTTGGTTTTGACCACGTGATAATCATAACAGAATTTGATTGGTTGTCAGCCCTACAATTGGTAAATGATCGTTCGAAAAAAAAACCAGAGCAGTAATATTGAAACTGCTACAAATTTATTATACAGTTAACCTATTGTACGTTTCAACTCCTTTACTCAGCCGAAAATCATGTTATAAACACTGAAAATACTAACTGGTAATTACTAAAAGCGAAAATTACATCAAATTTTGTATAAGCATCTTTTTATTTGTCGCAAAGGTAAATAAGATAAAAAAAAAAGTTTGTAGATTGTGACTGAAAGGCCGTTTCTTCGGTGTTTGAAAACACATAGTTTTGCTCGAACACATTGCTCAGCGGATAAGGGTTAAAATGTATTGTGTCCAACTGATGCGATTTCTGGAAAACGGTTTATATAAATCGGGCGATTTAAAAACAGAATTGAGATTTTTTTCCAATCTATGAAAAACAAAACAACAGAAATATAGCTTACATCTTCGTCTAGTATATAATATAAATCATTTATTTTGTCAGATCAGGAACATGGCGGAGTGGCGCAGTCTTTCTCCCTGGCAACGACGGTTTGTACCCCAGTCGATGCAACACTTTTCCCACTTTTTTGGTTTTAAATTTTTAAAAACGATAAAACACCGTTAATCTTAAAAATTGAAGATTTACACATATTATGTTATAAACTATTTGTTACCTACTTCTCAAAAGTCGGATCTTTTATGTTACTCTTGTTATAAGTTTATATCATACATTTTGTTGGAGATATTCTGCGTTGGTATTCACCTGGCAGGGCGTGGCTTAGCCCTGACGTTATTCGTCATTCGTAATTCAAGGTTACCTTCTAATATATTGTGTTCTTTCATAAAAAAAAGTCGGCAATTATCGTTAACGTGATCAATTGATTGATTGATTGAATTGAGTTAAACGCCGCTTTCAACATTATTTCAGTTATCTCGCGGCGGCTGGAGCACCAAACAATGGGTTCCTGGTATATCTCCCACCAGAACAACCATCACATTTTTTCCTAGCCTCCAGCTGCTATCTCACATAGGTCTACGATTATCAACCCATTGGTGAGAGACAATTAGTCGGGGATCGAACCCGGGATCTCTAGATTGACAGTCCGACGCGCTACCAACTGCGCCATGACGTTGGCTTACGTGCTCAAATAACTGCATCTCAGACCCAGAAGATTAAACATGCTTAGAGAAAGTGAACCCATTTCGTCGTTGGGCCAAGCCGAGGTTACGAGTGTTCGGTAAGCAACCTACGAATAAAGGGTTTCAAGTTGTATATCTCCGGTATCTTTAAAGTGAGTAATTATAAAATACTAAATTAACACTTCTCATAATGTGTACACAAAAAATGGCATGCAGTGTAGACTGAGAATATCTTCCCCATATCGTTGCATTCACTGATTTCAACCCTTTTATGTTTTAGAAAAGAAATGATAGAAGTGTCCCAAAGACTTCCATTTCATTCGAAACAAAATTTGGATCAAACAGGATAAAAAGTGGTATCAACAAATGATATTCGAGGATTAATACAACAAACAGTATCAAGTTTGTGTTGAGAACACGATATTTGCAATTTTTACAATTCTTTAATACACTTTTCCTACAAAAGACATACCAAAATCAAGGGAGGATGAGATATGTGTTAAAATTATTCGTGTATATTAGTGCGTCTATCCATTAATTTTCCGTCAGTCCTTCTGTTTTATGGACGATTTGTCCTACATTTGAGCATTTAAACCATTGGCAACATTATTCTTAGTCATAGGCAAATTTGCTATTTTAAACCATTTTAGCTCCAACGTTCAAGGCCAAACGTACAAATTGAGCTCAGCAAATACAAGCTGGCATACTTTTTCTCAACGATCAAGTTTACAATGCTAGGTCAAAAGTAAAAACTTAGCTTATCTGCAGGATACCTTCTATTTTTATTGTTAGATTTTAATCTGATTTATAAAAGGGTTCGCCTTCACGAGTGGATATGCCATTTGAAATGGTTCTTTAAGTAGGTTCAATGTTACATCTTAATGTCAAACGTAAAAATGGCTCTCCAAAGCACAGACACTATGGACGAATTTAAAATAAGTTCCTATAATGAGTAAATTTGCTACCTAAAATAAGTTTTCTTATTCTTCAAAAGTTAAGGTCAATGTTGAAATTCGACTATCCTGATAATTTCGCTAACATTTATGAATTGATTTTAAATTTTCTCTGTTATGAGTGGTTTAAGTTTAAATGGCGATCAAATTTTTGCAGACTCGATAACAGTTGTGCCGAAGAAACAATCTGTTGTTGTTGTTTTATAACAAATTATACTTTATTTTGGTCATTATCCATTTAAACGGTAGATTTTTGGATATTTCAAGGAAAATACTATGGATATTTTTATCAAGTTGAATTTAAGATACATTGAAAACGCTGAATTTGTCTCAAGACCTCAGTGAAAAAACTAATTCTTTACAAGGCGACCTTGACGTCCCCTGCTATCTTCTTGTTAAGGTACTTTAATCAGAAATGTTTTCGCGTTTGATGCATGGAATGTAGATAAAAACACTCCTGTTTAAATCCGGTAAGTCAGTTATGGAGTTAATAAGCTCTAAAGAATTGAATTTTACCTTACTAACTTCGTTAATAAGGATTTTACCTTAACTGCCGGTTTACCTTCAGAGGTGTACACGACGTCATCCCTTGAGTGTAAAACACGATTTGGATGGTATCAAGATATTTATTCTTATATATACTTTACTCCAAGGGAAACGACCACAAAATCTGAATTGGAATTATTTAAAATCTTTATACGAGTTGCCAATAGACAATCGACAATATTTTATTGACTTAAACTTTACAGTTTCTCGTCATAATATGTTTTAACAAAACCGCAAATAATTAGTCACATTATAGTTCGACAGATATCTACCTTAACCCGGAAATAGAGTTCAATTTTTTTTCTTGACTGATTCTTGTAGCTAAGGTCTTTTCTGACCAGAATCTGCCTGATGACATCTTGTCATCATTAAGCATTTTGAGAAAATTGAGATGGCAGCCAGGATTATCGAACGTAATGCCAACAGCTAGGAATATCACTATGAGGACCTTTTAAATGGGTGTTTTGTGTCTTATTTGCTGTTAAAGTTCGAGATTAAAAATGTATTGCATAATTAATACATAAGAAATTTTAATAGTAGTCAAGATGGCAGCCAAATCGAATTATCAAATGGTAATTTAAAGTATTTCTTGACCCATGTGACATAAAAATCTTAGGAAAGGGTTTAAGAGCTTTTTCAGTGAAATGTTATAAGTGGGTTTATGCTTTCTAAAGGTAAGGCTAGTGACAACTCTCATCTGTTGTTAAATTAATTCTTAATTTGAAGATGGCAGCCAGGAAAGATAAGATTCTATGTTAATTATGTTTTAATGAGGATTTTAGAAAATGTTTCACCTACTTTAATGTTTTCAAGGTTGATTTTTACGTTGGTTTTTTTTTGTTGTTTTTTTTTAAATTGATGCCTTAAATAATAGAAAACATTGTAGATGGCAGCCAAGAAATATGCCTGAAAGAAAGTTAGAGGTTGCAAAATTATATTGGAAATTGATTCATTTTTACTTATGAAAATACAAAACGTCATATTGTAATAAGACAGGTTACATATGCAATGTATAAAGTTTTTATGTGTTCTAAGATAGCAGCTGATATTAAATAAAGATCACATTTCCGTTTTTTTTTTATATAAAGTTTTGACAATTCAAAATTATTATTTTTGGCATTCATGAGTAGACTTGAACTTCAACTTGAATTATATCTTCATGAAAGACAAAAAGGAAGCCTACAATACACCCCATACACATGCATGACTAAATAGAAGTCTTATCTCACTTGTTGCATCATAACATAATTATACATATTCCAGTAAACACTGCAAAGTTACTATGTTGCGTGGTAATTGAAAATAAACGTATATTTGCTTTGGAACAAAATTATTGCACAACAAAATATATTCATCTTTTAGCGATAGATTGGCACAAACAGTTGTATCTCCCAACAAACATTATGTCAGTTAGAACGGTTTCATGCTGAATCATCGATATAGTCAAATACTGATAGAAAATTCATATAGCATTATTTGAAAAATCGTAGTTATTTTAATTGAATATATTTTTTGTCTGAATCATTTCTTATTCGCTAGTTTAGTAAGGATATGTTACGCTGCGTTTAAGATCATCAATATTGATAACCATTTCATGTAATCGCCAGAGTTTCTATATAATCTAATAGGTTCACTGTAGCTGACCTATCAAACCTATCCAGTCATACAAGTTCATAAGTGGAAAAGAAGTTGTTCCACTAAGATTTATTTAAAATCAAATTGCCTTTTCAACATTTTATGTAAGCATGATGATTGACTGACCCTGGTGTTTTGCTTAAAAACATGCAATGTACTTCCGGAAATTATCTTTGCAACAATTGCAAGCTTTGATCAACTACATGTATGTGGCAAATTACTAGCGCGCACAGTGACTAAAATGCTGGTTTATGCACGGATCTCACATCCTCGAAATGACAGTTGATTTATTCAAATCATGACGAAAGTTTGTGAGTCAATGCGGATAAAGAGGGGAAAAGTCTTCAATAGTGTTTGTTCTATAACACCCTCTTGCCTATTCTTATCTTCAGTTTGATGACACTTGATGTATGGCGATTTGGCAACAGTATTGTTGCTTTTATGTACGGCTATAATTTCATATTAGCGCATGAGTGACTCAAACGCTGATTTATGAACGAACCTCATATCCTCAAAATCGCAGCTTTCGTATTCAAATAATCCCCAAAAGTTTGTGATTCAGTGAGGATATAGCATCAAAATGATGTCAAAAGTGTTTGTTCAAAAGCGCCCTTTTGCCTGCCCTTATCTTTAACTTGTTGGCTTTTGAAATACGACCATTTGGTAATAGTATTGTAGCGTTACTGTACAACTATTATTGTTTTCATCTTTTTTGTTCAGTTTTAAATTGTTATCTGGGATTAATCATCAAAGGAGCTTGCTAACACAATCGTGAGCAAATGGAAAAAAGTTTCATAATTATGATGATAATTCAAAATATATTTATAATGTCCAATTCAAAAGCATTGAATCAAGTAGTAAACTAAAATACAACATACATACATGTATATTAAAAGCGTAACCATTTTTAGCTCGGCTGTTTTTGAAAAAAACCCGAGGTATTATGATCACTTTCGCGTCGTTCGCGTTGTCGTTAGCGTTGTTGTTTGCGTTGGCGTTGATGTTGGCGTTGGCGTGACAAACTTTAACCTTGGTAATAACTTTTGAATGGTAAGTCATAGAGCAGTTTCATTCAAATCTTTCCAGAAATATTAGAGAGTTGCGTAATCTAAAACATTTATTGACCAGTTTTCCATGACGCGGCATAATATAACAAAAGCGCGATAATGATCAAATGATAAGGACATTCCGTTTAAGGTTAAACGCAAATCCATTCATTAATGTAGCGGGGATTGAACAAACAAGTTTTTATCATTTATATACCCATTTACCGTGACGCGATATAATGCCGACTAACTGTGACAACAAGCACCTAGCCAAACGATATCAAACTTTCTTTTACAGTTTAACGCAAATCCATAAATAACTGACGGAGGTGTTGTATTTAAAAAAAAAAACACACGAAGCTCTCTTTTCTTTGACGCCACATCATCAGAAACATTCTGTGATAGTTTCACGAAAATCCGTACATAAAAAAGTAACTTAAATTGATATATCCGAGTTTTTCTTCATGTCGATCATCCATGTCTTCAATAATAACCAACGGATCGGAACGAAGCTTTAAAAGACATATAAACAGAATTCCAGGGCTTATGAACGGAAAGCTAGACGGAAAAAATAGATTGACAGATTGCAAACCTAAAGTCTCTTCGGATTTGAATCAACTCGAACCAATACATGTATAACAAAGGAAATTATGACAACATAGACCAGATCAGGCATTCGATATTGTTGTCAGCACTATATGAATGCTGTTTTACCCTTTGTTTTGTTGAATGCTTTCTGGTGCAAAGCTCTGGATGAAATCTTTGTTTATCTTTTTCTAAATGCATTGAATTTGTAAACACCATGATTACTTCAAAATATCTTTTTAACCTGGTCGTATAAGTAACAACATCGTCAAATTGACGAGGTGAATGATTTTGGAATGAAGATGAATGACCTTTGAGTGAAATATAAGGGAGGTAATCCAATAGCGCTAATTTTGTTCAGGATGAACAAAAGTAGCGATATTTATTACCCTCCTGTAGTAAATCATACATACATGTGCTATAAATAGCTTCCCATCTCCTTAAGAACCAACTAGGCATATATAATTTCAATTATGTCAGTGAAATAGCATTTTTCTCTAGCTTTATCTTTTTTTTAATAAAGTTGTTGATCTTATCCTTTTACTGATTTAAAGCGATTTAGAATGGTTTTGATTGAATGAATGTCAATTTCACCATGTAACTAGCTGTACAAGCTGAAACAGATGTAAGATATAATTGACTGCAGTACAATTATCGTCTAAGTTCACCACTATCATAAAATCGTCTTACTCTTAACTCCCAACATCCTGCCTCAGAGTACCCATCATCATAAAATGCGACACTTCCAAATTTGATTTCCTCCAAACATTGTTATTTTTACATATTTTACAGTGAAAAACAATTTTCTTTAAGAATATACTTTTAATGCAGTTGAATTCTTTTAAATTTATGCATGAATTGTCAATGATACTGAGCATATTGTGTAGTTTCAATTAAATTAATCATGATTCTCTAAATTAAATTCAAATTTCTCCTTTAAAAATAACTGACATCTTTCATCTCTTATGATATTTATATCGTTTGATTACTTGACTCAATAGTTGAAACTTTTCACGTTGTCAGTATCTCCCTTTTTATGTAAGGGAATAATAATACACTCAGTCTCGGGGAAAACCGATATCTAAAAATAACATTGAAAATATCAGTTAGGAGAGATGAATAATGTCGTAACTTTCTATAAATTATTCATTCAGAAGACAATCATTCCCCAAAGACTTAATTTTTTTTAATTACGAATTATGTATTCGACTTCACTCGTAGTAAAAGGTTTGTCCAATTCCTCAAAATTACAAAAGTTTGGATTGAAATCATTTTCTTCGCAAAAGATTTCCGAGTTAGAATCTGATACTGAATTAATGTCATCGGAAAGTGTTGAGAAATATTGATAAAAATCATTTGTGTTACTGAATTGCGATATTCACCAAAAGTTACTTGCAATCTCCCTCAAAGCACTCCGTATGGGATAAATGACAAGAAAGATACAGTTTGAATTAAACATAATGAAATGCCGAAAAAAAATTACACGTTTACATACTAAGATCAAATGTGGAAAAATTCAAATGTACTTCTAGTCCAGTCAAATTATGGTAGGACCCAAAACAAATTGCAACAAAAACAATGTTGTGTTTTTTGACATCCAAAAACATACTCATTTAACATATATAAAGTAGGGCAAAATCGGAAGATACGTATTTTGATTTTTTTCGCATTTTTTATCATAGATATTTCCCAACTAAACCTGTAAAGACTTTTTGACAGAAAACATGTTTAAATCTAAATGAGAAGTTCTTGGTATATCAAAAGCCATGTAGTGGATTGTATTAAGTTATTGGCTGATTGAAAATAGGATATTCTTTGTTATTTGGTCAGTTTTAGAGATAATTTGTAAAACATCTTACCCCACCCACTCACTTAAACATTGCAAAGAAGTAGAAAATGATTGCTTTGGCAAAAAGGGGCGTTGGCTTCAAGAAATATGTCTGAAACATTTTTAACAGTGCAAAGTCTTTTCTATGTCTAAATCAAAGTAGATTTAAACCTGTTACCCCCCTCCCCCAGCTCCCTCCCCCATGTACAAAATTTTAGGTGAGCAAGTGTAACTAATAGTTGTAGATATATTCACCAGTCTTATTTGGCACATCAAAAAAAGATATCTATCCAAAATTTAGATTTAAATTCATCTAAACCTTTTTTTATCTAGATATGGTCTCGGGTTGACATGTTCTCTAGAATATATAAAGAAATGACAAGAACTACGTATTTCATGGGTTGTCCGTCTGTTGTACATAAGAGTTTAATTGCATTTTGAAAATAAATCAATTCTCTCTCAGAAAAAGTTTTACATAGCTCATTGGCTTAGTTGTATCTTACCAAGAGCCATGGACTTGTCTTATTGCCTCATCCTATTATGGAATTTGAGCTACACCTAGTACTATACAAAGCACAAAGACATTCATATATATGATGTTGGGGGGAGTAACTATATATATAGGGATAATGCTAATATTATGTGAAAAAATGTTGCAAGAACATACTAGTTTGGCCTTACTTTTGAAAACAATTGCTGGATTTGATATGCTGAAACTTTAGGTCTGAATGTTTTGGATGAGATTTTTTTTTTAAAATAATCGTAGTTTTCACAAATTGTAATCTTGAAGCTGTTTTATATTTTCAAAGGCATAAGATTCGCACAAATTTGACAATTTTTAAATTCAAAGCCGATAAAAAATCATCAGTTTTATTTGGAAAGGATTTAACATTTTCATCACGCTGAAAACAGAGCATCGAACCATGGTTCCTGGTATTTTTCTCATCGCTACAACCAGGAAATTCATTACTGGGCTACATCTTTCTTATCCCAGATATTTTTACGAGTATCTACCCGTTGGTTTGAGACAAGTGTCAGACAGGGTGTATTGCTGTCAGAGATCAAACCTTGAAACCCTTAATTTGAATCTCAGCGCACACTCATTTGCGCTGTGACGACAGTGGAATTATCTGGTACTGGTTCTTTCGAATGCAATGTGATGTTGGCCCCATTCAATGCTTATTTTTTACATTTAATTAAAAACTAAGGTAAACTGTGAATGTCAAAAGTTTGCGTTTTAGATTTTGCTAGTTTCATATTAGGCGTTAAGAAAGTTTAAATTGAAATTTTTTAACATCATATCAATGACTTAGGAAACAGGTTTTGTTTGTCATTTGAAGAGTTTTGAAAACGTTTCTCAAAAAATAACATATTAAATTGAAGAACGGCATAGGAATGAATTGGAAATAAAGTGCTCGAATTGCCAAATAATTGGAAGTTTCGATTTTTATTTAAAACAAGACCCAATTAACTTATTTTGATGGGGATAAATTGTCGTCATCAATTAAAACACTGATACAAAGAGAGTATGCTTTATTAGTAGCAAAAATATGAAATGATTCAAAACCTTTTGAAAATGATATGAAAACCTTTCCTTTTAAATTGAATGAAGAACAAGTGATAACAAGTTTATGCTTCAAAATTTTTCACCAAGTGAATGTTCACAAACAATTAATATCGAAATTATTAAAATGACAGACTATGTGAGGCATAAATATTAATTTGGAATGAAGTTGTCTAACGAATCTCTCATAGTACAGCATGCAGATCGATTACAAACGCCCCTTATATCACGAGGTATAAGATTTGAAATAGGTAAAAATGCTTTTAATAAAAACAAGTTCAAGAAACCGCAGTCTTAGTTTTAAATTAACTTATTTGATCATGGGCTGTAGTGCGGTTTTATTAACTTGAATCTGACCCCTGCTATTTAGATGAATAAAAACATGATTATTCCTACTTGGCTTTGCACGTGCTTTCATAGGAATGAATAACAAACGATATTGAATGTATTATACATTTTGTTTATTGATAAAATATGTCGGTAATTGTTATTCAAGCATTTTTTTCCATAGAGGTCAAAGTCGGGTCAAAATAACCAGGCTATACAAAATTAAACATGAATCCAGAAAAAATAAACAGGTTTGTGAATTTGACCCCTAGCCAATTTGCGTAGTATTTTTCCATAAGATAAAAAGAAGAGTGTTTTTTTTAAATTTTTGAAAAATATCAAGGACCCTAACCTTAATGCTCGATAACCTACCAACTTTGTTTATAAAGTTATATTAAATTTATAGTAGGCTGTATGCTAGGAAAGGATGTAATGGTGGTACTGGTGTGAGAATACGAGGAATCCTTTGAAAAAGGCTGCTGCCACCGCGATATAAATGAAAGATTGTTGAAAACGGCTAAAACCCCCATTCAAACAAACAAAACATAAAATAACTTGTCTTGATATGAATAAAATAATGTTTATTAGGTGTTGTAAGAAACCATTTCCAATTTCTACCGTATTATTCTTTGATTTTCATTGATGTAAGAAAAAAAGAGGGATGATTATGAAAATTTTAACTAAAAAAATCATTTACTCAGAGATCCTGGAGAACAATTTGGGTTAAACGTTATTAGAATGCCATCTGGGACACATAATTTAGTATCATTTTTTAAAGCTTCAATGGGTTAAAGTTTAAGACATATCATTACGGATATTAGACAAGTTTGTTACAACCGAAAACTTTTGATTTTTAATGTATCTGAAATTACAACAAAATTTTCTATGAAATTTGATTGTAATGCAGCTGTGGTAGCCCCCTTTAAGGTTATCAAATGACCAGGGTTTCAGTGTCGTATCATACTTTTGCAAAGCCTCTTTTAAAGTTTTAGGTAAGGTAATCTCAGAATTTTAAAAGTTTCTATGTGTTATTGTTATACTGGAATAAAAAAGAAATGTAGCAATAGGTTTGTGACATATATACCTTCATTTTGAATTGTTTGGAATTGAAGTTTCAGAAAATCATTCTTAGACAGACAGATCACAGGCAATATTTCATTATCCAATTTTCGTCAAATACACAAATGTGGATTATCAAATAAGACAAGGTGTCAAACTAGTCCTGTACCTCATCAACTCTCACCATTTCCTGCATATTTTACATAATCTGGTCAAAAGGAAGATTATCAAGAAAAAATAAGCTGATGACAATTTTTTCAAAATAATTATTAGACTAAGGAAACATCCAAGTTAAAATTCAGTGACTAGTGAATGAGTTTACATGAGCAGGTGTTGGATACATGGTCTTTTGTCGTGAAACAATTGCCTGTGGGATAAGCAGACATACAAAAACATCAATACAATAAAACAATATTGTTTTGAACTTGTTGATTAGGGTGTATATGAAAATGTTTCAATACCAGATGCTATTTTTCTATCCATTCTTATGTTAAACCAAGTGGGTGGGGTAAGATTAATTTGAATTTGTCTTTTTATGTTTAAAATGCCATACATTTTACTCTAACCATTTATAAAATTTGTGGTTAAATTTCTAGAGGTAATTCAAAGGATATTTGATAAGTTTTGCTTGCACAATTCAGTTTTATTCAAGGTATAGTACACAATATTCTCATTAAATTGGTTGTACTAAAATGTATTGAAAAATCAAAATACGTATCTTCCGATTTTGTCCTACTTTTAGTATGTCATCTAGGGAGGTCCTACTCAAAAAACCCAAGTACGATTTTGTTGCAATTTGAGGTTATAAATCATCAGAAAAGTTAACTATTAAAAGCTATTAAAATGAAAATTACATAGTCATTAAATGAATCATCATTGTAATAATCGTGGAAAATTTCAAATGTTTACTTTCAATAGCGACTGAAAAATGCATGAATTAGGGACAAAGACCCAGTACTAACGCGGGGGAGCAGGAACGTCAAATACGACGTCAATGATATTTCTTTTCTACATAGCCTCCACTTACTCGCATGCCTTTCTGTGCCTGATTCACCAACTTACAGAAATTATCCACATACCTTTCGAATCAACTTTATTTACCATTTTTATATGCATGGTGTTTCTAATAAAGTAGAGAGCCAAATTCTGAACCCTTATTTTTGGAAAATAGTGAGAATCAATTTGGATATATTTGTTCGTTGAAACTCTATTAGACCAATCTAAATACTTCTTTGAAGCATTTGCCCTCTTTGCATATCGGGGGTAGCTTTAGGAAAAGTCACATCTTTTATTATTTTTTTAATTATCTGGAATGTTTGGATTGGTAAATAACATAGATCATGGCGAAATTCGAAAAATAAACGGTATTTTTATTTTGGTGTTGACGTCAATTTTTCCTCGAATATTCTGAATTACTAAAATAGTCTGTGTCCGTATGAAATCTCCCAATAAGCTTTAAAATATGACAAATAATACCTATTGGCTTTCTATTTAATTTAGCCAAGGAATTCCAACTAAAAAGAAAACTTTTTTTATTTAACAGATTTTCAATATTTTTTTCTCGCTCCTTCGCCTTAGCATACATATGTTTCTATGGTTACGTATTCTGAGTTCGCTAAAAATAATTCTGCAAAAATAATAATATTAATGCTCTCCGTTGTTACAAAACTGCACATTAAGTAAATTATATACTGAACATGCTATAAATGCTAAAGTTATAAGCCCATTATACGAATATTATAATAATATTTATAATTTGATATTTCACGAAATTTCATTTTATTTTTGATAAAGATATTGGGTAAAGTTTAATAAAGTCTCTATCATTTATGTTTTTTTACTTAAGGCAATATTAGTTAACCTTATGATGTTGCTTCTCGCGTAAATCTAGATATTCTCTACATTTTTCATTAACAATTTAACTTACCTGGCCTACCATTTAAAAATAATAATTCGCTGAGGTTTCGTGTATTTCGAACGGAAGTAAATAATAGTAATTCGCTGAGGTTTCGTGTATTTCAAACGGAAGTCCTTTATAACTATCCAATAGTTAACCCGGATATTTGACCTCTAACTGTAACCTTTGCAATGGAGTTAAAGACTCAAAACTTGCCAACGGCAACTTAACATACCATGGTGTACTTGACCGGTGTAAGATGGGACGAGTTATCATAAAATCCCCTGAAATATATTCGAAATATTATAAAAAAAAAAAAAGTAATGATATAACCATTATTGAAATTTTGACCTGTTTGTGTGACCTTGACCTCGGAGCTACATACAAAAGGATTCTACATTATACACCGTCCCGTGATGGCAAATACTTGTGCTAAGCTATTTTGAAAACGGCCCATGAACACCAGAGATATGGTTTGGTAATTGATATTTTCAACCGACTTTGACTTTGACCTTTGCCTTCCTAGTGGGACATTGACCTCTGATATCTAGTCTTGAGAAAAGAAAAGGTAAGTCACGTGAATTGGAAATGCAATTCTCAAGTTTGCTTCCCAAAAACATTTACAGTAAAGTCTCGGTGGTTCGTATCTCAAGGGACCGGGACAATTTATACGAATTAAACATAGTACAAACCAACCAATGTCAAGCGATCGGTAGTCTTTTGATGGCTCAGATCGGACATGGTCTTAAGGTAACTTATATTTGTGGCACTATTTTAAGGTTCTATGGAATATGTTTTAAATCAAGTTCTAACGAGACCATTTTGTCGAGAGTAAGGTCGCAACAAATTTCACTTGAACAATGATCATGTTTCGTTTTATCCATATTTAAATACGAAATAAAGTAATATCGGCAATTATTGACATGCCAAATATTAACTACATCAGAGTGTTTTCCCTTTGGATCAAATCACTTTGAGTACTCTCAGGGGACGATGAAATCTCGGCATTACGATGAATCTGTGTGGAAGTCATGTTGACAATAAAGTCTACGAAGATTTTCACATTCATTTATGCATAATCGGTATGAGAAAGCCAGATGAAATACAATAATTAAGGTCACTGATTGATCCTTTATTCGATTAAACCCGCCGAAAATTAAAAATCAAACAATGCCTGTTAAAATTGATGCAAAACAATAACTTCGATTGATACCAATCAACAGGTGTGAAAATCAAGGTATATGTTTATTGTTACACCTAGGTCAGCTATTGATCGCACAATTCACACCTACGGATTAAACATATTAATTTGTGTTATTTGGAAACTCTCGGGACTTGACACGGGCTACGAACTACGAACCACCGACGTGCGAATTACTCGGTGCCTTCTTACAAAGATAAAGAGGGAAAAAAATCGGGACCAAAGAATGTATACGAACAAACACATACCTACGAACCACCGGCGTGCGAACGACTGCGATTTTACTGTATATATATTCTGATTTTTGAATACCTTTTCTTATAAAAAAATGTCATTTTTTATTCATTACCCTCCTTTATTTCGAAAAAAGGTAAAACCAAAAACAAAAAGATCAATGACCCCATACACTACTTAAATTTCCAGAGTTGTTATCATGCCTAAAATTTACCGAAAAAATATAAAAAAGGACTGTATTACTATTTCTATATTGTTTTCATCTGCATTGATTTATAATACCAATCAAATTTGAGAGAAAAAAGTTTGACCATTATCTGTTTCTAAATGATCGTTTTTCTACGTATATTTGAATTTGAAAAAGATCAGGAAAACTGTATTTCTTTGACTTCCTTAATTGAGATCTGAAAAAGGGTGTTTGTAACTAGTCTTACGGTCTAATTTTGAATCCTCTGTATTCTATCTAGACGTCGCGCACGGTAATGCTTAACATTTGAAATCGTACGTCTCCTGTCAGGTTCAATCTGCTTTTTCTTCCAAACCTTTTGACCGATTTCTATGTTCTTTATAGCAAATGAACAACAAAAAAGCATACTTTAAAAGAATATTTATTTGGTGAACTGAAGGAAAACAACTTTTCGTTTAATTAAGTTTCTTTGTCACAAAAGCTCTTAAATTACGTCTGTAAAACGTAACAAATTATGTGTTGGTGGGTTTCCTTTAGACCTTTAAAATTCGTAAAATAGCTCTTGTAAAATGTTGAGAAGGTTTATATTTGCGCGAGAAGGCTTATCAACTTATAATATAAACTTAGACGTCTGTCAGTGAAATAAGAAACAATTGATAGAGATTTATTTAACAATTCAAAAGTTGTAAAACGTCAAATTTTAGCGAAAAATCAGCGTGAAATTTCACAAAGTTTTCTCAATATCTTTATAAATAATTGATAAAATTTTGTGAAATTTCAAAATGAAAATATTATTTTTTTCTAGTTTTCGATGATGTGGTCCAAAATACTAAAACGCAATATACAACAAAATAAAAAGTGAAAATCTGTGTGGACACAATTTCTGCATCACGCGAATTTTTTAGCCAGTTTTCAAAATGTTTCGCTGCAGCGTGACATTATCAAAATGATAATCATAAATCATTTTATATTTTTGAATATATTTTTTTTTCATACAATCACCTGGAAAAACTTCATAGAGATACATTCGAAAATATCAAAAATGTTAAGATTTGTTTGTGTGGACATACTTTTCAAAAACGTAATGTTTTTAACGTCTTACGCCATTACATTGCGCGGTGTATCTTTTTGATCAATCAATGATTAAAGCTGATTGATGATAAAAATTGCTTCCTGCGGAAAAAATATATCCTGTCCAACTCGGTATACTACTTATATAGCAATTTAAATAAAAATGCATGGCAAAATAAACATTCGATAAACAAGAATCGCTTCAGTAAAGTACATGGTGTAATAACGTCTAAATAGCAAATCGACGTTACAAAATGTTAAGCATTAGCGTCCTAACTAATATGAAGGAATGACGGTAAAGAGTACGTTGCAAAAGTCCAGATTTGAGTGAATAAGTGAATGAACGAGAGTTTCTGCAGATTTCCGTGTTATGTGTTTATAGATACAGTTAAGGTTTGTGAGATTTGCGCAGTGAAACTGTTAATGTTTATTTTGTCATATTGTTGTCATGACCCATATGCATAAATTTCAGATTTTTTTTTGTGCGGTAAAAGTAACAAAACAATCACAGCTCAGTACCAAATCATTGGAACACATAATCGAAAATGAAACTCAATATGAATGAACCACAGATGAAACTGGTCATTTACAATGCAGTGTGAAAGTAAGTCAATTTTTTTAGTAGAAAATGATTATGCATAGCCAAGAGAGGAAAATCTCGACTATTCGTCATCTAAGAGGTGATATTATCAGTCAATTGTGTAGGTCTAAAAGGACAGAAAATTCACTCTGCTCATTGCCAACGTATACCCCGAATTTTGTGGTCATCTGCGCATCCATAGAGGTTTGCAGGGAAGTTCCGGACAACTTTTTTTAAAGCTGCTCTTTCATAATCCTTAATAGAAAAAACACAATACTAGTTCTTAGATGCGGAAATTTGTGCCTTCACCAAAGTTTAAGAATCGCACATGGGTATGGCACTAAAAACAACCAATTTGAAAAAAAAATGTTTGATTGTTCGAAGCAGCAAGGGAGCCAGTCTATTTACAGCCAGTCTATAACTTACGAAATTGCTTGTTTGTTTGAATAGGGTTTAACGCCGCTTTCAACATCATTTCAGTCATATCGCGGCGGCTGGAGCACCTTACAAAGGAGTCCGGGTATTTCTCACACCAGTACTACCATCACATCCTAGCCTCCAGCTGCTATCCCACATAGATCTTGTATCGATATGAAGTTTCCCAATTGACAAATACTTCGACCCTGACCTTTTATAGCATGGGACAAACATTCGGAATTGCATGCATTAAAGGTTTGCTGAAAATTTGAGAATAATCTTTTAGGCGTTAGTAGTTGCATAATTTATCAAAATGGAATTTCGCTTAATTCAGGAATGTCTATCTTTTCTTCCTTATCTTTTCAGATCGAATCTAATTATTGTAGAGTTTTCTACATGACAAAGTCATAATTTCCGATTCATTTTACAAATAAATCAAAAATCGCATTTTCTTAATCTGTAAAAGAGCAGCTTTAAGAGCTCAGTATACTCAGGCAAACTCGGAATACATAAGCTAAAGGACAATGGGAATGCCAATAGTGTCCAATGCTGCACCCAGATCAATCATCACAAAAATTATCACTAGGTTGGAAACAACCTCTCACAGTATTTCGCTGTACATCTTAACATGACATTTTCTCAAAAATGTTAAGATTTGTTTGTGTGGACATACTTTTCCAAAACGTAATGTTTTTAACGTCTTACGTCATTACATTGCGCGGTGTATCTTTTTGATCAATCAATGATTAAAGCTGATTGATGATAAAAATTGCTTCCTGTGGAAAAAAATATATCCTGTCCAACTCGGTATACTACTTATATAGCAATTTAAATAAAAATGCATGGCAAAATAAACATTCGATAAACAAGAATCGCTTCAGTAAAGTACATGGTGTAATAACGTCTAAATAGCAAATCGACGTTACAAAATGTTAAGCATTAGCGTCCCAACTAATATGAAGGAATGACGGTAAAGAGTACGTTTCAAAAGTCCAGATTTGAGTGAATAAGTGAATGAACGAGAGTTTCTGCAGATTTCCGTGTTATGTGTTTATAGATACAGTTAAGGTTTGTGAGATTTGCGCAGTGAAACTGTTAATGTTTATTTTGTCATATTGTTGTCATGACCCATATGCATAAATTTCAGATTTTTTTTGTGCGGCAAAAGTAACAAAACAATCACAGCTCAGTACCAAATCATTGGAACACATAATCGAAAATGAAACTCAATATGAATGAACCACAGATGAAACTGGTCATTTACAATGCAGTGTGAAAGTAAGTCAATTTTTTAGTAGAAAATGATTATGCATAGCCAAGAGAGGAAAATCTCGACTATTCGTCATCTAAGAGGTGATATTATCAGTCAATTGTGTAGGTCTAAAAGGACAGAAAATTCACTCTGCTCATTGCCAACGTATACCCCGAATTTTGTGGTCATCTGCGCATCCATAGAGGTTTGCAGGGAAAGTTCCGGACAACTTTTTTTAAAGCTGCTCTTTCATAATCCTTAATAGAAAAAACACAATACTAGTTCTTAGATGCGGAAATTTGTGCCTTTACCAAAGTTTAAGAATCGCACATGGGTATGGCACTAAAAGCAACCAATTTGAAAAAAATGTTTGAATGTTCGAAGCAGCAAGGGAGCCAGTCTATTTACAGCCAGTCTATAACTTACGAAATTGCTTGTTTGTTTGAATAGGGTTTAACGCTGCTTTCAACATCATTTCAGTCATATCGCGGCGGCTGGAGCACCTTACAAAGGAGTCCGGGTATTTCTCACACCAGTACTACCATCACATCCTAGCCTCCAGCTGCTATCCCCCATAGATCTTGTATCGATATGAAGTTTCCCAATTGACAAATACTTCGACCTTGACCTTTTATAGCATGGGACAAACATTCGGAATTGCATTCATTAAAGGTTGGCTGAAAATTTGAGAATAATCTTTTAGGCGTTAGTAGTTGCATAATTTATCAAAATGGAATTTCGCTAAATTCAGGAATGTCTATCTTTTCTTCCTTATCTTTTCAGATCGAATCTAATTATTGTAGAGTTTTCTACATGACAAAGTCATAATTTCCGATTCATTTTACAAATAAATCAAAAATCGCATTTTCTTAATCTGTAAAAGAGCAGCTTTAAGAGCTCAGTATACTCAGGCAAACTCGGAATACATGAGCTAAAGGACAATGGGAATGCCAATAGTGTCCAATGCTGCACCCAGATCAATCATCACAAAAATTATCACTAGGTTGGAAACAACCTCTCACAGTATTTCGCTGTACATCTTAACATGACATTTTCTCAAAAATGTTAAGATTTGTTTGTGTGGACATACTTTTCCAAAACGTAATGTTTTTAACGTCTTACGTCATTACATTGCGCGGTGTATCTTTTTGATCAATCAATGATTAAAGCTGATTGATGATAAAAATTGCTTCCTGTGGAAAAAAATATATCCTGTCCAACTCGGTATACTACTTATATAGCAATTTAAATAAAAATGCATGGCAAAATAAACATTCGATAAACAAGAATCGCTTCAGTAAAGTACATGGTGTAATAACGTCTAAATAGCAAATCGACGTTACAAAATGTTAAGCATTAGCGTCCTAACTAATATGAAGGAATGACGGTAAAGAGTACGTTGCAAAAGTCCAGATTTGAGTGATTAAGTGAATTCTAATTATTGTAGAGTTTTCTACATGACAAAGTCATAATTTCCGATTCATTTTACAAATAAATCAAAAATCGCATTTTCTTAATCTGTAAAAGAGCAGCTTTAAGAACTCAGTATACTCAGGCAAACTCGGTATACATGAGCTAAAGGACAATGGGAATGCCAATAGTGTCCAATGCTGCACCCAGATCAATCATCACAAAAATTATCACTAGGTTGGAAACAACCTCTCACAGTATTTCGCTGTACATCTTAACATGACATTTTCTCCCAATTCATGATTTACAATGAATTTCATCGTTTTCTTTTTATTGCTCAGATTTTGAACGCTGGGCGTGAACGATGACACCAACCCAGCATCATATCATATACAAACAACAACAGACGGGGCGACTATTAATTGTTCCGCCGTTTGACATTTTAAAACATTTAAGGCAAGGTTATCTCTGTGCCAAATAGATGAGCTGAAGTGCTCAATGGAGAAGTGATATCTGTTACAGCCAGCTGTCGCCCTTTTTCCACCAAGGTCCAAATATATCTCAAAACATACCATAAACATCAACGTGATAATTGGATCTAAATGAAGATTGTAATCCCCGGTCCCAAAAACGCAGATTTAGAAAATAATCGTAGTACTTCGGCAAAGCGCTTTTCCTCTGATTTTTACGAATTTGTATATTTTTCTCTGACCAATGCTCGATTCGGCGTGTTCTTTGACATCAACAGTAGGTTACTCACTGACTACTATAAACTACGATGTAGTCCGATTTACTACGATCTATCGCGATTTTTCCGATGTAGCCCAATTTAAAGGCTTGGTCACATTTACGCTAATTAACGTGGTTGGCCGTAGTTATGCATCAACGTAGTCAGCCGTAAAATTTACGTAGCTGAACGGTAAGCCGTGCTTCCGCGTAGTGAGTAACGTAGTGCAAACTAGTAATATTGACCGTAGTGTCATTGATCTTGTAAAAAGTGTTCAAAATTCTATTCACGGTATAGAACGTTATTTTGTCCCTAATTTGGCCGTTCTGTCACAGTAGCTGATCCCTGCTTTTCCGTAAATTAACCGTAGTAACACGCTATGATATAGTTAATTTTTGTCCCCAACACTACGGTTAATCAAGGTTGAACTAGAGATTCATTACTCTTGTAGTGCGTGTATTTTTGTCCACGGTTAGCTACGAAAAAATCGCGGTCACTTTTCACGTTGTAAACATAATCTCGACGTAGTGAAAGAATGCCGTACTACAACGTACCCTACCGTAGACTGCGTAGTTTAACCTAGTCGCCCGTGGACTGAACGTTCTTCTACCATATAATCCTACCGTAGTGGCTGCACACATCTTTGGCACGTTCAAAATCCCTACGGTGAAAAAGGATTTTCTATCGAAGTTTGAAAGTTGTTCAACGTAGTAAGATTTTGTTGAATCGTACTCTTAAACTTCTTATTTTACGCAGTTCTTCGTGGTTGTTCCTACTTGCCTACCTTCGTTAAATGTACCTTATCTTACTTTATCTAAGTTAATCGTATAAGTGACACGGCTTGCCTACGGTAAAATGAGGTACGACTTACTACGATAATTGCCGTAAATGAGACCATAGCGTAAAGTTATGGTCACATTTACGGCAATTAACGTAGTCGGTCGTACTAACGTCGCGCACGTCAATGCCTAACATTTTGTAACGTCGTTTTGCTATTTACCCGTTATTGTGCCGTATTTTTCTAAAACGCTTCTGGTTTATCGCATGTGGATTTTGCCATGCGTATTTGATTTTTAATTGCTAAATAAGTTATATTCCTATTAAGGCAGAATAAACATTTTTCTGCTGGAAGCATTTTCACTATCCATCGGCTTTAACCATTTTGCCTTGGATTGCTTAAAAGCACGGAGCGTAATTTGATAACGTAAAACGTTGAAAAATGATGCGTTTTTTAAAAGTATGTTCACACAGCCAAATCTGAATTTTTTATTATAATTTTAAACCTGTACGAAAATTTTCCTAGTAGTCTGGCAGAAATATGGCATATTTTAGCTGAGCCTGGAAGAAGGGTTCAAAGTTTTTTTCTTGACTGATTCTTGTATCCAATGCCTTCCTCTACCAGAAACGGGTTGATGACATCTTGTCATCATTGAGCATTTTGAAAAAATCGAGATGGCAGCCAGGACTATCAAAAATCAAGTTAATGGCTCATTATATCACTCTCTTTGAAATATAAAACCCATTTGAGCGGTTATTTTACTGTAAAGATATTGCCGTGAATCTATGTAACAAAATAAAAGCATAACATGACATTAGAATATGAGTATGGTGATCAAGATGGCAGCCAGATAGAATATTTTTAAAGTAATTCTCGATCCAAGCCTCTAAATACACTTTCGTAGTCTCGTTTATGACATCAAAATATCTGACCAGTTACACCTCTCATCGTGTGTTATGAAAATACTCAATTTGAAGATGGCAGCAAGAAAGCACTTTTTTTCATGCTTCAAGTTAGCAAAGTAATGAACAGTAAACTACTTTTCTAGTAGCGAAAGCCAAACCTTTCAAGAATCTGGATGACAGTGCATTTCTACCATGGAATAATTTAAAAAAAGGCGGGGTGGCAGCCAAGACGATTAAAAACATATATGTACTTGCTACTATGATTTTTTGATAACTATGTTCAGATGTAAAGTATTAAACCATCTGATTTTGAAGATGGCAGCCTCGCTGTTTTTCCTTCAAGTTATAATCAAAGGACCATTTAGCTTGCTCGTTAAAGTCCCTTAAAAAATCGTCAATAAAAGTACAGTTTCTAAAAGCATAAAATTAAAACAATGTAGATCGCATTTGTTTCAAGCATAAAGCATATCTGGAATCTCAACATAAGTACGGTGGGGTATTTACTGAGACTCGTATTTAATTTCATTTTTTTTTTTCGTGAAGTTCAAAGTAATGTAAGTAACCACTTGTCATTATTATTCAATGTGATTTGAACCTAAAGCAAAAAGTATAGGTCCACCAGAGGCCTTGATAGTAAGATGTAGACATAAGAAATGACGAGCACAAGCATATGCTCGAATCAACTGTCCGGACCATGGCAACTGTTCCATAATAAATCCAAGATGATTATTTAAACATGAACAAAAAAAATGAAAACAATTAAAGCTGGACAATAAGCTACATATTAACATATGGATGTTTATCAAAAGCCAACAAATCGAAGATATTTTTGACAACATTTCAATGCTAAATCCGCACTGAATCATCAACTTTTGGTGATGACTTGAATAAGTAAGCTGCGATTTTGAGGATGTGAGGTTCATGCTCTTATATGAAAGCAATTAAAGCCGTACAGCGAAGCCACAATACTGTTGCCAAATCTTCATACTTCAAATTGCCATCAAAATAAAGATAAGAATAGGTAAGTGGGTGTTTTTGAACAAACTCTATTGAGGACTTTTCCCTTCTATATCCGTACTGAATCTCAAACCTAATCAACTGCCATTTCGAGGATTTGAGATCCGTGTATAAATCAGCATTTTAGTCACTCTGTGCGCTAGTAATTTGAGACATACATGTTGTTTGAACAAAGCTTGCAATTGTCGCAAGGACAATTTAAGGGGGTACAGAGCATGTTTTCAATCATTACCCAATACACCTGGGTGAAAGTCAGAATAGTCAACCATCATGCTTACATAACATGTTGGAACGGTTGTGAACAGGCAATTTAATTTTAGTATTAAATAAGCCTTAGCAAAAAAGTTCTTTTCCTCTAATAAACATACATGACTATACATACTGATATGGATGTAGTTTGATAGATCAGCTACAGTGAATCTATCAGATTATTTTATAAAAAAAACTATGTCGATTTTATGTAGAGTTATCATGAAAATAATATTGATAATCTTAAACGCAGCGTAACATATCCTAAACTAGCGAAAAATAAATAATTAAGATAAAAAGAATTATATTCAATTAAAATAAGTATGATTTTCCAAAATATTCATAAAAGAATTTTCTGTCAGTATTTGATCATATCGCTGATTCAGCATGAAACAGTTTTAACTGCCTTAATGTCTGTTGGGAGATACAACTGTTTATATATCGATATGAGATGAATATAATTTGTTCCAAAGCAAATAGAATTTTATTTTCAATTAACATGCACTGTAAGTGCTATGCATTGTTTACTAGAATACGTATCTGTAATGATGCTACAAGTAAAGTAAGACTTCTATTTGGTAATTCATGTGTATGTATTGTTGGCTTCCTTTTTGACTTTCTGGAAGATACATTTCAAGCTACAGTGATTGTCTACACATGAATTCCAAAAATAATTTATTTTGAATTGACAAAAAATAAAAAAAAAAACGGAAATGCTATATTTATGTACTTTCGACTGCTATCTTAGAACACAATAATAATTTATATATTGCATATGTAACTTTTCGAATTTTAAAATGGTGACTTGTATTTACATTAGGAAAAATGAAATAATTTCGGATATAATTATGCAACCTCTAACTTTCTTTCAGGTATATTTCTTGGCTGCCATCTCCATTGCTTTCAATCATTTAAGGCATCATTTTTTAAAAAAAAAAAAAACTTTGAAACCATAAATGAAGACGAATTTTTTTTCTAAAAATCCCCATTAAACACAATTAACTTAGAATCTTCTCCTTCCTGGCTGCCATCTTCAAATCAAGAATTAATGTAACAATAGATGAGAGTTGTCACTAGCCTAATATTTAGAAGGCATAAAAACACTTATAAATGTGTACTGTATAAGCCCTAAAACCCTTTCCTAAGAGTCTTATGTCACGTGGGTCAAGAGATACTTTAAAATGTCATTTTGTTATTCGATTTGGCTGCCAACTTGCTAATTTCTAATATCATAATATGCATTGATTATACCATACATTTTTAATCTCGAACTTTAACAACAAATAAGACACAAAACACCCATTTAAAAGGTCGTCATAGTGATCTACCGAGCTGTTGGCGTAACATTCGTTAACCCTGGCTGCCATCTCGATTTTCTCAAATGCTCAATGATGACAAGATGTCATCAGCCAGATTCTGGTTAGGGAAGGCCTAAGCTACAAAAATCAGTCAAGAAAAAACTTTGAACCCTACTTCCGGGTCAAGCTAGAAATCTACCGGACTATAGTGATTGTACGAAAAAATAATATTTCAAAAATATAGTATGATTTATGATAATCATTTTGATAATGTAATGCGTCAGCGAAACATTTTGAAAACCGGCTATAAAAATCGCATATGTAAGAAATTGTGTCCACACATATTTTCCTCCTTTATTTTGTTGTATATGGCGCATTATCATTTTAAATCACATTAACGAAAACTAGAAAATAATATTTTTGTTTTTAAATTTCACAAAATTCTATCTATTTTTCACAAAGATATTGAGAGAACTTTACCTTTCTTCGCGTCGATTTTTCGATAAAATTTGACGTTTTACAATTTTTGAATTTTTGAAATATTTGCTATTTGACTGACAGCCATTTTAGTTCACCTACTAATATGATGTCACTTCTCGTGTTAAGGTCTTGCAATGAAAATGGTCACTTTCGGAAAACAAAAAAAGCTTCGCCTTTCAAAAGCATATGTGATCATTCTTCTATAATGTTAAAAAAGAAAACGTGAAGCTCATACAATTTGATACTTCGCACAATGATTTTCTTTCATAACTTATCCTGCAAATGACTTGTTATAGTCTAATTAAAGAGACTAGTGCTAGATGCTCCATGTCTAATCGATGCTGTAATACTCAAATTCAAGGTCAGTCAGATGACCATAGGCATTCTTCTTTGAAGTCAGCCCAAGAAGCTGACCCGACTATCACTTTACTCAAGGAGTGGAAATCTCAGAATGTCACACCTTCATGGTCGGATATATCTGAACGATCAGCCGAGACTGAGTTCCATCAGAATAGGTTAGACTCTCTTCTTATAAGCGATGACTTGCTCTGTCGCAAATGAGAGAGTGAGATCGGGGACTATATCGAGATTCAGATAATCCTTCCCAGATCCTTTGCTCCGGAAATTCTGTGAGAATTTCACGATAGTCCTACGGGATGATATTTGGGCATTAATTAAACGCTTAGACGTCGCGCACGGTAATGCTTAACATTTGAAATTGAACGTCTCCCATTAAGTTCCATCTGCGAATTTTTTTTCCAAACCTGTTGATTAATTTCTATGTTCTTTATACCAAATGAACCACAAGAAAACATACTTTTGAAATATATTTTTGGGTGAATTGAGGAATATCTGTCAAGGATTGTAGTTATGGACTTTTGTTATTTGCTGTTGTATAATTAAAGGAGTCTATATGATCACGTGCTTTGTCTCTTATATTACGACAGAACATCAAATATTAGCATAGTGACCAGCGATGTTCGACTTGGGCTTTGAAGATGTAGCCAGCAAACACGTTAGTAAATTGACTTGAATTTCTTTATTCTGTATAGAATGGCTAGTGCCGATTTTGTGCAACTTTTTAAACATTTGGCGAACAACATTTCACACTGCAAATTTCATAGAAACTTTTTCTGGGAAAACTTCAAATTTAAGTTATGGATTAAGAGTATAGAAAAAGCTTCCCTCATAGGTAATCTATCCTAACATTCTCAATAATTATAAGCTTTCAAATACAGTACTGGACTTGTTTCCGATTTCATATACAAATACATTTTAGAAAACCCTGATGCAACTGGGGAACAATTAAGGGATTGCAAGAAATTTGGTGAGTTAAATGACCAATTTGTCCTTTTCTCAAAACTGACATAACTAAAGCAATGGGAAACCGAGAATATGCAAAATTTTGCAGATAAAATTTTGTCTTCTGCACAAGAAGCATTCGAGGGATTTCATTCAATTTCGGAGCTAATTGGCTTTCAAATCACGGGAATATTGATTGGCGGGCTTATGAATGATGAAATCAAGCAAAAATTTCTCTATGAAAATCACACAAGCGCATTTAATTTGGCTACCGCAGAAAAAACGAGAAAATTAAGTGTCAACTAAGATCAAGCGGCGAGGCTGTATCTTTTTCGAACATTGCCATCAATTCAGATAGGTCGAAATTTCAAATTTAATATGCTTTGGCGATTTTTGCAAATGGATATATATGTTCGATGACTATCTGTCCGTACAATTGAAAAATAGCATTGATATTCTAAGCAGTCAAAAGAAATATGATTCAGCACAATCGTCTTTATCGTACGGTGACACGGGTCATTTTATGAGATTAGCTAAGGGCAAAATAAAATCAAAGAATTCACGCCGGAAATACCAATCTGGGTATAAAAACGGAAAAAACATGTTATTAGAAGATTGAATTCAGATCAGGACAGATTTTGAATGACGGAATTCGGTACTCACAAGCAAAATTCGCTTTGTTATTTTTGCAGGAGATTCGGTTACTTTTAGTCTGAGTGAAAAGAGTATATGAATATAAAACAGATTTTTAAGAATGAAAATGATTAATAAAAAAAACGTGCTTACCGTTGATCAAACAGTCAGAGGACTTAAAACAGTGCTCTCATTCATGAACAACAAGTTACTTGCAGTTGCATTCTTAAATATAATTCTGTTTCAGTTCTAGCTTTAGTTGATACCAGGCATCTTTTAGTTTAATAAATAAACGCATCTATAAATCTTTATGTCCGATACCCGAATTAAAGCATACAAATATAACTATCATTACCGCGTTCGGGGATCAAATTAAAAATCTAGGCTCTGCAAATAAGTCAATTAAAATAAACAAATTAAAGACTAAGAGTTTTCTTAGGTAAAAACTCTCGCAGAATTTTCTTTGACTTAAATGCTCTTCGGATTAAAGATCATTGCGTATCTTTAGAGCATAATGTTGAAATCGCTCAAATTATTCGGTTGTCGAAAGATGTTACACTTAAACCTCGGACAGCATACACGCTTTCAGCTAGGATTAAAAATAACCCATCTTTAGCGTTTGATACAGATTATCAAATATCAGAGGAAGATAAGGGTATTTTTGGTAATGAACCTAGTTTGAGGATTTCTACTTCACTCATTCATTTAGATAAAAACAAGTGTTTCCCAGTACAGATCACAAACGAGTCTTCTTGGATATTAAAGTTGCGTCGTGGATACATAGTAGGAAAATTGCTAGATAAACATAAAACTGCTTTTGGCAAGTTATTTGGTTGAATTCGAGCGTCTTGCTCAGGGATTTAATTTAAGCTTTTGTATATTTCAGGCTGTAATGACAGATTTATGAAAAGGCTTGTACTACTACACATTTGTTTATTAAGATGATATTCATATAATTAGTAAAAGTCTAGGAGAACATTTCAATCACTCTGAACAAGTATTCAATCAAATCAAATAAAAATTAAATAATCGTAAACTTAAGCTTCGCAAATGTCATTTCTTCAAAGAGAAAATTTAGTATCCTTGGGCAGAGTGTTTCTGAACAAGGCATTCAGTAATTGAACACGCTTAAAATTCCATCATGTTTAAAAGAAAGAAAGAAAATTCCTTGGCATGACTTGGTAATACGGTAAATTAATTCCTAATTATGTAGAGAACATTATCCCGTTGACCAAGTTGACTTGTAAAGGTGCAAAATTCGATTGGAATGTAGACGTACTAATTTCAGAACTCTAATAAAAAAAAGTCGTTTCAACCCTGTCATTTTCTCTTTTTGTCTCAATTTGAATAGGTGACAGGGAAAGGCTTGGCTCGAGCAAACTCGTCGATTTAATTCTTACTTCAGAATACATGTAAATTGATAATCAAAATCAGACTCAGTTATATCAGCCTAATCTTCTCTCGATTAACATGCAGATCAATTTATGGGAATTGTTACCCTTCTTTTAATGGACAATTGTGTAAAAGCATAACTTCAAAACTTTTTTTTTATTATTCCAACTTCACTTTACATATATTCTCATAATTAACAATCATATGTGGCGTATACACTAAATGCATTATTTATCCAACAGATATGCCATAACTCATTTATTGGTTTTTAGTGTGACTTTGTGTTCTACGTAACTTGTATTGTTTTAATCATCATTTCCAAAAAAATAGTTTAATGACAGATTTAAACATATAATAAGGAAGGACCTTTTTTCCTACCAAGGTATATGGCTCTATAAGAAGGATTGTACAATTGCCCAAGTTTCGATTTCAGAAGGGTTTCTGTTTTCTTGTAAATATCCCATGCTAATATCATGAATTTTTTAAACCCGTCAACGGTTGGCACAACTTTCTTAAGTTTTGATAGAAATATGTATCTTTTAAATTGAAGAATCACAACGTCTGCCTTAATAAAAGAATTACAGTATCCTAATTTAACTCCAGTATCGTTGAGTATGAAATTTGGATAAAATGTTTTTATTTTTCTTTCTAAGATAACTAGAATGTGTTTGAGTTTGTTGCATTTTGAGCCACCGGCAATAAGTATCCCTTGTTATTTTATAAGTGTCCAAGAATTTTCAATATTTCCAAAAAGGGACATCCATTTATTTTCACAAGTGGAAGTTTTCCCTGTTGCTAATCAAGGTGCTAGAAACATATTTATTGCAATATTTATTTGTTAATTTTGGATGAAAGAAACATATAGTGCAGGGATTGTGATCTTGCTCAAGTAAAAATGAATCATTTGCAATGTTATACATTTGCATGAAAGATTGTATTGCATTCTTGATACTGTAATGATTTAAGAAATTTATCTTTACATCGAAGGTATTTTGTACAGACCGCAGAGACTTAAAAGTTCCGTCTGGATTTAGTAAATCTTTTATAAAGCGGACGCCTTTTTCATACATTGTTTTATTATAAAATGGTTTAGAATTAATTGTGATAAGTTTATTTTGAAATATTGGAGTATGCAAAATATGCGTCCAAGTTTTGAATTCAAAGTGTTCAATATAAATAGCGTAAGATTTGATTACGTCTGTCCAAAATTTATTTTGAATTGTTTCTATGATTTTTTCACAGTAATAAGATCCAAAACTAAGTATTTGATCGATTTCAAAAAAATTATTGGTTAACAGGTAGCACGTGTTTTAATCATATGTAACGAGATTTTTCAACCACTTTATTTTCAAACTATGAATGAAAAATTCTACCGAAGGAATTCTTAAGCCCCCGTTTGCATAGTCTTTTATTCCTTCAGAATATTTTACTTTCGGGCGGCCGTCCCAAATGAAATAATTAAAAAGATCTTGTAATGTTTTAATAGTTTTATGGTCTGGTGGAGGTAAGCTTATAAATAGGTGCGTGAGTAAGGGAAGTAATAAGATTTTTACAACTGTAATTCTTCCAAAGGGAGTTAATTTACGTCATTTCCAATATGAAATACAGTTTTTTAACGATTGTAATTTACAACTAAAATTCATATCTTGCATTTTGCCTAAATCGACGTCAAATTTTATTCCTAATAAAGTAAATTGAGTTTCTCCCCATGACAAATTCCATTTTGTTTTTATTGAACGTGTACTATATTTCAGTACTCCTATCCAAATGACTTTTGTTTTCTCAAAATTAACTTTCAATCCTGATATAAGTGTGAAACTGTTGAGGGTCTCTAGAACTGCATGTAATGTTCTTTCTGTGCCATCTAAAAGTAGGGTCGTATCATCATCGAACTGGGATGATATGTATTCCTTTCTATTTATTTTTATTCCAGAGATATTTCTGCAATTCTTAATTTTTTAATTAAGGATTTGTGCACAGAGAATAAAGATGTACGGTGATAAGGGATCACCTTGTCTGCAACCGCGTTTAACGGTGAAATAATTTGATATAAAACCATTTAATTGAACACATACGTCAGTGTTATATAAAAAAAAGTCTTGTCCATTTTTTGAACATATCACCAAAGTTTCGGAAAGTTAATGTGCTTTAAATAAAATTGAAAGTAACTTCAAAACTTGAAAAAATAACCACACAACTTTTTAAATACTCGATTACAAGTTAAAGGTCTTTCGAGACATTTAATTAGACAATATTATGAATGTTGTCCCCGCTCATTATGACTAAGAGTCACGTAGCTCACTTATTCGAGTAGATCGTAAGGTTATGGGATATATTTTTTGAATTTCAAAAGGAAATAGCGGCTTTTCATTGGCGGAAAAAATAGGGCGATCGGCAAAAAGATATATCAACAAACATGCAAATAACATAAATTACATTATGATATTATTTTATTCCTTATATCCTGCATTGTTGAAGATAACAAATTCATCATATATTTACATCTAAACAAGAGAGAACAAGAAAGTGCAAATATAATAAGGTTCAATCAGATGCCATTGTCCGATATGAAAAAAGTTGCAGAAGTTGTGAAATTATTCAATTATGTATGTGCTGATTTATCAATCAATATTTTTTTTTAATCTATATGAAATATTGATTTGTTAATACGTTATGCCAAGTCTTAACACATTACTAATTGGCCACGGGCCGAAAATGGTTTCGGTTCGCCTCCCCGAGAGGCGTTTTGCTGATCATTTTCTCATATTCAACTTGCGTGTGTTTTACGATATGTTGGCAATCTGAGGTGGTAGCTTATCGTGTAACATTACGTTACCAATTTAAAATATTTGACACTCGAATTTTAAAAGCATAATACTTTGAAGAAAACATTCTCAAATGATGAAAATAATTTTCCATTTAAACAAGTTGCGCTCTAACATTCGACATAGTTACATTTTCATTTATACCCTATTTTTCGTATAAAATCATTGCATACTGTTTTCCCTCAAATTTATCTATTTTGTTATTGTCACAAAGGCAATTGAATTGTCTTTCAAAAACTGCCACCAAATGTGCATTGTATGTGCATAAGGGGTAAAATATATTCTTTCATTCCACTAGATTCTAGTTAACTTTAACTTATTAACTTAATCTAAAAACAAACTTGTGAATTTTTCCCATGGTCTCGGCTGGCGCGTAACGTATATCGCACTTATTTGATGCATTATGCACTGATTTTGAGTAGAATTTGGTAGCCGTTTCATTCAAAGTAAGTTTGAATAATCTATCAATTAAAATCTAAATAGTTGACTATGATACTAATATATATCACAAAATTATTCCGAAGGAAATAGAATAAACATCTAAAAGTATGAAATACTGAGTGTTTTATTAGATGTATGCTACTAATTGATAACATATCTAGGACCGAAAAATGATGTGAAATATGTGTATAAAAAAGCATGATAATTATTCCTCAATTCATAAAAAAATCTTCATATTAATTTTTGTCCATAAATATGGAATTTTGATGAAAGATTTCATAGAGAAGCGTGCCTCACAGGTTATTTTAACATTTTAATATCTGAAAATTGTAACTTTATCCTTTTATTATTATGGTAGATTTCAATTTTCACCATAAGATATGGGGATGCTCCAATACAGACGACAAAGGTCGTACTGTTTAGGATAGTGTAACCAGGCATGATCTTGTTTTATTGAATGATAAATCTAAAACTTATTTGCATCCTGCAACTGGAAATTATTCCTCACTATATTTGACTTTTTTGCAGTCGTAATATTTTTCCCTGATTTTTCATGGAAAGTAGTTTCTTACCTTCATGGCCATACCTTTTTAGGAGCGCCCTAGGCGCCCTTGGGAACTTGTTAGAACTTCCTGTGAACACTCGAGAAATCAAGAAGACTTTATTTAATGTGAAAACGCTGCAGAATTATTTACATCTTTACTTTTTCAACTACAAATCCTTAATAGATACAACACGTTTACCTTCAATAACCACGGGAGAAAAATTTAACTCATTACAATACATTAAAACCAGTATAAAAACAGTGGTATCTGACCGGTGCTCAATGCCTCAATGAACACGTATTGGTTATATATCAAACAGTTAAATATTGAAGATAAGTCTGTTTTTTTGTCAATGTCACGTTTTTTTGTCAATGTCAGTCTGTTTTTTTGTCACGTACAAAAAGCTATTCCACAAACATCGATTAATCCAAAAAAAATTAAGCAATGGTTTAATGAAGATTGCAAAAAGGCTATAGCTGAGCGAAAACGTGCTCTTGGAGCATATGACTTAAAGTCCTCCCTCGTATGCGTTTAAAGTAAAGAAATCGCTATATCGTTAACATTCTTTAAATAATTATTCTTGATTAAGTCTTATGAAAGGTGAGTTACAGAAAAAAGCAAATCAATCGATAAACGGCGACTTTTTCGGGAAACACATAATCTGCCGTATACAGTAAAATATGTATGTATATATGTATGGGATTTTGGTCATGTGAATTTCGCCCACGCCAAGGAGAGGCAATGCTTTTTACACAAACCGAATTCCGTAATGTTGCGGGTCATAAATATACATCAAGTTAGACCATCGCGTCACAATATTGGAATTGAAAGATTCAAGGTTATCTTTGAGAATAAAAGTCGCCCACGCCAAGGAGAGGCAATGCTTTTTACACAAACCGAATTCCGTAATGTTGCGGGTCATAAATATACATCAAGTTAGACCATCGCGTCACAATATTGGAATTGAAAAATTCAAGGTTATCTTTGAGAATAAAAGTCTAGTTTTTGTGTACAATGTAATTTAAGACCATTGTCTTGCGTTTCGAAAACGTCCACGAACGACGGGGCCTTCAAACGAAAATCTTTACGAATTCAAATTTGCAAGTGTAAAAGCACGTACCATAAATCAAAGTGAGAGACCATGTATATTTAAGCAGATGTGAAAAAGCAGATATGTAAAAGTGTATTTGTCTTTTTGCGTCTACACTGTATGCTTTTACATATCTACTTCAGTTGACCTCGGTAATGACTGTCAGTCATTTCTTAGTTCCACTAATGTATTGTAAACTGGAATGATGAGGAGATTTAGTTTCTCTCACCTAAACAAAATATATATCTAAATGATTATTAAGACATTGAAATAAAGCCCCATTAATATATTTGAATCTTTTTCTCATGCCAAAGTTGTCAAAACCCTTAGAACTATGGAGAAGGGTCACAGAGTCGTATGTTTCTGTAATTAATCATTTGATCTCTTTTCTGAACATTTGTTACAGACAATATTTTACCTTACATTGACAAAAAAACAGACTTATCTTCAATATTTAACTGTTTGATATATAACCAATACGTGTTCATTGCGTCATTAAGCACCGGTCAGATACCACTGTTTTTATACTGGTTTTAATGTATTGTAATGAGTTAAATTTTTCTCCCGTGGTTATTGAAGGTAAACGTGTTGTATCTATTAAGGATTTGGGAGCAGATAAAAATGTTTTATTGTGCATTTAGCTACATTATGGTTGTATTGTTTATGGTTCTACAAGCCCTTCATACATTCGTAAACTTGATAATTTTGATAATCTAGGATTGCGCTAAGCGTCACGTGCTTTTAGAACATCACCAGTCAGATGCCTTTACACTGAAGCAAGTGAGCCCTCCTTAATACACAGACTGTTCAAAAGATGGCAAACAAAGTTTCTTCAGCCACTATTTTAGATGGCGACAAAAATCGATTCCGGCTTCCTTATAATTCTTCTATTTTTTCAGCCGAGCAATTTATCTTGCACTCTATCATACGATTTTTATATAGGAATTCTGACTTCGTCGGGTAAGTAGGAAATTGGACAAAGTAAGAATATTTGTAATTCTTTCATCGTAAACTTAGACCTCTTGGCGGCTTTGAAGGCCGTTTTTGCACTCAAAGAACAATTAAATCAGTTTAAGATATAAAATATAATGTTTTGTCATCCTTCCTAGCACACTTAACTCAAGCAGGCCAAAAATAACCCAAAAGATTTATACATAAATCCTACATCTCCGGACCGTTTTCGCACAAAAATAATATTTTGAGACATATATTCAGAATCTGGCTTATTCTTTTAAAAAGTTGAATAAACATTATTGTTAACGAAGCCTATAATTTTAGTTAGAAAAATGTTAATGCAGTCAGCAAATTTAGACGGAATGAAAACTTTCGACTCGATTGTTAGCACTCAGTTTGACAAGAATCGACACTGATCGTATTTCCCAGATGATACCTTTACGCTAGGAATGTTACAATTTCAATGTAACAAGTCTTTCTGTGCGATTTCTTCTTGCGATATGTCTTCCTCACTGGGTTAAAACTGACCCCGGACAATGCTAATATTTTCCCGAAATCAGCCATTTTTGACAACCCACAGTATCAATACAGGTAACTAAAAGTCAAATTCCTTTTATCCTTATATCTTTTAGCACTAACCAGACTATCAAACACCATTATTCATCATTTGCTATGATAATACATACTCAAATTTCATGCCCCTTTATAAAATAAGCCTATTTATGCAGGATTAATATATCAGAATAATAAAACACACACACAAAAAAACAAATACCTTTAATTATAATTTGATACTAGTATTGGCAAGAAGTACAGACAGGGATCAGCATGAAGATATGTACAGTCTGATCTTGGTCTTTAACTCCTTACCTTCCTTTTGAAATGGAAAAGTCTAAATAAAAAATCTAACAATGACTTTAAACCTTATTAATTTTGTTAGGATATTTATTCAGTATGGCAAGGGTTAACTTTTTAAACTGGTAAGTCTGTGTAAATATTTGTGTAAGGGAAAAAACTTGGGCCTACTTATGAATGTCTTTAAGTAATAGTTATAGTTCATTTCTGACAATTTACGCGATATAACCTAAGCGGAGCGTTAGCGAAGCGCAAGGTTATACGCGTAAATTGTCAGAATATGAACTATAACTGTTTTACCGATCGACTTATTTTTTCATCGAATAACGCTAGTTAAATTGAGTTGCACGTCAATCAATGATGTCATCCATTTTTGTTGCGTCAAACATTCTTCAATCAAATCGAGGTAAACAAAATGTGGGAGGAGCTAAATTTAATCACCGCCGGGTTTCTGTAATTGTTTTGTCATTTTGCGAGACAATTCAGTTCAGAACGTTCGGTGAACAAGACCTCGGGATTTATGCTAGTGGATTTTGTATTCATTTTAGCTAGATTTTTTTGCCGACATTATGCCACCCTTTATGGATTTTGTATATTTAGAAAAATAGTTATCTACCATGGCGTATTTAGCTCGTCGGACTATCATTCAAATGGTCCCGGGTTCGATTCCCGGCGGTGGCACTCATTCTTTCCGACCATTTGTCTTCCACATTTGGGTTGAAAATCGTAGACCTATGTGGGATAGCAGCTGGAGACTAGAAAAGGAATTGTAGTACTGATGGAAGAAATACCAGGAATGCAGTTATGTGCTTCAGCCGCCGCTATATAACTAAAGAATTGTTTAAGGCGGAGTTAAACCCCATACAAACAAACAAACCCACGGCATTTTAATTATCAGCAATATAAAGTTCGCAACAAGACGTTTGTAAAAAACTGTGCATTAAAAAGCTCTAGTTACGAAGTTTTAGTTCCCAACCGATAGGTCACAGTTAAACGGGCCACACTGGCTTTCGATATTAGTCAGCTATCACAGGCCTAACATGCTTCGAATCACTTTCTTTTGCAAAAATCTGTATCACTAAAAACCTTTAAGTAGGCATTTTGTAATCTTTCTACAATTATTTTGCATACATGTGCTTTCTATAGGAATATTTGATTGCATTTTGTTTAGAGTGGGACCTTTGTAGAGCTACTAAATTAAAAATGTCGTTCAAAAGGCCCATAGTATTCATTTTAAAGAGGAAATGAGATTTTGTATAGTTTCAACCGTGTCGTGTTTTTCATGTCACAATGTGAAAATGTGGAGTAAAGAAAGACTTGGTCCGAGCAAACTCGCCGATGTCATTCTAACTGCTGTATACCATGTAGAATGATATTTTATTATCAACATCGATGATTTATCCGCTAAATCTTGTCTTCATTAGTATGCAGACCAATTATTCAAGAATTTTCTCCTCTGTTAAATGAATATAAGCTCAAAAGAACATTCACAAAACTTTTTTTATTATAGATACTCGATAACAAGTTAAGGGTCTATCGGGGGTATATAACAGACAAGATAATGACGTCACTGTCTGGTTTTGAATGTAGTCCCCGCCCATTATGACCTAAAGTCACATAGCTCACTTATTCGGGCAGATCGTCAGGTTATGGGATATATTTTTTGAATTTCAAACGAAATAGCGGCCTTTCATTGGAGGGAAAAATAGGGCGATCGGTAAAATCGGATTATTGCCCTTCATTAATTGATATCGGTGTCAATTGGGAATATAACGCAAATATACTGGAATGCAAAAACTATTTTAATTACCTCTTCAATAAAAGATCAGTCATTATCATTTCAAATCGTCTAAAACCGTATTTATACAATGGAATAATCCTTGATTATGCTAGAAAATCTTAGTATTGAAATAACAAAATCCATGCCCAATGTCCATACTTCAAGATTGCGTGATATTTACTTTTTAATGGAATGTTTCTGTTAAAGACATGCAGTCAATATCTTGTCTCAAACATGCAAATAATCGTAGAAAACGAGATAATTTACTGTACCCATTTTGGCAATTCCCAGCCCATTTAAACGGAAAAGAAACCAATCCCAAGTACGCCAATGATTCGATACAAGTCACCGTCAAATGGCCATAACTTGGTCAAATCTTAATGAACATAGCTCATTTTTGCAGGATCTTTTCTTTGATGTTTTCTTAAAAGATTACTTGCTTCAGTTTTTCTTATGATATTTTTTGTCTTGAGGTTGAATAAATAGGGAAGGGGTATGAAATTTCTCGGAAGGTAAGTGATTTATTCTTTGTTTCATTTCTAAAACTTTGAGGAAGGAATGCAATGTGTAAGTAAACTGAATCGTAAACACAACATGCCATTTAAGCTTAACTTACCTGGTTTGATTACTTTACTCAATGATAGAAAATTGGAAAATAGATTCGGTTGTTTATCATCGTTACGTCACCGCAGCCACTTTTAGATACAATATCCGGGGTCAGTTCCCCCCCACCCCCAAGTGTTTCTGCCCGGGATGAATCAAATCAAATAATGTACGTTTTGTGAACATTTATATTAAGGGGTTTAACTATAAGCGATTGTCCGAAAGTCATTATTTTTCATACATAAGGAAGTTCGCTCGGCTTTTTCCTACCAGTTAACTTTTCTTTAAATTTTTTAGAAAGATCTAAATGTTTTATTTCGATTTTTGGAAAGAAAAAATGGGGTCACCGTGGCTATTTTTTTCTCAGTGCCGTTTGAAAGTAGGTACCATTAACATTAAGTCCGCTTTTAAAAGTTCTTTCCTTTGAATTTCTTCCTTGGTTTGAAGTAAATATTTTTGGGTTAATAAATATTCTGAAAGCAATTGATATATGTTTTATTTAAAATCGACTACCTATCACACTAATTAATTAAAGAAATATGGAATTTTAAAGAAACAAAAGAAAAATATGACATGTTTATTCGGTCCTTTATAGAAGTATTTTCCTTAAATTTTAAGGGCTACTAATGCATGCTATATAGTTATTATAATCTCGATATAAATTTGCGAAATATAAATTACTTATAATCTCGATATAAATTTGTGACATAATGAAAATATTTTGACATGAAAATAAGTTGGGGTCACAGTCTTACTTTTTTTTTTAGATACTTTGACTCATTTGTTAAAATAAATGGAGGTAATTCACAAAAAATACTTAAATTTCAAAACACATTTTCAATATTTGAAATAACAAATTTATTGGTATTTTGGTTAAGGGATATGAGGTATGGGTTCTTTTTACCATATTCATAAGTTTTATTTGATTTCTATATGAAAAAAAGGCAATGAGTTACATTAAATACTTGCTTGTCTGAATACTCTATAATCTTGAAAAATGCCCCGAAAAATTTGGGTAAAATTTTTTTTTTGATTTTATACCTATTATTACATGTTTTGACAACCTTACATACAGCTCTTTCCAAAAACATAATTTTGAATTCGATTTATAGTTTAATAACGATTACTGAAACGCAAATGTTTTATTAATGAAGGAAAATCCAAAACCGGATGTGCGGACGTCCATAAATCGTTGATTTTCCAGCAAATGATTTTGATTCGCCAAGACGTCCAAAGACAATGTCTATAACAATGGATTGTCATTGATTGATTTATGTTGTACCTATAGTATTCATATTCTCAATGGGAGACTTTTTATTGATAAAAAAGGTGAATTCATATGCTTTGCGAACAATGGGTCAAGTGTCGTGGATTACATCATTGCATAATCGTCTGTCTTTCAATTCTTACTGGATTTAAGGTTGATGATTTATGTCCAGTGTATTGATTTTACGCTTCAGTCAGAGCATTCCTTTTAAAGACGAAGATCAGCCTGCTCAAGATCCAAACGCAGACCTAAAGTACCTGTATCGTTATGAAAAATTAGCATGGAACAATTCTATAAAAGTTCAATGCTACTTTTCCTGAATTATTGTACACCTTTTACTTGAATATTGAAGGAAAACTAGCAGTCGAGTCGCTACATTATTTTATCGATTTGTAAAAAACCTCTTGTTCAAACACCGTTTCAAAGAAAAGAAAGGGAAATAACTCTATCAAACTACATGGTGGAAAGAGGAATGTGTAATTGCAAAAAAACTTATATAGGCTCCGCGTATTTTTTGTGTTTCAAAATGATCCGTTAGATTTACAGGCTCTTAATAGAGCTAAAAAGCAACTTTAAAAGTGCTTGCAAATTAACCAAAATGAGTTATCAAAAGAAGAATCGCCTCAAATTTTTCCATCAAATGAAAATCCTAAAAAAAATTCTTGAAAATCATGAAATGTTCTCTTTCTAAAAAATCCAATATTAAACCGAATGTAAGCTTTAATCAGTGGGTAGATCATTTTCAAACACTTTTTAAAACTACACAGAAAGTGAGACTATAAGTTATGGCCTATGCTAGTTGACAAATTGGACACAAGGGAGATAAATCAGTATCAATTTAATTTTGTCCTACAAAATGTGTTTTTCTTTTATATAGAAGATTGGCTGTCTCTATTTTTGAATGATAATTATGGTGTAAATAGTTAATAGTTTTCATCAAAGTGTCTTGATTTGATGGGCCATTGTGGGGACAGTAAGGCATCATATTTGTTGTTCGGATTTTGTTTGTCTGTTGAATATTTTTAAAAATATCATGTTTTTGATTTATTCTAGATGTTGTACCTGTTGTAATGAAGGATATCAATCTTTAGTGGCTAGTTTTCATTAAAGCTTTTTGATTTAATAGGCTAATGCGGATTACGTTAAGTTATTTTCCTTAATTCAATTTTGATATAATTCTTTTGGCGGAAATAAGAAGAGTTACAATAATTAGTGACTTCATCGCCAAGTATGTAAATGGAATAGATGGCTGTTAAGTTCAGGCATTTAGGGTAATTCTGCTTCTGCGGCCTACCAGTATGAATGCGTTTTGAATATGACCATGGGGGATTAGGGATACATTATTATAAAACCTGTCCAATGTTTTTATTCAAAACATAGAAAACCGTATAATGCAGCCTAGGTTAAACAAATGTTTTTCAAAAACTGATTTGTTATGATAATTATTGAGGGATTTTGCTTTTGAACTTGATTTTTCGATTATTGCACATTTTATCAAAATGACTGATCACTTTAGACAGGTTTGACCCAGTTTTCAACTCTCTTTCCCCCTGTTTATCTGATATTTTTTACATCAAAGTGATTTTCACAGGAGATACATGGTTACACTCCTGTCTTTTTTGGTCTTGTTAAATTTATTGTAAAAATGGCATTTTAAGTCTTCAGCAGATCCATGCAGTTTAAAAAAAAAAAAATACTTCACAGTGCACAATTATACTCGAAATCCTGTTGGTACAAAAGTGCGTGAATACTTATGTCAAAGCTCTGGCCTTGAGAATGTTTCCACTAAAGTTAATTTAATCCTGTGTGTGATATGTAGCAGTGGTCTGGCACGTAGCATAACATCATTTCAAGCATGTTACTGTTATTCAAGCATCAAAACAATGCGGCAAAAAGAGCATGCCATTTTTTCTAACTGATCTATTTTGGGACAAACGGAACAGGTCCCTTTACCTCAAAAACGTGAAGCTGCAGTCTTAGTACTAGTTTGAATAACAGCTATTGAATGATAGCCTGAATATTTTACCTCATGTTGAGTTAAAACACTGGTCTCAGAATAGTTGAGCTATTATTTTGAGTCTATGACTCGGTCGAGGACAAAATCGCTCCTATTAGAGATTGGGCAAAAATGTTCCCGCTAGATCTTTCAACAGCCTGAGGAGTCCCATGTCCAGCATACATAACACACTACCTCTTTTTAAATTTAAACATTCTTATGGTGTATCATTATGGATATTACCGTAAATTTAACTTTTCTGGGTCTATCTATGCGATATCATTGGATAAAATATTAACCTAAGTTGAACCTCTCATATAAATTAAATTGGTTTAGATTTAGTCGAATTGACATATGTGCACATGTTCCGAGTCTCATAAGCATGTGATTGTCATATCAAAACTTTTTTTTTTTTTTTGAAAAATAGCTTAAATAATGATTCTCTAACATTTATTTACATTTCATGCTATTTAAAAATTATGAAGAGTGAATACCACATTTTAAGTTATATGCGAAAGTCTTATTTAGTTTAGTTTGTGGTTTAGTTTTCCAACTTTCTTAACATTTCTTTATTTATTTTTTTATTGCTTGTTTCTCCAGATATAAAATATATCAACATGAAAATTGAGTGAATGTATTATTCTAACAAGAGCATCGCCTATGGGCGCAACCCTTGGCAGTGCTTGGCTACAGGTGCTGGATAATACAAAAAGCTGAGAGAAATAAGGGACTCTTACAAAAATGATTTCAAAGTTGTCACCCTAAATTGTCTGGATAGCTCATGAGATAGATATCTTCAAAAACAGGTCAACAACAATGCCAACGCTGCTAGGATAATCTCATATCCCAAGTTTTCCCCGAAAACAGTCAAGCTAAAAAAGGCAATCGCCTCACAATCATTGTGCTTAAGTTGAAATAAAGTACTCCTTAGTTTATTTAAGCTGGGTGTACATATTAAAGCAGGACCCATAAAACAATTGTATATCCCATAAACAATACAATTATTACTTTTGATGATTTTAAACCAATATTTCAAAATTCTAATTGTACTTGCAATTCTGAGTGGAAAACGACCCAGCTTACCGTACACCGCAGAACTACTAGTTGAAAGCCTTACACCCAAAATTCTTTTACAGAATTTCAACTTCTCTTTGAGTGGAAAATCCAGATATTTCACAACCATAGTTCAGTATCCATCTAACAAAGGCATCAAACAATTGACACATAACTTTTGGTGTAAAGTGTAATTCGCTTGTATTTGCAAACAATGCACCCATAGCCTTAAGTGCCTTATCACAAACCAACCGATTGTAATGTATTAAACTCTTGTATTCCCTCTTTTTGTCACAAAGTTAATACCGGTTCTCCACACTTTTACACTCAAGCAATCCAAATACTCTGTCTTTAATGTACGACAATCGTTATCGAACCACTCTGACTGGTTAAAATGTTTTTTCTGCTTATGACACGCTAGTTTTTTAGCATGTTTTTCTTTTTTAAATAAAGGATGCGCTGATTTATTGACAAGATCAACAAAGCAATTTACTAAACAGTCAGTTTTGTCCCTGCTCTTACTTTCTGATTCTAATGAGCCAAAAAGTCCATTAAAACTTGGTAAATCTGAAATAATACTTTTTCGAAACTGTTCAATTTTATTCTCATTCCATTCCATCTTACTTTACGAACAGTTTGAACATAATTCATAGATGAAAACCAAATAATTTTCGGCCTACTTTGATGCATTGCATCAAAATTTTGTCTTGTTATATATTTATATAATAAAAATATTTCTAAGCGGTCAACTGTTAAACATTTATTGGCGGATACTGCTTATTTAGTGGCTGTTACAAGAAAAAATGTCCACTCATCTGCCTAATTCAGCTTACAAGCAAAAAAGATGCAAAATCACATAAATCCTTATTCTTATAAGTATAATTACTAAAGTAAATTCTAATTATTAAAGTGACATGGGTTTTATATGCATGAGATTCAACACTACAGGAAATATCAAACAATTAGATAAATAAAACACCCACCCAATGGGCCTATATGTCACCTTGATCATATATTAAGGTGCGAGTGACGGTTGATAAGTCCTTAAAGCTTGGTAAAAACGGTGACGGGTGCAGAGGCCATGCCTCCCTCTCCCGTAACTACGATGAAGAGGGTCGGTCGTGTGAGATCGGCATCCCACTCTTCCAGACAGTTTCTCTTTTGAGTCCAATCTTTTGAAAGCATTGTCGCTCATAAGGTTCGATAGAATATCCTTTCTCTCTCTTGTGTAAACACTGCAGTCTATTATTTTACATTGGAACATACTCCCCTTTCACAATGTCTATTTTCATTAGTTTTTTCCCTCAATGTTTCCCCGATTTCTCCGATACATTGGTAATGTAGTTGTGGTCAATTATAGATTTCAAAATATGCTGAACAAAAATGAAACACGTTATTTAAACAAAAACAAAAGCGTAACACGACGTCGAAAAATTCTCTTGAATAATACTTGAAATTACAATAAAGTGACGACAATAATGTAACTGGTGGTCAGACGCAAGTTTGTTCAATTTTATGTCATTAACAATATCAATAGATATCGAATAAAACCTACAAGCATAAATTCAATACTATCGTTCTAAAAGCAGACATTCCGTGACACAGTTCACGTTGTTACTGAGGGTGTGGTTATAGGATTTTCTTACTGGTTATGATAGGTACATCTTTTGTGCTATATTATATATAATTTTTAGTCTTAACGTCCAAATCTTTTTCTTATATGTATTTGTATTGGATTCTTGAACGACAGACGTCAGTTCAATTCGTTTAGGATTTGCATGATATATCAATGTCGAAAGTATGCAAATTCATGAAATGCCCTTAACATACTTATAAAATCGTGTTTATAAACTTTGCAAAGATATCTGAAATCTCAAATCTCGAAATCGATTAAATATAGACGAAACCTTTAACTCACATCATAAATTTAAAATATTTAATCTACACTCGGCAGTTTTTGAGTTGGATACCAATTTACATGAATGTCGGCATCCTTGGTAAACATGCAGTAAATATTCAATTTTACGGCTTTTTTGATTATCAATTAACGTGAACAACAACTGACGATTGAATAAAAAAAATTGGAAAAAAGGCAGATATGTGACTGTCTATATGTCAAACATTCAAGCTTTGATAATTCATAACTCATTGATAATGTTCCATAATGCCGTTTCAAAAATGTTGTACAATGTTGCAATAAATGCACGATCTAACAATTATAATCACACTCACAATTTATACCTCTTGCACCACGCTTTAAACGATGGTTTCCCCAAAAATGAATTTACCTTAAGAAACTAAACAGAGCTAAATTAAAATTTCGCAGTACATTTCTCTTGGAAGTAGTCGTATCAAGCGTTTTCTGGGCAATGATTGTCAGAAAAAAAACCTTGCCCTTAAAATCCAATATCTCGTAAAATATTTGCAGTGACAGCAGAGTTAAATCTGATACAGCTTGTGTTTGTGTGGTGTTTGAGTTGGATAATGTTGGATACACAGGTATGCATTGGAAATCATTTTAGCTCATCGTCAGTATCCACTATCGATAGGTATAGATTCTCTGAGATCGTCGGTATAACATTGTTGTTACCTACATACCCTCTTTTTCCTAGTCCGTTAGCGAAAACAGTTATTTTCAGGCCTAAATTCCACTTCAATATATATCCGAAATAATGTAAAACATAAATAATTTACCCCTTTTTTACCTTTAACGTCTATGTGACCATGAGTAGACACATGACATATCGCCCCGTATTGGTTAACCCTTTATTATCTCTCCCCCCCCCTCCCCCCTTTAATAAAAAAAGGTCAAAGTATCGCAAATCGCTATTCATTTACCCAATATTTAAATTTTTCCCAGAATACATGTCTAAAATATACTGAGAAAATAAAAAAAAGGAGCTGTAATTCTATATTGTTTTCATTTGCAATGAATAATAATAACAAATAAATTTAAGAGAAAAGGTTCGACCATTTTTGTTTTTGAAATGATCGTTTTCCAAAAGATATTAAAAAAAAACGTTTAGGTAATAGTTATAATATTCAAATCTCTCATTTGTGCCTTTTCAACCATAATCAAGAATTAATATTTCTGACTCTTATGGGATTTGAACCCACGCAGACATGGCAACGTCGCTTAGCTGTTCAAAATCTTAAAATCTTAAGGTGACGTTGTCGTGCCCGTGCGGGTTTAAATTCCGATAGACCCTAAAATGTAAATGTTTTATCAAAATGTCACTTAACTAATAAGATTTTCAAAATAAACGGGTTCCTTTGTTTAAAGACGCTGTTTTATTTTACAGATGTTTTTGGTGGTTTTTTTTTACATTCATTTTCATATTCAAGAAAAAAAAGACCCAACAAACTAAAACAGTCGATTTTCTTAAAACCCAATCCTCTGGCCACTATTTTTTAAGTTTTTTTTTTTTTTGTTTTTTTTTTTTTTGTAGTAGAATAAATTAAATATCAGGAAATAATGTCAGGATTATCAAAATGGTAATGTTTGATATGAGCAAGAACACATTGTCTATCATGATCATAATTTAGAATGGGGATTTCTATTTTGATGATTTTTATTATATCATTATTATTTTGATACTTTTTTTTTTAGCTTTTATCATAATTGCTCGCTCCGAAGTGATTGTTGCTTAGTCTTAATTACCTATATTTGATTTGAAGGGGCCAGGGGGTTTCAGGGAAAGAGTACTATGAAACATATAAGGGGACTTAACTCGGTAGACTACTTTGAATAGTGGTTCTTGAAAATATTTGAAAATGCCATTTTTCTCATCCCAAAATCAGGGTATAACCAAACAATCTTGGCTTTCTGAAACTTGCAGTAATCATGAAAGCGACTTGTTTCGCGAGTTTGCGTTACCTGATGTCATATCTATTTTTTTTATTTGTAAAATGACCCACGGGAGTGTAATAACCCTTTTGATATTACAGGTTTCTTATTATACAAATGAGCTCAGAGCGAAAAGCAACGCTATTTTGTAACCGTGAAAATAAATAGTATTGTGACGTCGGTTTTAAGCAGCGTTATAAGTTTCGCAGAAAATTGAAAAGTTGGATTTCAAAAATTTTGAAGTTTTTTTTAAAAAAATGGGGTCATTCGGCACAGCCTCGTTTTTATCTGTTTATAGATGACTCGTTTAATTAATTCGGTATCCCGTGTCCACGCATTCATAATCTTCATGACATAAGGTGGAAATCAAAGTAAAAACATATAAACTGATTCCAATTACAAGGTAGCTTTTTCTTTTTATTTAAACCCGATTATTAATAAAATAATAGCGGAAACAACGCTAACATGTTGAATTAAAAAGTAAAAATGTCAGACCATTGATTAATTAAGCCTAAAAAACTGTTCAAATTGTAATTACGAGGAAGGCCGGTCTTAATATAAATGAAATCGAAAGATAACAATGATCGTCATGGTAACGGAAAAAAATGTCATTAATGACATAAGGCGAGAATTGATTGAATGCCATTAGGATTGGTTAGCCCTAAAATCACCTGTGTGATTCCTTCATGTCGTGTCGGGACATACCTTAACCTAAGAATAATTTGTTGAAAGTTTGAAACCATTTCCCATTTGAAAGTTTGGGTAGAGTAATCTCGTCACCATACTAATTAAATCTAATCAGAAAATGCTGAAAATAATGCATTCCTCGATATAAGGCAAAATTAATATTTCCAGCCTCGTTCGTTTTTTTTGCTGCAAAAAAAAAAAACAAACTTTTTTAGATCAGAATCTTGTAATCATGAAGATTATAATGAAAGTCATTTTGACATATCGGAGCAGAGGAAAAGTTTCAAATGACAGTAAATTGTTTGGTCCTCGTCTGACTCGTCTGATCATTTTTATCTGATTGATGCACTGCACATTATTTTCGCTACGAAATGAGAAAAAAAATCAGCAATGGTTACCGGGCAATATTATAAAATTTCTATCTTTTTGCAAATAAATGAAATGAAAAAAGGAACTTTATATCTTTAAAATCGCAAAATCAGTAGAGTTTCAGGCATATTTTCCTAATTAAATGCGTGCAAAAATTAAACGACTATCTCGGGCGTTCTTTAACTTTCTTTATGATTTTTTTCCCCGTAAAAATCGACCGATTAATTCCTAAAACATTTGCAAATACAACCCCTTAATGACGTCACGATGCTTCAAACTCTTTTCATTACAAGATAGCTAATGGCCGCACTTCAAAGATAAATCTCAGCAATTATTGTGAGATTTTAAAAAAGTCGAAAATTCGACAATGTTATATGTCCGCAGTTACCTTAAAATGACCCAAAGAGAGGGGGAGGAGATGATTTTTAAAGATGATCCTCATGTGACCATCTTCTTAAACTGTTTAGGAAATTTTCGACTTTTTCAAAACAAGTGAAAATTACAAAAAAAGAATCAGTATAAAGATGCTGTTGTCCACATTCCTCGACTTAGAAAAATGATTCATGTGTTATCCCAATATAATCGAAAAGAGGGTGTAAAACGGATAAAATTTGATATAAATTAAAAAGAAAGGAAAAACTGTGTGAACTTGTATTCACAAATCAATTTTGCCAAACAAGCATCCGTTTTAATTGATAAACACAACCTGGATTATCTGTTTTAGTATTTGCTTTATCAGAAAACGGCAAATTAGGAAAAAAAATCATTATGAATTTTTTAATTAACCAAACGATATTATTCACAATTCTGTATTTCTGGCTGCCACCGAAAAAAAATACAACTGGTGATAAGGCTATCAATCTAATTTAAAGAAGGCAAGATCGCAGCTATACTTATGTGACATAAATGTACTGGAACCAATTCAAAAGTTTTGCTTTGACAAACAGAATCCATTGTGCACTAAATGTCGTGTAATATTACCATTTGTCTACAATATTTATTGTTCTCTTTTTTTTAATGGGTTTATATCTTCTGATATTTACTTAACAGTAGAATCCTTAATACAAAATTTAGCTCACACATACTTAAAAAAATTCTCATCAAGACAAGTCAAGTGATGTTTTCGTTCAAGGGGGCTTATTTGCCATCTCAATTGTACAAATAGGTCACAAAAGCTTGCTTTATGTACAATATTTGCTTTGTTCTGGTTGGAAACGTTTGCTGCGGAAAAATTGTTTTATTAAGAAGGGAAATGCTAACATTTATCGTACGAAACTGTAGCTGTTCTTATATAAGCTGAAACGATGTTTCTGTGAACTAATTTCCGTGTAATCAATTAACCAATTTACCAATATCCATTTTCTTTTGGCGATTCGTGATAAAGTGTGTTTTTTTTCCATGACCAGATAGGCGAAATCAATAGATATTCATTCTCGGTAGCAGTTTTATCTGCTCCTTGCCTTAATTAACACATTTTAAGACGAATATGGGTTGGTGTTTTTGCATTTAGATACATTATGTCGTAGACTTGACTTGAGAAAAAGCGGACATACTCTGATATAAAATTCATAATTAAAAAAAAAATGATTCCGGAAATATGACACGGAAATGTGGGTGGGTGCTCGATCTGATAGTCTGGAGCTTGTAAATAATGAAACCTGATTTTGAATTTGCGCGAAACCATTTACAGGTGAAGACACATAAATTTTAAATATTTTGTATTTCAAAGCAAAATAAAGCGGCTGCTTATCATCACGCGAAACTAAAGTTACCTCAGGGAGGTCCGGTGTACAAGTCGAAATACCCCTTTGGGAGAGCCCCACACATTGGTCCTTACATAAAATAAAATAAAATCATATCCGTAAAGTGCCTCCTGGATATTTTTTATAACAATTTGCTATCATTTGGAAAAACACCCATCTCCTCAATCCAAAGGTTCTTACTCCTCCTTGCTAACATGTAGACAACATAGTGGAGTTAGAACAGTTATTGATTGTTAACTTTTTTTTCGCTAAGATATGAAACGATATACACAAAATTTTCGCTAAAATCACTGATTCTCATAAGCGGGTGAATTTGATTTCGCCGGAGTCGTGACTGAAATCTTCGTTGCAGGTAACATTGCCCTGATATACTGGAATTGCTGCTTTCATTTCGTAGATATGATTAACAAACTTATTTATTACGATTATGCAAAAATAGGATTAAAAATGACTGTCCAATAATAAAAGGTTGCATTTCTACCTATTTTTTACAAAAAAGATGATAATCCTCTTTCAACATTAAGGTTGAAAACGATCCCTTGTTTTTTAGTTCTATATATATTATTTTAATCAAGAGGGTATTTCGTACTCAAATTTTCAGTGGGTCCATTGATATAGACCCATAAGTCAGCTGAAACTTTTAAAAAAATACCATGACATGTTCGCGATGATAACGAACACGTCAAATTTTACCAGATAAATGGAATTGTGCCTCTGTTTACTCTCTAAATCTTAAAAGAACTTGAAAATTTTAGGATTTGTTTCAATATCTTTTTTTCTATTACTTGTGAAATAATCATTATCATCCAAAATATCGTTCTATCAATTTTCAATTTTGTATCCACTTTCAAAACTTTTAGACAAGTACATGTCATGTTATAATATTTTTTTATGGTGATTTTTAAAGGTAACGAATATTTCGAAAATTTGATTGTATAGTAAAAAATGGATCTACTCTAATTCATTATTTTTCCTAACATATTTGAATGACTTTTTTGAAAATCTGTGCTCCCACGTTACAAAAATTATCATAAAATAAAAGTATAATTAAAGTGGATATGATACCTACCGAAACATAATCCGATGGAGTAAACACAGACCCAAGGGACACAGGGTAATTTTAGATAGTTGGCGGTGAGATTTAAAGAGATGGAAACAAATCTATAGCCAATAACCTGCTTTTTAAACTTGAATTATTCATTTAATGTTCATTACTCAAGCCATTGTTTTTATTCAATGTCGACACATGTGTTTCCTCCTTGCATATATATTTCACGATACCAGTAAGAATAACAACTTGAAGTGCCTACAGCATGCGAGGTTAAAAATGAATTAGTGTGTTATTTTTTCTTCAAATAATTGCAATAAATACAATATCTCTAAAACTGAATTTTATTGATAATAGTTGATTTTTTTCTTGAAGTTCTAAATATTCCGATAAGTGTACACACAACTTCTGGGTTTAAAAAACGAAATTGCGTATCCACGCAATGTACTGAGAAAGGTTTTTCAAATCGAATAATTTATTGAATGCTTAACACATGTTTTGACAAAACGTTCTTTCGTCGAAACAAGACCATAGGACCGTAATGACGCTACTTTGATAAGAAGTGATTCAGTTTTGAAAGGAAGTTTCATGTATTTTACAGCGACGTTAATAGCGTGCAACGAAAGCACTGGAGGTGGACGTTTCTTTTTTTTAATTCCTTTTTTAAGCCTATGTTTACGGTTCAGAATACGAATGAAATATGACAATAACACCTCAAGGATATTTTGTTTTACACAACAAGAGTACCCGAAAAAGAATTTGAAAAATAAGATCGGTTCCAGTACCGGTCAACCAAGGTCGCATTTTCAAAAATATTTTACGCAAATACCCAGATCGTTGCGTTTTGAATGGCGGGTCACATAATTATCAGGGGCATCCAACCTTCTTTAATCCGCATGAACTGTTAACTTCACAGTGAATATAAAATTGACTCTAAATTTAAATGTTACTCAGAGTGTGCTAATGAGAATTCGTGATAAATAAGTAACTTTAAAGAACATATCCACAGACAACTTTATTGATAAATGAAATCTCGCAAATACAGCTGCAGCTTCAAGGTTAATGATATCATTGAAATTCTATCTCTCAAAACGTAGGCCTATAATTCTTCATCTAAATAAAATATGAATTGCAAGACACTGTTTTGCTTATGTTGATTCTTCTCATTACTTTTCACGAAGCTTGGTTCAAACATATTTTATTTGCATCTAAAATTACAACACAAAAACATTTACACTCAACATTACAATTCTAGCGAAAGGGAACGAAACGTAAGCTTTCCCATTGGTAAATAGCGACAGGTACGATTACAACATTACACCAAATTTACATCAGTAATCAATATTTAAAATTGGGGTGAAAGGTTGAATAGAAATCCGCAGGGCCGCTATAGGCAGGTCAAATGCTATGGAAAGTACATCCAATTTTTAGATGTAGATGATTTATGCATGTCCCAAAATGGCTCCTTATAGTTTGAAGTTGTTTAGAGAGTTAATGTACGGTATCCGACGGTTTTTTTTTTTTTTTTTTTTTTTGATTCTCCGGGCCCGGTAAAGCACAAAACCTCCAGAGAAAGGCACTGAGGGTGTACCATCTCGGAAGGAATTGTTCTTTAATATCCACGGCAGGAGACTTCTTTGTGAATGCGATCGATTTACGTTACCCATGCAATAAAAGATAAGAAAATAAAAGTGTAAATAACAAAAAAGTACGAAACTTAGACCGCGCGTCGTGCGAATAAATATCCCTCAAAGCCCCCGTAACGGCATTAAGATCGGCGTAAGTATGAATTTGAGTAGCCAAAATATACGATAAGACGATTTTCTTTAGTAGACGACGTTAAATTATAGAAGTAAGCAAGAAAAAAAGACATATTGTGTACCCGATATATAAGCGGCGAACCCCTCAGCGTAGACCTGAAGACTTTAATTTTAGCTTTCCTTCAGTTATTTTTAAGCAAACATCGCAGACTTAGTTAATAATCGATTTAAGATGTGATTAAAATATCCTAACTCTCTGTACAACTTTATACAGCTTTGTAGTAGGCTACCGGCTATATACACATGTACATTGTCGATAGCAGACGAAGTAGTTTAATTAATTCTAGAAAGATATTAAAATGCCAATTTGTTATTGGGAAGGACCATCAACTGAGAGCAAATGACTTATATTCTAGGCTCCTTTCGTAGTATAAGCGCGGTGTCAAAAGTTCACCTTTTTGTGTTCTTGATCAGGGTGTCCTTACTCTCCCAAATTATTCAAGCGATTTACGACCTTCTTATCTCAAACCCTAAAACAGCAAAATTCCTGGAAATGTTCCGGATTGTTCACCGAGGGGATCTAAACCCAAATCAAAGTGCTGTCAGCACTGTAAATCGGGCATCATTGCGAGGCTGGGATAGTGCAATAGTTCGCCAATCAAAAGGGCCCAAATTTGGACAATAAAAGTTGGTAAAATATTTGCCCAATTCGTGAGTTTTTTGTCTTAACACTCAATCTTTTCGAGGACATAGCCAGCTCATCCAACTGGAGTTTGCAGAATTGTATCCAACAAACTTGAGAGATATGTCACAAAACATTTTCCATTCAACCTGGGACTGAACCCAGTTCATCTAAGATCTATTATCCTACATGCTACCAACTGCGCTCTACGCTCAAACGTCAAGGGGGTAGAACCGGCATCAATTTGATGCATGAGGGAAGCATTTATATAGAGGCAGATAACGGCAGATTTGGTAGAGATGCCAAAATTGCACATAAAATTTCGATAAAAAGGACTGGAAAATGCCTTTTTCGCGCAGAGAGCTAAAAGTTAGAACACCTTAGGGAACGATTTTATCCAGTTAACAATGACGCAATATCGGACAAACAATATTTCGTGGGTGAATCTCACATTTTATATCAGCACCGACGGTGTATTAAAACGTAACGGCAATCCTAGGCCTTAGCACAGTTTTTAACGCACCTGCCTCTCGTTCGAGAGGTCCCGGGTTCGATACTCGGCCGCGGCAAATATCCTTTCAGACAAAAATGTCGTCCATCAATGGTTTTATATCGCGAACCTATGTGATGGAGCAGCTGGAGGCTGGGTAAGTGTGTTGTGGTAATACTGGTATAAGAAACAATAGGAATCCATGGTTAGGTGCTCGAGACGATGGAAAACGGAGAGGAAGGAGGAGTTGTTGTTGTTGTTCTTTTATGAAATATAAGAAGTTGTTTCCCCCTTTTCACAATGTATCCCCTCCGCAGGGATAGACATTGATCACATTAAGCAGGTTTTAGAACAATATATTAGAACAGCACGAAGATAATTTCAATTCCTTTACTTAACCGAAAAGCTGTAAAAAAAACCGCTGAAAATACTTATTGTTAATTATTAAAAACAAATATTACATCAAATTTTGTATAAGCCTCTTCCGTTTTGTCGCAAAAGTAAAAGAGATAAAAAAAAATGTAGATTGTAACTAAAAAGGCCGTTTCTGCGCTGTTTGTCTTGAACAAATAGCTCAGTGGATAACACGCAAAATGTAAGTGTCCAGCCTCGGTAAGCCATTACAAATTCCAAAAAAGCTTTAAATACTTACCGTGTTTCTAGCTACATATCACAATATATAGTACAAAACACACATAGGTTAACAAAGATCGATACATATGTAAAAAAAATAGTCACATGATACGGTGGCTACAATATTAGGATTACATAAAGTTTTGTTTCTTTCTATTTTTTTAGTTTCTCATTTTGTTTGCGAAATAAATATATTTCGATGTGTGAATAATCCTTTTTAGAGCTTGATGTTAAAAGTGTTTTAAATTTGTATAAATATGACCAAGTGTAAAAATATTACTTCATGTGCCTTTTCCTTAATTCTGAGTATTTTGGGCCAACCAATCGAAAGTGATATTCGTTTTCAATACAACTCATATTGCAGTTTAAGCATAATCTATTTTCACGAGGGATGTTTGTATATCTACCTTTTTCGAAATTTTGTTAATGCCGTCTTAATGTTTACGTCATATTCAATATCTAGATACTTTTCAGGTACAAGGGATTCCTTGAATAGATTGTAGCAGGCCAATTTAGACGTATTATTAATTTCTGAGGACCATAACGTAACATAATTATCAAATAGTCGTTGTTAGATAGATGCAAGATTTATATGTGGGGCATTCTTTGATTAATTCATAAGAAAGATAACCCATTATCCTGCAGTATACTTTTAACTTGGAAAGCCCAGTTGTTTCCCCTGTGTGTATTTCCATTTTCACAGTCCGATTTTAACATATTGTAGGTTGATTTGAGAATGCTGTTTTCATTTTGGGTGATTATGTGCGTCCAATATTTAATCATATTGAATTGATTTGAAACACTTTGTGGTGTCCTACCTCTTTCTACATATCGTGTGGCTTACGGGGTCGATTTTTGACGCGAAGCGCGAGACGTAAAAACTTAGTATGAATGTTTTCAATATCTTTTGAAGTGTGATAACCATACAAAAGTGAACCAAATCGAAGGATGGAACCAACCAGACTATCAAATAGCTTACATTGTTGTGACATGGGTAAATCTAAATAAACTGAAATTCTGCTGATGTTATGAAGAGAAAATAATGCTTGTTTGGCAATATCTTTTTGTGTACGAGACCATAATCCGTTAAAGATTAATCCCTAAATATTTAAAATATTTGACAGTTTTAATGGCGACATTATTAATGTGAAATGTATAACTAGTATGTCTTCCCTTCTCAAAAATCATTGCTTTAGTCTTAGATGTGTTAATTTTTTGCCAGATAAAGTACAATATGCTTGTAAATCACTCAAAATGGATTGTAAAGAAGTTGGAGATTTCGCGAATAACACTTGGTCATCTGCATACAATATCAAGAATAATTTCACATAGTCCAAAATCAAAAATTTCATCAAGATCGGAATTTATATGTTCGATGACGTCAATGACGAATATCATGAGAACTCATGTTCGTAACGAACACAAGCTCTTACTGACGTGTAAATAGATTTTAAAAGTTTTACAAAATGAGTGTTTATGTTTTCCTGATTAATACTATCGAAACACTTTTCGTAGTCAATGAACACACAATAAAGTTTATCACCAGACGATAACACTTTTGATATAACCGAGTTCATAATGAAGATGCAGTCCAAAATGGATTTTCCTTTCTGAAACCCAAATTGGTTATCATTAAGTTTTTCAATCTTTTCTGTCCACCTAGTGAGTCTATTTAGTAGAATTTGAGAATACACTTTTGAAAATATGTTTATTAAGGTAATACCTCTATAATTGTCCGAAATATTAGGATCACCCTTTTAAAAATAGGAGTGATAATTTCCCTTCCCCATTGCTCCGGGTAGTAGCCCGTTTGGAACATGCGATTATACAAAGACGAAAGGTGCAATAATTTCGTAAGAAACTTTAATAATTTCACATGCAATTTCATCGATACCGGGGCTTCTACCGTTATTTTGCATAAATACAGCTTTCTTAATTTCTTCTTCTGAGAAGATCATGTTCAATTCGGGATTAATTTCACTGTTTTGCATATCAATGTTGCTTTGTGGATATTGTTCGTTTTGGGTCTTTTCGTCTGGTGTATCAATTATTTTTTTAAAATGATCAAACAATCGTTCTATGGAGAGAGAATCTTGTGGATTGTTTTGTTTTGTTATATGTACCTTTTATCTTACACCAAAAACCTCGTGGGTCCGATTTTGAAAGTTTGCTGATTCGATAGCCCTCTGCTAGTCTAAATTATTTCTTAGCAGATATTTTAACGATGTTATAATGAGCACGCGCCCGGCTAAAAGCTTGTCTGTTAATATTATTCCTCTCTCTATAGAGTTTAAAAGCCTGTTTAGCAACAAAACATTTTTCATTAAACCATTTACAATTTTGATTACAAACATGTTTGTGTTTCAATCATTGGGTTTTCCCAAATACTATAAATGCATTATCCCTTGAGAAACACGTGAAATCGCCAACTATGCTATTTATATATTTGGTTTCTGACTAATCGATTAAATCTAGCAGCATTCTATGATGATTCATGAGTTGTTCTAAAAATAGATCGCTCTTACTGCTATCCTTTATCAGTTTATCGTATGTTTTTGTCCGTTTATTTGTTGTTGAATAATTTTTCTTCATACTCAAATTTGAATTTAATGAAAATAGGATTGGAGCGTGATCAGAGTGCTCATTAAAATCAAATATTTCAAAATTACAAAATTATATCCATTTGTTAACACATAGTCAACAGTACCCATTCCACCATGCAAACAAAAAAAGTAAACTTCTCACGCTTCCTGTCCGAGTGCAGACGACTATTGACCAATGAAAAACTTAATTGACACATTTCGAGCAGACGATGTCCATTTGCATCTACCACGTGGTCTGAATTTACGTGTGGGTTTTGACCGAAGGATTATCATAACAGAATTTGATTGGTTGTCAGCCCTACAACTGGTAAATGGCCGTTCGAGAAAAAATCAGAGCAGTAATATTGTAAGTGCTACAAATTTATTATACAGTTAACCCTTTCCTGTTTTACAAAATTTTGGACCTGTCCAAATTCAAAGGTTTTGCAGACGAAAATTTAAAGTGGATTTAATTTGAAAAATAACCATTCAGTAGGGTAGAAAATAGAGTGGAAAAAGAAGAAATTGCTTGTTCTTAGCAATTTCTTCTTTTTACACAATGTTTTCTCTATCATAAAATCACAGGCACGTAAAAAGCAGGGATTAAACAGCAAAGGGTTAACCTATTGTACGTTTCAACTCCTTTACTCAACCGGAAATCTTGTTATAAACACTGAAAGTACTAACTGGTAATAACTAAAAGCGAAAATTACATCAAAATTTGGATCAGCCTCTTCCCTATATGTCGAAAAGTAAATAAGATAAGATAAGATAAGATAAAAAAAAAAAGGTTTGTAGATTGTGACTGAAAAAGCCGTTTCTTCGGTGTTTGAAACAAATAATTTGGTTTGAACACATTGCTCACAGGATAAAGGTAAAACTATACTGGGTCAAACAGACTGGATTTCTGAAAAACGGTATTAATAAATGCGGAGTGCTTCGCAGCCCGATTTAAAAATTATGCATGAGAGTGAGAGATCTTCTTGAAATGATTGTCAACATCAGTAGAACCCAAAATATCTAAAATGTAGTCAAAACTTTGATTTGCTCTTACAAGAACTTCAAGAACTCAATCCATTCATGGCTTTCTTGTTTATTTATTATGTGTAACCGTGCGGTTTTCTTCATCGTGAAGCATTGTGATAATAGCGTGACATAATATATGACCTACTGGATCCCTTACCGCGAAATACCTGTGCGAGTATGTGTACCGATTATATATATCTTAGTCTGCTCATTATTTCCAAAATCATTTCTGAAACATTTTTCAAATTTATACACTTTTTTTAATTTGGCTCCCCAAACACTATTTCTATATGTTATAAAATGTTCACCATTACAACTTATTAAGAGATTATCCTTAACATGCATAAAGAGCATAAACATGCTTCTTTTAGACGAAAAGCATCGCTGCGCCAATTGTAAAGACGTGAGTTTTTTAAGTTATGCACGGGTCAACTCCTAGAAAAAGAACAGCCTAGTAAACAAACAAAAGCAGTTTATTTCTAGCAAAACGTTCAACAAAACAAAATCAAATGAAAATTAACAACTTTACATGCACATGAAACATCAAATGCTCTGTATTATCATACACTAACACTTGTGCCTTTCTTGTTTCTGAGAAGAAAAAAACATTAGACTTACAAGATTCACCTGCTCTGTCGCCACTATTACTTTTCGACCCCCTGCTTTGAAAATTTTTACTTTGGAAAGTTCCTTTTCTTGTAAATAAATTTCTCTAAATCTCAATTTTCTATCTCTTTCCCTACTTCTAGCCTCTCTCAGCTCTTTCAGAAAAATGGTAAAAATATATTTATTTTATTAGTTATTGTCTTTTTCACTGCGTTTATTGGGGTATAAAGTGCAAGTGCCTAACCACATAGCAAATAACGCTCACATTGTGTTATGTTTAAGCCATGTACTAAGGCAATTGCACTTTATGTCCAAATAAGAGTAGGGAAAAAGACACTCGTCCCTTATAATTGCAATCCTTTAGATCGAATAAACTATTGAAATACTCGACCAAACATCGCTTCAAGACTACTTTCTGCGCGGATAGATAACACAATCTATTTTTAGATCGTGTATTTTTTATCTCGCTATCGAAGTGAAATGTCATAAAGTAAAACAAATGATACACAAATAAATTCGTAGAGGGTACTTATGACAACAAACTTGTTTTTGCCAAGTTAGTCTGTATATTTAAACGAAAACGGCGTGGTCGGTCTTAGTTGAGAGGGTTGCTTGATGGTCTTGTCGAATCGCTGTTTTCTAAGTTGACGTTCGGCTCAGAATCAGAACTGCATGCTTGTAATCATAAATTCTCTCGAAAACACTTAAATTTATAATACATTAAATAGCAATGTTGCATCGATGATCGGGACCTAGGTTTATTCGAATTCCTACAACACAGGACTTGCAGATCGAATTCGAGGGTTTCCCGAAAGACCTATTACGTTTTATACAGAAATAAAGTGCAATGGATTTCCCCACGTGCTGCGATTTAAACCAATAAGGATTTTTTATTTTATTGGATAGCAATTATATATGTATACTATATAGCTCTAAGTGTTCAATAAAGAAATCTATTCGGGACCGAACAAAGATGCCATATGCAAAAACTTTATTTACTTTCCATATTTCGAGAAATTTTAAGTGGAATCGGTTGTTTTTTATAACAAAATCAATTCCTGTCTGAAAATTAATTTTTCAAACAAAAACTTGCTTCAAATCAAAGGTGTAATTCCAATTTCTCTGTTAGCAAAGGAGCACACATTTTTTTTTTTTTTCGTTTAAAAGTGGGAGAAAGCCGAGCGAACCTCTTAATAAATTCGAACATGTTAACTCTTTTAAAGCTTTTTTCGAATGGTCGAATTAAACCGTCTCATATTTTATCCTGGCTCATCGTTTTCTTTCTTTATTTTCAGTAAGTCAAGAGACATTCGTGATAGTTATACGATTTCAGAAGCAAGCCAGGCTGTTTAAGCAAAATCTTTTAACGTCAAGCATATTTGGAAAAACAAACTCATTTCTTTGACGTTGAAACAAGTCATTGCTTTACGAAAAGGAATCTTTTGTTAATTTCTAACACTTTTCAAGAAGACCGGATGAACGAGAGAAGGAAATTGGAGGGATTTGATAAATACGAAAACATATTTGGAAATATTGATTCAGGAAGTATAAGTTGCATTGCATCAATCAGAAATGAAAACGTGAACCCTGAGCCTTTACTGTTTAAATCAATGACACTGCCACCACGGTACTGAAACTTACAATGATATCGAAAAAAAATTGTGTAAACGATGTCGGTGAAATTTGATACAACGAAAGTGACACCACATACGACTGCTCCGCAACTGACGTCATTTACGGGCTTAGGTGAAGGACCGATCGTCAATGCGAATCGACATGATTGTGCCAAGGTATGTTAAGATAATTTTTCCAGTATTTCAAAGAACACTGTGGGACCTTTTCTTCAGATATAAGAAACTGAAATCTGTATTTTCGAATTGCATATCTTCCAATTTTGTTCTTTTTTCAATCGGTTTTGCTATTATATATTCAATGCATTTTGATAGCCCAAGTTTCTGATTTAGATTTAAAAATATTTAATTTCTTGCAACATCTTACTTGGTGAAGTGTTCGTCAGCCAAAATACCGATTTTATTTCGCAAGTTTCTCAAAATCTGTTAGTTGATACTAGATGATTTTAAGGTATTTATTAATATGGATTAAAATGAAATCCTTATCGATCATTTGGAAATCGGTTCTCTTTTTTTAACTATGTGTGGTATAGCTGCATGAACCTTTGAAATACTGTTAACATTCTGACAACAGTTGATACAAGAACTGAACGTTGAGACTGCACGCTACTCTACCTTGCTGTCAGCACTAGGAACCACAATCGACAGTGATGGATTACGCAAAAAGCTCAAATATTCGAGGGTAAGGGTCTGGGAACGAGCATTGGACTCCAAGAACAAACTGTTGCCTTTACTACGAAAGTGAGTATTGTTGGATTTTTGAAAAACAACTGAGTATTTATGTATTTTGTTCAGAATAATTTTGAGCTGTTTTTGCTCAAAATATATGGAATTAAAGTTATAATCGCTTAAACTTTGGACCCCAAAATGAAGGAAGACCTTTTATGTCCATTGCAATATGTGATAAATGGTAATAATGTTTTCCATTTTGATGATATTTTGGACAATACTGAAATCTTACTTCGCTAAATTAGTATTCCCACTATGCCCTAGCATTACTCATCCCTCAGTAAGGAATGGACAGTTTTCAACAAAACTTGCAGTAACGTGTCTTGTGTGACCTTTTAAAAACTTTTATGTGAATTTTTGATTAACCCCCAAATTTGGGCGTGGATGGGCGGGGCTTTTTTGAGGCAAAAATCTTTCATCATCTTCTCCTCAGTAACCAATGGGTACATTTCAACAAAATTTGAGGAAATGTTCCTTAGGTGACCCTTCTCAAAAATGTTAGTGGATTTTTGATTGACCTCCAGATACGGGCGAGGCACTGTGGGGCTTTTTTTGAGCCCGAAATTTTTAAGTGCCTTCTTCTCAGTAAACGATTGGCAAAAATCTCCAAAACTGGCAGGAATGTTCCTTTTAGGACCCTTCTCAAAGCTTGTTTGTGATTTTTTTAATGCACCCCCCCCCCTAAAAATTCGAGGCAAATGTGAATAAAATTGCCAGAAAATGACACTGGCCAATGGACGTATAAAATTGAGGCTAGCGCTTAAAGGTCATTCTGTTTGTGGGTTTTTTCGGTCATCGTGCCAGAAACGGAATTATAATAAGGATTTAAAAATAACCGTACGTCTTTCGTCATCAACTCTCTTAAGTATTTATATCATAGGGGCGTCTTCTAATGTCTCGTTTCGATTAAGAAGACCTCACTAAATTTAGTTATAGTAAGACACAATTGGTTGACTTCTGTATCGAGAAACTGTCAAAAAGACAATTCCTCGTTACAGAAAGCAAACACTGCCAGGTTACCCTTGCATGCCTACAGACAATCTTACCTATAAGGGTACCGTGTCATCCTGATATAATCATGTACTGGGAAATGTTGATATCACCATTGCTACGTCTTAATCTTTAACACTGTTTAAATGATTCTACAGTTATTATATAAATGCTCCCTTACCACACTGTTATAATGCAACATTATATTCTATCTCATGTATTCTTTTGTAAGAACTGAGAGAAATAAAGGTCATTGTATGACTGTGAATGTTGATTCATGAATATTGGATAATAATGTTTGTCAGGTCATTAAGATGAATCGAATGAATTAAAATTTGAAATATTCCGAACAAAAACACGAGAAAAGGATACCTATTGTTTATATAAACAATAGGTATCCTTTTCACATAAGCCCGTAAATGACGTCAGTTGCGGAGCAGTCGTATGTGGTGTCACTTTCGTTGTATCAAATTGAATATAAACAATAGGTATCCTTTTCTCGTGTTTTTTGTTTTGTTCTAAGGGTCATACATTTCGCGCATTTATGATGCAACTTGTTCAGTATTTTAGTCAAAATGATAAACCTTCTGAAAGAGCAAAGTTTATCTGAAAATACAGACATAAAAATTTGGCTCACCCGCGAAAAACAATGACCCGAATACTTTTTTGATGTCAGAAAGGGGACACAAGTAGAAAATGAGAATATTTGAACAGAAAAAAAGAAAAAAAAACGGGATTTATGAGCGATTTTCACACTCACGGTTGAACAGTGTATTGGAATATGGAATGTCAGGCTTTTCATACCAAAAGCCTGATTTTATTTTGATCATATCATGAAATATAGGTACGATTTTGTACTATTTAGCACTCGATCCCTTTTGACCTCTGTAATGACCTTCAAAAGGGATTGTAAATCTGCAAGACAAACCCGACCTCCTTTGTCTAAAAAATTGAGGTAGATCACTAGTCTAATACGAGAATGAAGTTTTATTTCGCGATATAGGAAAGCTTCCATGTGTAATGTTATCAGTTATAAGATAGTTCCTAGAGCCGACGAAGGCGGAGCTAGGAATAATGTACTTTATGAGAATTGATATTTGGTGGGACAATACAGGGAGGTCTTAGATTGATGGACATTTGATCTTTGAATAAATAGCCTGGTAATAAGCCGCCTTCGGAGAATGATATCTTGATGTCATGTTGTATCGATATTGTAATCCGTATTAGTAAAGTTCGAACTTGTAGAATATTTGGAATTATGAATCTATGAAAATCCACTATACGATCCGGTCATATATATGGCTATTTTACGTCACAACAGAACACATGTGGTCATATAGCAGCCAAAGTTTCTAAAAAACGAAATAGATTAATACGTCCGAACCAAAAAGTATATGAATTTCCAAGTGTATCAGCTAAGTAGGTCCCTTCAAGAAGAATAGGAATAAAATAGATTTAAGCAAATTTCAGATACGTAAATGATGATTTTTGTGGATTTGTGTCGGATTATTTTGCATTCATTTAACTTGATTGACATTTTCGGTCGCCATTTGAAAGTATTCCTATATCGAACAAATATCTATGGAATATTCATATTAATATCTGGCTTCCATCTCGTTTTTAGAATTAAATTAGCTTTAGAAAACATATCTGGCTTCCATCTCGTTTTTAGAATTAAATTAGCTTTAGAAAACAAAGGGGAAATTTTCAAAAGTTTAAACATTTCTGTTGTTTAGAATTTCAAAATTCATAATTCAAAATTATCATGAACTAAAAGATATTGTAACAAGAATGTAAACGATAGATGGTTTGGTCCTTGAATATGATTTTAAATCAAAGGTTGTCCATATAGTGCCTCCTGGTAAATAAATACTTTTATTGGCTGTCATTTAGAAATACACCTAGAAACGCCATCAGGACCCAAAATCTGTTTACAACTTATTTTGAACTCGGGAAGGTCAAATCAACAATATCATAGCACTCTGCAATATGATCTATGGTATAGTACACTTGTATCTTGTGGCCTCCATCGAAAAAAACACAGTGCAAAATATACATGTTTTAGCCCATCAATAAATATTTAAAATGAAAAGATGCTTCTATAGTATACCAAAGGTAAAATGAATTTATTCTTGACTGCCATCTAGAAAACCCTTATGGGGGTGCATGGTTACCCCTCCTGGCCAACGGACTATGATGTTATACTATTTTATTTCCATAAACAATCTATTTCATATTTTCGGTCACCTTACCTTCATCAAGAAATACACAATATAATCATGAAACAACACTCAACTACACTTTTCCAACCCTTTTTTTAATGATATAGTTTTTATGGTGTTCTGGAATGAACTAAGACCTAATTTGCTTGTAGACATACCTATGGATCGGCATTCATTTCGTTTTCAAATCGACCGCCTTAAAATCAATTAAAATAGCCGCAGATTATCAAGAACTTAAATAATTAAATTGACCATATCTCTCATTTAGACATCCGAATAAGTCAAAGGTTTCTAATGTATCTTTTATTTAATTATATGTCTGGTCACTTGTAACCCGCAGAACTCCTGCAATGCCGTCGAAAAAACAAGAAAAATAAAATGACCTCAAAAACTAAGAAGTAAGTGTAATCAAGTAAAAATGCCATATCTTACTTTCGGACAATTCGACAGCCAATAAAGACCCACCAAATTTAAGGAAATACGAATAATTCTCTATGATTGTAGATAAAATCTGGTCTCCTCGGTACTTTTTGATGTGGCCGCCTAAAAAAATCGAGCTTCATAAATAGCTATATTCTTACAATGATAGATCCATTTGAATAGCTTAAAATAAAAATGTGTTAAATCTACTTTTGCTTGAAAATTAAAAGATTGAAGTATAAAAAATCCTTAACAAGTTTATGAGGCCATATGACTGTCTGTGAAGGTCGCAAATCTCGATAAACACAGTTTTGGATTTTAGTGAAAAAAAAACGTGTTTTTTGGTAGTATCCTTTGAAATGTGGTTGGAATAAATGCAACGAAGAATGCAATTTTCGTCAATTTTGTTAAGACTCAGTTGCGACTAAATGATAGCGGAAAATTTTAGCACTTGTTCAAAATACCGGTTTAGTTGTTTAAGACCTTCAACCTTTAAGCGATGACTCTATGTGTTAATCAACATATTACAAGCTCTTATTTACGATTAAGCAACAGAAATGATTTAGTACGTGTCAATTAGTAGTAAAAACAAAGGCGAGCTGTTTACTTGCTCTGTGAAGGCTTAGTTTTCAAAGTACATTGCTAATTTACAAAGCATTCCATTCCCTTGAAATTGTACAAATTATCTGTCGAGTTCTATCAATAGTAGGTTGGTGAATACGGGCCCAGCTATGCTTTACAACTAGAAACGACACCGGTTTATCTGAATACAGATCTTTGTTTATGTTATACTGATAGAAAGTGTGAGTTTAGTTGTGACTTGAAGAGTATTTAAATTAATATTGTTTTCTTTCACTATATCAAAAACAAGTAATTGTAGTTGACATTTTTCCGCAGAATTTCTTTTCTTTTTTTATGTTTCAATACCTATTTAAAATCTTATAATTAATACACTTGTATTCAGAAAGCAAAATATTTAGCTGAGCTTTGAAAGAATGGACTAATTGTCATTTCTTACAGGAGGAGAATACGGATAGTACAATATCCGGATATTTAAAGAGCGATTTTGGGTATCACATGTTTTGAAAATCGACCGATTACCGTTAGTACAAATAATTGCTTATTGGTATTTGAACCTTCTAACTATAAAAATAAAAACATTTTCATGACTTGTCAAGATATACTCCTCCATTCATTTAATAGCAATACTGTTTTTCAGCCGCCATATTGATGAGGTCATATAAGGACCTATACATGGATCTGAGATGGGCGAGCTCTTCCAAATTTAAGCTTAGACACAACATTTTGATATAGGTCGTCAGAACAACTCTCAAGATATCAAATGGCGGAGCAAAGAAAAGATAAAACAGACACCTAAGCCTCAAAAATCGTTACTTTGAGGAATAAAATGGTATAATAGCGTTTCCCAGATTTGAAAAGGGTATAAAGAGTAAAAGGGGGAATTCAAAATTCTACAACCTTTGCTAAATTTTTCAGGATCTTAACCATCGTTTAAGAGTTAAGATTTAGGGGTTTAACTTACATAATGTGTAGAAATAACGAAAACCAATCCTTAAAAAACTTTAAAGATCCTTAAAATAGTCATACTGGGAATGAAATTAAAACGAAAAGACAGAGCCCGCTCAATTTAATTTCTTAAAATGCAGTTATATGTCAAAAATCTCTCAGAAAGCTCTGTTCTGTGACAGATATGTCTCATTACAACTCAATATATTAGAAACCCCAACGGGAAGGAGAATCATCCATTTTAAAACATGGACTAGGGGTACCAACTTCAATAAATATCCATTTGGAAAATGGGTCTCTTGTATCATTTCGAGAATTTCACTCACGTTTAGGTATTCAGTTATGACGACTTTACTTTTTAAGTAACAGAAACGGAAGATCACTCAATTTACAAGAAAAAACTTGACACGATAAAGAGGGGATCATTCTACATAATTGATTATTTTTACTTGTAAGACCCAATCTCTCCACTACCAAAATGACTTGATTTAAATGCATTTGTCTCTAATTTGCATTTTTAATTAAAGTGTTTTGAAACTTTCTTATTCAGTTGAGAAAACGAGTTTGCAAATGTGTTAAAAATGGCTCTAAAAAACCGCCAATAAGAGGGATCAGTCTCCTGCGACAAAGTCATGAAAAAACCGTTATCGAGGCAAGGGTTAAGCGTTTCCTCAAAATTCACTTTCAATTGCATGAATATTGAAAAACAAATGGTTCATAAGCTTGGCATGAAATTTGCGCTCTTGAATTTTTGCAAACGCCAGGAAAGTGAAATTGAAATAGGCTTCTTTTGATATTAAAAGTACCCATTTAACGAAAACAGTTTGAATTTCAAGCCGGAAAGGGGATTTTGAATTAGAAGAAAAAGGCATATAAGCTCTATTTCCAATAGCAAGGTAATTTAAAAATTTGCATCGAGAAAACGATTTTTCGATCACCTTTGTGTAATATCCTCCTATAACAAAATCGCAGGTGTTCAAAAAGGTAAGGGTTTCTAGTCCTTTGTATCGCATTGTTTACATAATTAATTATACCCACTTAACCAATTAAACATATTCTTTCTATCCAAAGCGCGAAAACTTACCTTATGATAACTTTAACTTCAAAAAAGTTAAAAAATGAATGAAATCAGGAATATTTACAAGGAATTTCCTTTATTTGAAAAAAAAATTAAAAAAAAATAATTTAAAAAGATTAAATCATCAGAAATGCAATTTACACTTTTTGATACTATTGACAAAATATTACGTCATTTGCAACCACACGACGAGGTCGAAATTCGTTTTCAAAAAAATGGACCTTTTAACCATCTTTTGGCCTTCTTTGTTCTATAAAATTTCTCAACATTCAGGTGCTGCAGCGCATTCCACACCAATACGTTTATTTATTACGTCATTAGCGCTTCATCTTCATTCATTGTTTTATCTTTTGGATTAAGTTTTTGGCTTTTCGAGCAAGAGTAAAGGAACCGTCTTTTTTTCCACCTATGAAGAGGACAGTTTTTTCGGGCAAGCCTGTCGTCGCTCATCCGTCCTCCCGGAAAGGAAATCATGCACAAAGAAGATCGAGCCAAGCATTATATTAAAGAATACGTGCAAAACTAGCAAAAAATCAAATAAATATGCACGTGGATCACTGTTCTCCACTTCAAAATGCCATTTCCAAGCCGCACTATTTTTTTTCTTTAAGATCTTCGTTTACCATAACGGAAAAAAATTTCAATGAGGTCACTCCATCTCCAGATTGACACAAAAAGTATGGAGCAACCGTAGGAATAATTACTATAAAATAAATTAAGTAACGCGGGACACTAAGGACAATTTGTATGAATGAAAAACTGTTTTGTTCTTGGTAGAAAAATCCCAAAACACCGTACAAAGTAAATGAAAGCTATCAGCCATCTGAATCGAAAGTGCGGGCTGAATGTTGGAAATGGTATATGACATAGATAATAATAATAATAATTGATAAATATAGTAAAATAACATTATTTCGGCTAGTTTACATCTAATGGTTCATGAGATAAAAGCCAAATGAAGTGAAGATATTTATTACTTGAATTTTTTCAGAACAATGATATGCTTTTTAACACCAAGGATAACGCAAAAAAGAGTAAACCCCTTATTTCCATTACGGTTCTTGCTGTGGGTGACATGACCTAGAGAGGCATTTACAGTATCTATCAAATTTAAGTATCCTATACCAATATCCCCATCAGAACATAATCTAACAAACACAAAGTTTTTATCACAGAAACAGAAATAGAAATAGTTTATTAGGAAATATCCTGAAGGTCCATGACCCATGAGAATATACAACGGACAACAACAAATACACATTTTGCATTAGCTGTAGATATACTGATATGATAAGAAATATGATCCATGCACGGTTCACCTACTCGAAAACGAAATTAAGCAAGAAGGGCGGTGGATATGAATGAATACTAGCAGTCAATGAGTTTTAAATTTTTAAGGGCATATATATCGAGTCTATTTACAGAAACGCAAAACCAGGGTTCCGCATAAAACGGTGATTACGATGAACTTTATGAAAGAAAACTGGCGATTCGATCAAATTATTTTCAGTCTTTTAACATATGATGAATATATATATACTGAGCCAATGTTAATGACGGTTTGTATCCAAAACAACGTAACTGCATATGAAATACTAGAAAGCCATGAATGGCTTAAGTCGCTCAGCAGGCTAGATATTCTCGTGATAGCAAATAAAAGTTTGGACTAGATTTTTAGATATTTTGATTCGACTGATGTTGAAAATGATTTTCAAAATTTCCATTATATAACTTACCGATCGCCCTATTTTTTCCGCCAATGAGAGGCCGCTATTTCGTTTGAAATTCAAAAAATATATCCCATAACCTGACCGATCTGCTCGAATAAGTGAGCCACGTGAATTTCGGTCATTAAGGGCGGGGACTACACTCAAAACCAGACAGTGACGTCATAATCTAGTCTGGTTATATGTCTCGAGAGACATTTATCTTGAATCGAGTATATTTTTTTTAAAAACTTTTTTAAAGTTGTTTTTTGAAGTAATGCTGATACAAAATTGTTAATTAAAAGGAGGAGAAATTCTTGCATAATTTGTCTGCATGTTAATCAAGATAAGATAAGGCTTATATATAACTGATTCTGATAATAAAATATTAATCTATACCCGTGTAAAGCACAGCAGTAAAAAAGATCGACCAGTTTGCTTGGCACTTGGAAAGGTACATGTAGGCAAACAATTGTAGAACAACTTGTAATAGGCCTACTTAAATGATTCTACGGGTATAAATATTTGCAAAAACAAAGCGATTCGAAACATGTTAGTCCTTCGATACCAGTATCGAAAGCCAGTGTGTTTTGTTTAACTTAGACCTAATATCGTAGTGGAACCAAAACTTGGTAACTATATCTTTTCAATGCATTATTAATTTTGCTTGTTGCAAACAAAATAGTATTGACCATGAATATGCTATTGTTTCGTTTGTTTACATGGGGTTCGACGCCGCTTTCAACAATCTTTCACTTATATCGCAGCGGCTGTGTCACCTAAAATGGATTCCTGGTATTTCTAACACCAGTACTACCAATAATCTTTTTCTTATCCTCCAGCTGCTATCCAACATCTAAGATTTTCGGCCCATTGGTGGGAGAAAAATAGTCGCAAAGGATGAGTGCCGTTGTCGGGGATCGAATCCAGGACCTTTTGAATGATCACCGCCGCGCTACCAGTTGCGCGACTAAATATGCCATGATAGATAAGTGTTTATCCACAATTACAAAATCCCATTAAGAGAGACAAGATTTCTGCGAAAAGCTTACTAAATAGAACTCAAAAGCCAACAGTTGCAACCACGAGGTTTTGTTCACCGAACGTTCTCAAATGATTTTGTCCCACCAAATGGTTAATCATCTACAGTAACCCGATAGTGATTTAATTCGCTCCTCCCACTTTTTGTTTACCTCGATTTGATTGAAGAATGTTTGACGCAACAAAAATGAAAGACATCATTGATTGACGTGCAACTCGTTTGACATAGCCTTATTCGGTGAAAAAAAAAGTCGATCGGTAAAACAGTTATAGTTCATATTCTGACAATTTACGCGTATAACCTTGCGCTCCGCTAACGCTCCGCTTAGGTTATATCGCGTAAATTGTCAGAAATGAACTATAACTATTACATATAGAGAAAAGACCTCCACCCATATATTACATATTTTTCATCCAATCACAATAATATGTGGCTGCATGATAATGGGTCACCCAAGGATCATACCAATATTTTTTTTTGATATCCATCAGTAATAAACTGAGAAAAAGATTTTCAAAATTTCCACTAAAATAACGTATAGAGAAATGACCCCCGCTCATAAAATCCATATTTTTCATCCGATCACAATATATTTTTTACACTGATGAAGGGCCATTTAAGAATTATTCAAGTGAAATTTGATTGATATCCATCAATTATATTCTGAGAAATAGTCCAGTCAAATTATGGTAGGACCCAAAACAAATTGCAACAAAAACAATGTTGTGTTTTTTGACATCCATAGACATACCCAATTAACATAATTAGTCTTTGTCCTACATTATCATCCAATCAGAAGGCTGGCTTTTCAAATTTTTTGAAGGTTTATTTTCCATAAATTTTCCAGCCCAGGTTTATTTTGATCATTATTTCATTTAAACATCGAGGTTTATATGTTATATCACGTATGCGTACAGACTAGAAACTCCCCCTTCATAAATATGCAATGGCCACGTGATTAGTACACTTGAAAATCGTAAAACTCGTGCACATTTTGTATAACGAATATCCTTTGTAGATTTTGATCTGGCATGTCATGGATTACCATGTCGAATCTCTTGTGGAACAAGGACTTTTCTACTTGCCTGTACATTTATTCAAGAAAAGAAACGCTAACTAATGAGATCTAATTGAACAGTGCAATATATCCATTACTTCTTTCTTAACGTTTATTTCGTTTAATCAAATGATTAAATGAGACTTACCTTAGTAAGGTGAAATTTGGTCATGATTTCATTCATCACCAAATTCCCTCCAGCCTCACACAGATTATTCGCGGCACCTGACAGCCATGGGATCTCATATTTAAGCGTATGTTTCGAAACGCAATAGGTTTAAGAAATTAGATTTTTAGGGTGGTTGTGGGTGGGCGTGTGAGCCTGGAGGGAATTTGGTGATGAATGAAATCATGACCAAATTTCACCTTACTAAGGTAAGTCTCATTTAATCATTTGATTTCATCCATCACATAAATTCCCTCTCAGGCCCCACAGATTAGTTCAGAGTTAATTTCTTGAAATATTGCGTAGGCAATGCAGAACAAGCCTAGTTACGAGCGTATCCAAAACCTAAGCTCAGACAATATTTCTAACATTTAATCCACGAAAGCCCACATATCATACATATTAAAGATAATATCATACACAATATAGATATTAACTATGTCAAATAACTCAACATTCCGTTGTATTATTATATCAAGCATTGTTACTCTTCAGGTATAGAAATGCATTGCTGTTTGCAATAACATTCTTTCCAGTACCCGTACACGAAACCATTCGTTTAATTAATTATCATTATTATCACTATAATTTTTTCATCAAAATATATTTCAGTGTACTGCAGTTTAATAAGGTTGCGTATTTTAAACAAAGCATTACATCTATGTATTTAATGTCATCTATAATATCATGTTTATGGATGATTATTCCGATTTCATTAATCATATTTGATATTTGATTATCTCGGAAAACTATCCAGGTTCCGACTGATCCCTGGTTGCAACTAATAATTATTATTCCGCATTTGTAATATATATATTAAATTGCTACAGCTCGATTGTTTCAACTTCCAATTCACAAAGTTTCAGAATTATTTCCCTATATCTTTTGGCATTGTATGATGATTGACTGCTCATGATGGAACAGTGTCTTGCTAATTTAAAAATGCAAAACGTAGCATTATTTGTCATACTACTTCCAACAAATGCCTGATTCGACACTAAAGTAAATGCAGGAATGTACACAGTCTGAAAATTTAACTAATTGAAGTACTGGTTTGACGCTGTCAACATATGATCTGACTGTGTAATAAAAAAATTCAAATAGTCTTGTAATCGTTCTGGATTCTGTGTTGCTCTATTGATGTATTGTCACACAAATTAAAGCACTTATTCCTACATGCCTTGTTTGTCATTGTTCGCCTTGTAAAAGAGCAACCCATTTTACACTGACTGTATGTCACATGTGTGCAATATCTTAATCACATACAATTGTTATTTTTGGTACAAATCAATGTATCCCGGGGAGGCGTGTTCTCAAATTTACCAATATGTGTTTATATCTTTAATATACAAAATCCCGCTGTAAGAAATATATGTCGATTAAGTTAAGCAGTATGAATAAGCAATATGAGGATCATATCCAGGAGTGTAGATGTACTTTACCCTCACTCCCCCCCTCTTTCTCTGAGAGGTGAGCGGCCTTACGTATTTTGAGTGAGAAAATCTGCTATTTGTCGATTTGTTGTGTACATGTAATTATCTTAGTTTTCCTGTCATTCAAGATACATAGACGAGGTAGCCAGGCCATGCTGGACCTCAGTGCACAAGATTTCGAACGTTTCCTAAAGACAACAACGCTCTAGGCCAGTCCCTTGGCTTCTGCTAAAGAAATACCTTTGACGTTAGGCTATTGCTCAGGTGAGGGTCATAAGAGCTGCTTGTTCAATTTATTTTGAATGGGTTAGAGACATCCCCCAATTGCCAATTTTGAGAAATTAGTGAATATTAAAGATGGTCTGTCTATGAACCCTACCGATATTTTTTACCCCCCTCTGGTAGTTGACGCAATGAGAAAAAACTCTGATCCCTAACTTTAAGGATGTGGTCAATAGAATGCAAACCGAATTTCTGAGTAAAACGGTTTTCACATCGGTCAAGATTACTTCCCTAGATAAGGGTTTCATATCCTGGCTGACCTGGTTGATATGCCTAATTACACTGTGTGCTAGAGGTCATTGAAGTTTATCTTCGGAAAGCCTTCATATAAACCTGTCACTGCCTGCCTTAAATTTAATAGTGCCATCCTAGAGAACTGAAATTGTTTGCCATGGAATGTAAAGCAGGTTAGCCATGTCCTCCACTGCGATAGTATATATTTGAGCCGTTGAGGCTTGTTGGGAGGTGAACATTGTCTCATGTATATCACTGCCGTAAATTGTCACTAGTAGGCTACCATTTATCATTCATCATTATCAATACTATCAATATCCTTGTCATGAAATCATCATTATCCCCACAGCCAAGATACTACTATCTGTTGTTTGTGTTATATGATTGAATATCATCATCATATGTTTATTCTTTTCACTATAAGCCTTACTTTGCTATGACAATTATCATTATAGTGAAGAATGGTCTGTTCATACAGGTAGTTTCCAGTGAATAAGAGTCCCTAAATAGGGCCTCTGAAAACGTCAAATTCATTAGCAATCACAATAATGACCTCTTATCTGCAGGGGTCAAGATCTCTTGATGTACTACAGAATTATCTGGTCAAGGCCATGCTTGACATGTCTGTGTATCGTCTCAAAAACCAGTATATATGATGTTATCCACCTGCAAACTTAATGATGGCCTTTCAAGGGCTTCCACAGAATCTTTCGCTCTTTCTATACATATATATCATCTGTAATCAGGCAATAGTAGAACCTGATTTAAATTACCTATCCCCCTACAAATACAATTATTTGTGTTAAGTTGTTTTGTGTGCATCTTTAAAGGTGTATAACTTCCAAAGAAATTATGCCCATGTCATTCCAATGTAATTACCAATCAGTTGCACTATTAGTAAGGCATATAATATTTCCCGCAGCACTGTATATTTGATGATTTATACATAGAATGCATGTATTTAATGTTCGTGTTTATGATGCTGTAAATTGTGTCCATCAGCTCAGCCGCAGCTAATTATAGAAAATCGTCAGTGTCATAGATATCTATTAAAGAAATGACTGTCAATACAAATATCTCATCTTACAGAATATATGTGTAATATGGATAAACAACCTATAAGATATCTTGAAACTTGAAAAATTATTTAGTGTTACTAAGTTGAGAATACCGTTCCCTTCAATGGCTAGACTTAAGTGATTTGCCTTTATTCAATGTTTAAGCAGTCAAACAATCTAGTATGAAAGTATAAAAGCTTCTAAATTTCCCTATGATTTAAAGAAATTGGAACAATTTGATATAGTAGCACTTGCTTTATTAGGTTGTGAGACCATGTTGGTGTTGTTAAAGGTAGCTATTTAATTAAATGTACACTCATATACAAATTATCTACGTCAACAAGTGAAGGAAATATTGTTTGAACTTAATTCGCTACATTATGCATTACAATTCACCATTTTTACGAGAAATACGAGTGTGATTTTTCCAACGCCATTTGGATTAAGTTGATCATTTCAAGTTATTCAACCGTTACTCCATAATTGAAATTTCCTTTGAACAATGTTGGTAACTGAAAGAAATTTAGTATTCTTTAAAAGCAATACATCTTTTCGACTGTTCAGCTTATTAACAGGACTGGTGTGCAACGTCCAATATGGACTTAGATGTTGGCCTCAATAGCCTAATGTATCCATTGTTGAAAAAAGGTTACCCAGCACGCAGATGGTTAGACAACAAGTCAATACCAATGATAACTGAGACGTGTTGGAAATTCAACCTTACGCCTATCCTGGCGTTGTTGTTGGTGAACAATGAACCATGATTCCAAAGGTTACACATCAATCAATTATAGCTAAATGCTAGCACTGGAGAAAATAACCCATGCTTTAAGCATTACCTTAGGAAAGAGACAAGTAATCATAATTTAATCTGTCTATCCAAAATGGTAAATTTTCCAAAGACCTTATGTGAGCTTTGTTTTGCTGTTATGTTTTCCCCCAAATCAACAGATGATAGGAAACTGATCACAATTTAACACTAAGGTAGAAAGTGGTATCCTTTCCATGACCTTTATATTTTATCATTCCCACAGTTTTACAGATCAATCGTTCATTATTTTACATAAGAAGAATCCTTTCCATTACCCTACGTCAACGTTGGTGAGAAGTGTTATCCGTCTCATCATTCCAACAATTACATAACAATAGATCATCATTTCTACGTGGGTTGAAAGTGGTATCCTTTCAATGACCCTACGTCATCGTTGGTGAGAAGTGTTATCCGTCTCATCATTCCAACGATTACATAACAATGGATCACCATTTCTACGTGGGTTGAAAGTGGTATCCTTTCAATGACCCTACGTCATCGTTGGTGAGAAGTGTTATCCGTCTCATCATTCCAACGATTACATAACAATAGATCATCATTTCTACGGGGGTTGAAAGTGGTATCCTCTCAATTACCCTACGTCATCGTTGGTGAGAAGTAGTATCCATCTCATTATTCCAACGGTATGTTTCGAGATCTTTACTATATGTGGGTCGAAAGTGGTATCCTCTTTATGACCCTACGTAAACGTTGGTGAGAAGTGTTATCCTTTTCATTATTCCAACGGTATGTTTCAAGAGATCTTTACTATATGTTGATCGAAAGTTGTATCCTCTTAATGACCCTACGTCAACGTTGGTGAAAAGTGTTATCCTTCTCATTATTTCAACGGTATGTTTCAAGAGATCTTTACTATATGTGGGTCGAAAGTGGTATCCTCTTAATGACTCTACGTCAAGGTTGGTGAGAAGTGTTATCTTTCTCATAATTCCAAGATTTATGTTACATGGCCGTGTGATATTGATACAGATATCTGCTTGAATGAAAGAACTAAATAGATCCTACCTGATCTGGCGATCTTACTTCTTATTCAAATTAATCCATTTGTCACTAAATCTCTTTTACTGATAACTGTTGTTTTATTGACTGTAAATGTTGGCAATTTCATAAATCCAACAGAACATTATTCTCAGTAAACAAAACCTTTTAAAAATAATAATATCAGTATTTAAAGAACTCTTAGAGCGGTTCTTCCCTTAATCGTACCATAAATCACTCTCACTGATAATAAGTGTTTATTCCTGTCCCTATCAGCGATTACATGAAAAGAACACAACACTAGCATTAAACCAAAAAGTCATTAATTAATAATAATGTCTGTAGTAAGGGAAGTCTAAGAGTATGACCTCCCATGACCGTGGTTTGCCTCGATATGAGATCCCATGGCTGTCAGGTGCCGCGAATAATCTGTGGGGCCTGAGAGGGAATTTATGTGATGGATGAAATTACGTTTGGTCCCTTTCTAAATTTGGCCAAATCACGTTTCATGATCGGCTATAGATGAGGCGTTTTATAGTCCTTTAAAATTAACAAACACCATTAATTCAGTTGATGACACAAGAAACGAAGAGGGGTCATTGCATGTGCATATATCCAAAGTGTGGTGGACTGTATAACATTTTTTCTCAGCAGAATAGTATAATCTGCTTAGTTGTTTATGTCTTTAGATTGCCCTTCATACATAAGTTTGTAACAATTACTAGCACATTTATTCAATAAAGAGACATTTCAGTATTACAAACGATAATACGATACCGTTAAGTATTTTATTCTTTCGCGGCAGAAAAAGAGTAAAGAAGTATGAGATTTTCGTTCTTCTATATTGTCGGGTAAATAAAACCAAATTATACTTCGTATTTATCATCTGTAATGGCTCTTTATAAAGACTCAATATTTGCGTGCATATTTCAACAATTCCATATTTGGAAAGAGAGGGGCGTTTACTTGTAATAAATGTATCCGTCTTATTCCGTTTAATTCGTGCAATATGATGCCAATATTATAAAAAGCGGGAAAAAGACTAAGTCAGTTAAACGCTAATAATTGAAAATTAAACGATTTAAACAGCCTCAGTCGGTCGCTTCGCTCCCTCCTTTCCACTGTTTAAATCGTTTAATTTTCAATTATTAGCGTTTAACTATTACATAAAGTAGGACAAATTTGGAAGATACGTATTTTGATTTTTTTTCGTGATTTTTTATCATAGATTTTTCCCAACTAGACATGTAAAGACTTTTTGACAGAAAACATTTTTAATTCTAAATTAGAAGTTGTTGGTATATCAAAAGCCATGTAGTTGATTGTAATAAGTCATTGGCTGATTAAATATAGGATTTTCTTTGTTATTTGGTCAGTTTTAGAGATAATTAGTCAAACATCTTACCCCACCCACTCACTTTAACGTTGAAAAGAAGAAGAAAATGGTCGCTTTGGCAAAAAAGTGGCGTTGGCTTCAAGAAATAGGTCTGAAACATTTTTAACAGTCCAAAGTCTTTTCAATGGCCAAGTTAAAGTAGAATTGAACCTTTTTAAGCCCCCCCCCTCCCCTTGCTCCCTAATGTACAGAATTTTAGGTGAGCAAGTGTAACTAAAAGTAGTTGTAGATATAATCACCAGTCTGATTTAGCACATCAAAAAAAGAAATCTTTCCAAAATTTAGATTTGATTTTATCTAAACTTTTAGATATAGAAGACTTGGGTTGACATGTTCTCTAGAATATTTAAAGAAATGACGTATTTCATGAGTCGTCCTTCTGTTTTACTTAACAGTTTAATTGCACTTTCTTTGAAAACAAACCAAGAGCCATGGATTTGTCTTATTGCCTATTATACGGAATTGGAGCTATACAAAGCACAAAGACATTCATATATGTGAAGTTTGGTGGGGGGGTTAACTTTATGATAAAAAAAGCCCAGTTTTCACACCAAAAAGAGCCTGGTAGGGATAATGCTAATAAAATGTGAAAAATTTAGCAAGAACACACTAGTTTGACCTTACATTTGAAACATGTTTACAATTGCTAGATTTGATTTGCGGAAACTTTAGGTCTGAATGTTTTGGATGGGATTTTTTTTAATATAATCTTAGTTCTTTTCACAAATTTTAACCTTAAAACTGTTTTATATTTTCAAAAGCATAAATTTCACATGATATCTTTTTATAAAATTAAAAGCCGATAAAAATCAACTGTTTTGTTTGGAAAGGATTTAACATCTGTATTATCTGTGAAAACAGAGCACCTAACCATGGTTCCTGGTACTTTTCTCAACGCTACTACCAGGAAATTCCTTTCCGGGCTACATCTTTCTAATCCCAGATATTTTTTACTAGTTTCTACCCGTTGGTTTGAGACAAGTGTCAGACAGTGTGTGCTGCTGTCAGAGATCGAACCTTGAAACCCGTTACTTGATTGATTTATTGAATGGAGTTTAACGCCGCTTTCAACATTTTTTCTAGTTATATTGCGGAGGCTGGAGCACCTAACAATGATTTCTGGTATTTCTCACACCAGTACAACTATCACATCCTTACAATTATCAACCTATTGGTGAGAGACAAATAGTGACGAAAGATTGAGTGCCGTCGTCTGGGATCGAACCCGGGACCTCTAGATTAATTGTCCGACGTGCTACCAATTGCGCTATGATGGCGGCTCCCCCGTATCTGGAATCCCGTAACTTGAATCCCAGCCCACAATCATCTGGGCTGCGACAACAGTGGAATTGCCTAGTACTAGTTCTTTCGAATGCAATGTGATGTTGGCCCCATTCAATTCATACTTCAAAAGATAATTGACAAACTAACAGTAAGGTAAACTGTGAATGTCAAAAGTTTGCGTTTTAGATTTTGCGATTTTCATATTAGGCGTTAAGAAAGTTTTAAGTGAATTTTTTTTAAACAAGTGCATCACATCAATGACTTATAAAACAGGTTTTGTTTGTCATTTACCGAGTTTCGAAAACATTTCTCAAAACATTAAGTGTTAAATTCAAGAATGGCATAGGAATGAATAGGAAATAAAGTGCTCCAATTGCCAATTCAATAGAAGTTTTGATTTTTATTCAAAACAAGACTCAATAAACCTTTTTTTGGTGTGGATAAGTATTCGTCATCAATTTAAACACTTATACAAAGAGAGTATGCTTCAATGGGTTAAATTAAAGACATATTATTACGAAGATTAGACAAGTTCGTACAACTGAAAACTTAAGATTTTTAAAGTATCTGAAAAAAAATTAATGTAGCTGTGGTAGCCCCCTCTAGGATTATCAAATGACCAGGGTTTCAATGTCGTATCTTACTTTTACAAAGCCTCTTTTAAAGTTTTAGGGAAGGTTTTTTTTAAAAGTTTCTATGTGTCATTGTTATACTGAATTAAAAATGACATGTAGCACTAGGTTAGTGACATATATACCTACATTTTGAATTTTTATAATTATTCTTAGACAGACAGATCACAGGCAATTTCATTATCCAATTTTTGTCAAATACACAAATGTGTGTTATCATATAAAACAAGGTGTCAAACTAGTCCCGTACCTCATCAACTCTCACCATTTCTGGCATATTTTACACAATATGGTAAAAATGAAAAGGAAAATTATCAAGAAAAAATAAGCTGATGACAATGTTGTCAAAATAATTATTAGACTAAGGTATCATCCAAATTTGAATTCGGTGACTACTGAATGAGTTTACTTGATCAGATGTTGGATACATGGTCTTTTGTCATGAAACAATTGCCTGTGGGACAGGCAGACATACAAAAAGATAAATCCAATAAAACAATATTGTTTTGAACTTGTTGATAAGGGTGTATATGAAAATGTTTCAATACCAGAAGCTATTTTTCTATTCATTCATTTAAATCAAGTGGGTGGGGTAAGATTAATTTGAATTTGTCTTTTTATGTTTAAAATGCCACACATTTTACTCCAACCATTAATAAAAGTTGTGGTTAAATTTCAAAGTATATTTGATAAGTTTTGCTTGCACAAATCAGTTTTATTCCATTATTTTATTACACAATTATTCTCATTAAATTGGTTGTACTACATGCATTACTAGTGGGTATCAAAATATATTGAAAAATCAAAATACGTATCTTCCGATTTTGTCCTACTTTTAGTATGTCATCTAGGGTCAAGCTACTCAAAAAACTCAAGAACGTTTTTGTTGCAATTTGTTTTGGGTTGAGGCCATATTTCGCTATTTTTGACTGACTAAAAATGATTTTCAAAGTTTCTAATATATAACATATAGAGAAATGATCTCAGCCCATAAAATCTATATCTTTTATCTGATCACAATAATATTTGGTATACTAAAAGGTCTCTCAAAAATAATTCCAGTGCAAATTGATTGATATCCATCTGTTACATTCTGAGAAAATGATTACATCATACTTTATACAATCAACACTAAGTATACAATATACACTCTAAAGGGTTATAACTGAAACTTAACTTAGTTTATGCTTTTCTTTACAATCATCTGAAAACCAGCAATTGCTTTTACCAGGAGAATAATCAGCTATTTTACTTCATGATTTGATTTAATTTTCTTCTTAAAAAGAGGAGAGACCACATCGTTAATTATTTCTGAAAATTCAGATTAGCTTAGATCAATATCATTTTTACCACTACTAGATTCAATATTTGCTCTTAAACTATTGAGCTAATATAAGGTTTCAGAACATGCCAGACTATCCCTATACTGATCCTCTTTTTCCTTGTTCCATACATGTGCATGAGTTAAACTGTATTTATCTTGTTTATCTGTTTGGATCTCTATATTCCTACTATGTTTGCTTAAAGCTTTAATCAATTAAGCAGTTGTCTGACAAAATATTTGGATCATGAACGAAAAATGTTCCTACTTTATACAATAAGTTCTGTGACGTGATAACGTCACGACGCTTGATCCTCTATAACCAACAAAAGTATATTGACCAAGATTTTTATCACCGCACATGCGGCCGTTAAAAATGCGAAAACCTATCTGTTTACAGATTTCTAACATTATAATGCCATTGTTATTAACACGACCCATGTCTTGTGGTACCATCAACCGTATAATCTTCAGGTAAAACACAACTATTTGACAAATAATCATCATCCACAAAATCTGGTTACTCAGATATATGTGAATTAAAATCACCACATAAGACAAAATTCAGGCTGCCTTTTCTGTCTGTTGATAAAGAGCTAATAAAGTCAAGCAAACGGTCATATGGATGTGTATTTATTACACCTTATCTGCTGCTGTTCTCTGACAGACTGCTTGCTGAAAGACAATTATCACATAATAATAATCAAAAGACAAACTTTACCATGTTAAAGTACACAAAATTAATGTATGTGTACCAATCTCTACTATCTATCTCCTACAAACAAAATGGATTACAAAAAAAAAAAAAGATATATGACTCCAGCTTTCATTTCAAGAAAACACGGCGGACAAAGTAAGTAGGCTACCGGCTTTATATAGAATACATGTACATTGTCGAAAGCAGACGACGTAGTTTAATTAATTATAGAAATATATTAAATATCTCCAATTTGTATAAGACCCCTCAACAGAGAGCAAATGACTTAAATTTTAGGCTCCTAAAGTGTTAAATCATGGAGAGCATCAAAAGATGACTTTCATGTGATCGTTATCAGAGTCTCCTTACTCGCTATAGTAATACATGCGATTAACCACAAAACAAAAAAAAAGCGAAATTCCTGGAAATGTTCGGGATTGATCGCCTAGGTGATCTAGACCCAATAAGTTCTGAATTGCTGCTCTCGTAGAGCCGCCCATAATCCGAGTATGTATATGCGGGGTAACAGTTCAGCCACCTAGTTTTTGGTGGACGTTTACGTTCACCAGTGTTAAAACCGCGTAAGAACAATCCTGTCAGATGTAAATAGTTTTTCAAAACAGTAGTGCTAACTTAGATTAAATTTACTCTTTTTTAAGAATTGTATCCGTCTGACAAACCATGCATTTTAAAAATGGAGTGAAACGAGGATTCTACATAACTTGTTGAAACCTCAAAGACATCATTTAAGTGCGAAATCATGCGCAATTCTGAGATCGGGTGAACGTTTTGCTTGCTTAGATCTACTTGAGTAATTTGCCCCTTAATCCCAATGGTCTATGGGAGGTCACTCATGGAAACTTGGTAGATGGAATTACTGGAATTGTAACCTCCTCTGACACTACTTTTGTAAAAAAAAAAAAAAACAATGGTCAATTAATGGAAATACCGGAATACACATGAATATCGTACAGCCCGAGCAGTAAAGTAAAGCATTCAGGTCGTGCGATAAAGGGGTTTTACTTATTAATTTATTTCTTTTATAATGCTGAATTTTCACAATTTCTATCAATGAACATTCAAATAACATTTTACAGCTACACGAGCTTTGATTTTGATCATGAAGAAATAATTCTAATCCATGGTGCACAAGAATGTATTAAATAGGGCCGTAAGTAAGTAAGGGAAACCTTCGACTAAGTAAGAATAAGTAAGACCTTCAACTTTTCAGTTTGTGAACATTTTGTTTGTTAAAATCGGGTTTTCGCCGCTTTAAAAAAATCTTTCGGGTATTTCGCGGTTGCTTGAGCACCTAAAAATGGGAATTTCTCACGCCAATACCACATTCCCATCCATTCCTTAGCCTCCAGCTGCTATGGTTAAAATTTTTCATTTTTTATAGTGTTTCATAAGATGATTATAAATAAACAAAAAAAAATATTCAAAAAAATCAAAAAGATTAAAATCAAAAAAATTTTTTTGAATCAAGAAAGTTATCTTTAGAAGTATCTTTTGCAAAATGATTTACATTTTAAATCTCAAACCTCATTAGATAAATATGATGGAAATGCATTGAATTGGCGGCCGAAATCAGTTTTTCCGGACCTGGATGTATTTAGTTCATGAACAAAATATTCATAAAACGCTATTTTGAGGACATGCCCGAAATCTAACGAACTAAATTACCCTTTTTCGTTTGTCACAAACTTATGCTCTGTAATACGACATTGAACTTGCAGCGGTTTTATTTTACAGAAAACAGATGAAAATGGAGTGCAATGAGGACCTAGATCGGATGTTTCGTATATTATCGGCGTGTCTAGAGTTCTTAGAAGATTTATATAGAACCACCTTAACCTTACAAGTACAGTTTAGTCTACAGACAGGTAATTATATTATATCGCCGAGCGAAAATTTACTTTCTTAGAACGAACCCATCTCTGCCAGGTTTGGTTTAATCTACTGTCTGGTACTGTCTAATACATAGAGGATAATCGTTTGTTTCAGTGTAAGATCGATTTATTTTTCATTGAGTGATCAACCAAAGCTATATTTTTCTTTAGTGCAAAAATGAGATAAAATGTGAAATTTCTAGGACATATTTTCGTAAAGCGCGTCATTTTGCACGTGATTGCTATGCAATGTTCATTGTGACGTCACTTATTTCGCCCCGCATAGATGACGTCAGATAGGATGAAATGCTCAAAAGCAGGTTTTGATAATTTCACTGCTTTTGCGGTGAGATTATCAAGTGATAATCTACCGTTATTTCTCGATAAACCACCGAAAAGCATTAAAGAAATAGAGGATAATCGTCGGTTTTAGTGTAAGATCGATTTATATTTCATTGAGTGAACAAAAAAGGCTATATTTTCACGAGTGGTGGAGCCACGTGTGAAAATGTAGCTTTTGTTGTTCACGAAATGAAATATTAATCGATCTTACACGAAAAACAAGCGATTATTCTATTTCTTTAATGCAAAAATGAGACAAAATGCGAAATTTCTACGACATATTTTCGTAAAGCGCGTCATTTTGCGCGTGATTACTAAGCAACGTTCATTGTGACGTCACTTATTTCGCCCCGCATAGGTGACGTCAGATAGAATGAAGAGCACAAAAGCGGGGTATAAGTTTTTGATAATTTCACTGCTTTTGCGGTGAGATTATCAAGTGATAATCTACCGTTATTTCTCGATAAACCACCGAAAAGCATTAAAGAATACTCCGTAACCTTGCGTTTCTTTTGTAACTTCTCTTTTTTTGGAAAGAGCTTTCTATTCCAAATTAATCGTATGATCAAATTTATGATAACGATCAAATATCGTTTGGCCCTCTTACAAAATAGAACACCTTTCCTAGTCCGGGGTAAAACACACAAAACAGTTGAGGAAAAATATCAAAATAAATTTGTTTGCTCACTTTCACTTCGAATTGATTCTCTTCTGATCTTAACATTTATACTGTACATCAAAATTCAATGTTAATATTTGAAGTCGCCGCTGGAGAATGACGTCGTTTTGGCGTAATAAGTGGAACGTCATCCGACGAATTGACGTTGCTAGACATAATTTGGCGCACATATGTCATTGGATACTGTCTGGAGGGTCATCATGCTACTTTTAACGTTGCATTAAAAGGGTTTTGTTGTCTTTACCCTCTGTATCCATTATCCCTCTTGTAACTGGGTGCTTTGTCCTTTTGATATTTCCGTTACAGACGTCATCCACGGAGTAATCGGAAAAAGTAATGTCAAATGATTCTTTTTCCAAGGCTTGTTTCCGACAGACAAGTAGAATAAGATGACATGTTCGCCTTCCATCGCACTTCATTAATAAAATACTAAAGTGAAATTCCAAAAAAGGGTTAAATAAAATGTAATTCGGAGTGTCAAAGGGCTATAAATGCAGCGTTCGGTGCCTTGAGATTTATGAGAACTATGAGTTATGCTTCATATTCATATAATAATTGCGTTCATCCCTATTCAAAGAGCACAAGAAAGGCTGATCATTTAAAACACGTACCCAATAATTCTTGAAACCCGTTTCGAGACTAATTGTCGCATGTTGAAAATTTATGTAAAATCCAATCGCATAAACCACAGATGTCAATTTGACTGGTTACCGTTTCTTATGCTACAAGGTGTTTAGAAGTGTATGGTTAAAACAAGATCAGGAAGTCACGACCTTAAAACACATATAAAACCCACTTTGAAATAAAAGATTAACTCAACATCCCTAATTTTAACCTTGTTGATTACTTGATTTATGGTTTTAGTGCAAGGGAACGGGAAAAATATTCGTGAAATCTTGATAATTTTTTTTCTTAAAATTAAGAAATACTAGTTGCATATCATCTTGGCAAGAAGACTGTACACTTTTACGCAAATCTGGTTTGTAATTTATTTCAAAACGCGGTGATTTCGGCTGGACCCGTTTTGAAACAATTTCTTTATTCACGGTGAAAGCATAATTGAAAATTTGTCTTCTGATTTTATTTGTCCAACCCATGCTTTCAGCAATTTGATTTGATTACATTATTTAGCCTATGTTTTCATTCAGCATGACGTTTAGGGTTAGAAATTAAAACAAAAGTTGTTGGGCTGAATAGTGAATACATGCATTTTATTTTTTTTAATTTTTATTTCATTTTTCAAAATGGGAAAGTAAGTTACTTGCACTTTGTAAATGAATCCAATGTTGTCTTACAGAGAGAAGTCTAAAAAATATCTTTTTAAATAGCTATCGAAATTTGTGGCAAAGAAATGTCGACCTTATAGTGCGGTGCCTTATGTAATCCCGTAGGATTTTCGTGCTGAAATTGATTTTTTGGTTCAATTGATTGTGTAAGGGTCGAGCAATCGGAAACTATGCGGGTCCAAATTTTCCGGGTCGGTTTCCCGAATTTATGGGCTTTCAAAGGAGCCCATTTGGGCAAAATGGGTATTTTCCTAAAACTAGGTTCAGGAAAAGCCTTTTGTTTTTCTTCTTAAATGTTTTCTTTAGTTTAACAATGTATTTGGTGTTAGAACATTTTAAAATAATTTTAAGACTTTAAAACAATCATAAAACAAATGATCAATTTTGTCAAATCAATGCATCGTTTTGAAAGTCTTTCAAAAATGATCCTTCCGCGTAATTCGGCAAATAATTCATCTTTATAACAAATATATTAACGATTGCTTACCGAAACATCATAACTACACTTTTTTACGCTAAACATGTAGTATCTATGTTTCGGTCGCGGTCGCCCATCGACAGTGTTCGGCACAAAAACGTGGTTAAAGAAAAATGCATAGATTTTCAATTGTCTCGAATCCCGTCTCGCCTTAAATTTTGTTATCTGCGGAAAAAACTTTTTGACAAAATCAAGAACAAAAAATGTAAAACTTCTTCCTTTATTTATTGTTGCCATTTCTCTTTTCAACGCTGACAATTTGACCAAATTAACAAATTGTTTTAAATCATAAAATCATTGATATTTCATAAAACTTTTCCTCGAGGAGTTTTTTTTTTTTAACATCGGAACTGAATCTTTTGAAGGCAAAATGTGCAAGATGAGTTTCAAACGCAGTGGAAAGTCTTCATACAGGACAATTTTGCGTGCCGATGACTCGAGAAAAGTGGTCGGTCTTACTAATAGATTTAACTTTACTGTCATTCAAAATTGTGGTGAGGTGCAAGGTCAAGAAGGAGAATTACACTATTTTTGTCGAATGCGAAACACAATATCCTGACAATTGCTTCATCTGTGATGTGGTGATCATGAGTGTCTAACCTTTACGATCACTTTACTATATCTTCTTTTCAGTTGCCAGAGTTACTGTCTTATTGTTTCGTACTGAAAAAGTCAAGAGACTCATTGCAAGGAATGATAAAATTTTTCGATGATCACACAAGCTGTTACCATGACTTAAAAGTTTCATTTATAAATCGTAGGATAACGTTTTCGATGTCACGGAGCCGTTCTTGTGAGTCTCATTTTAAAATGACTGGTAAAATCAAAGTGCTGTCAGCAGTGTAAATCGGACATCATTGAGAGGCTGGGATAGTGCAATAGTTCGCCAATCAAAAGGGCTCAAATTTGGACATTAAAAGTTGGTAAAATGTTTGCCCAATTTGTGAGTTTTTTGTCTTAACACTCCATCTTTTCGAGGACATCGCCAGCTCATCCAACCTCGTTGGTCCGATTTTGCTGATTCGATAGCTCCTGCTAGTCTAGATTATTTCTTAGCAGATTTTTTTTACGTTGTTATAATGAGCACGCGCCAAGCTAAAAGCTTGTCTGTTAATATTATTCCTCTCTCTATAGAGTTTAAAAGCCTGTTTAGCAACAAAACATTTTTATTAAACTATTTACATTTTGATTACCAATATGTTTGTATTTCAAGCATTGGGTTTTCCCAAATACTATGCATGCATTTTCCCTCAAGAAACACGTCAAATCGCCAACTATGCTATTTATATCTTTGGTTTCTGACCAGTCGATTAAATCTAGCAGCACTCTATGATTATTCATGAGTTGTTCTAAAAATAGATCGCTCTTACTGCTATCCTATATCAGTTTATCGTATGTTTTTGTCCGTATTTGTTGTTGAATAATTTTTCATCATACTCAAATTTGAATTAATTGAAAATAGGATTGGAGCGTATTCAGAGTGCTCATTGAAATAAAATATTTCAAAATTATTTCTATTTGTTAACACATAGTCAACAGTACTCATTCCATCTTGCGAACAAAAAGTAAACTCCCCACGCTCCCTGTCCGAGTGCAGACGACCGTTGACCAATGACGAACAACTTAATTGACACATTTCGATCAGACGATGTCCATTTGCAAATACCACGTGCTCTGAATTTACGCATGGGTTTTGACCGAGTGATAATCATAACAGAATTTGATTGGTTGTCAGCCCTACAAATGGTAAATGACCGTTCGAGAAAAAAATCAGAGCAGTAATATTGTAAGTGCTACAAATTTATTATACAATTAACCTATTGTACGTTTCAACTCCTTTACTTCAATCGAAAATCTTATTATAAACACTGAAAATACTAACAGGTAATTTACTAAAAGCGAAAATTACATCAAATTTAGTATTAGCCTCTTCTCTACTGAAAAGGCCGTTTCTTCAGTGTTTTAAAACACATAATTTGGTTTGAACACATTGCTCAGAAGATAAAGGTAAAAATGAAGTGGGTCAAACAGACTGGATTTCTGGAAAACGGTTTATATAAACGGACTGCTTCACAGTCCGATTTAAAAACCATTCATTTTTATTCTGTCTTGGTTTGAAGAAATTTTACTTGTCACTGTGCATGTTTCACACATCTTCCAATCCAAAACAACAAACTTATCGTTGGTGATTTCTAACAAGCATTTACCTCTTCGCTTATGTGACCAATGAAACTAGTAGGTCAGAGTCCGTTTCTTTAGATGTGGAAGGGCAGAGCCGTTACCGGAACAGGGAACTGAATGAGTTTTGCGCCTGAAGCGGTAATAAAAAATGTCCGTTCATATTTAATCTAATGTTTGATCCATATAAATGTTCAACCTGTACACTGAAGAAAAGTATGTATTTATTTCTTTGAAGAAACATCTACCATAGTATTAAAGTAAATACTGGTAATCATTATCTTGGTATGCATCGCCTTTTTAGTATATACATATGGTCAGCAAGAAAGTCCCTACATTAGCCATAACAAACCCTCAATACCTGCCCATTGAATATGGACATTTTTTCAAGGACTTTTGTTTGCACTAGGTAGGTTGCAAAAATCAAACAAGAATCAGATGTCCATGCCCAATGATGTTCTTTACCAAACATGCACTTCCCGAGGCAGCAAGATATAGTACAAATCAGCAAGATTACATGTTATTTTGATGGTTACTGTGCCTGTTCATCATTTAAGAATCCTATACTGTCCTGATTCATTAAATGTCGATGTTATTTAATAGACATCCAAAATCGTGTATTTCATAAAAATGACGAGTTCATATGAATTGGTCTCGACCGTGCTTTTTCTTTTATAGACATAAATGCACCTGTTTAGAGATTATAATATGTCATAACGAGTTGAGATAATAAAGTTGCTGTAAATGACACGAACTTTTGGTAACTGATTTCTGTGAAAAATAAACAAATTAGATAAAATATAATATTACTTTATATGTTACAAGAATGTGTTTGTAATAAGCGTTGCAAACAAAAAATAAACAAATTAGACAAAATATAATCTTACTATATAAACAAATTAGATAAAATATAATATTACTATATATGTTACAAGAATGTGTTTGTAACAAGCGTTGCAAACCATATGCATGCGTCTAAGTATCACCTCTTTTACTTGAATTTTAGGAAGATTCACTATTTGTTTTAAAAAATGCAGCAAATTTTATCAGAACAGATGAGCTATACTAATAGACATCTCGATAAGAGTGTCTGTGCGTAGAGACACGTAGTTACCTGATGCAGGTGTTTTGCCTGCGAATGCTTGAGAATGTTTATAATTATGGCAATCCGTAAGGACTCAATAATATGTTAGTGTAAACCTTGTATCAACAGCAGTTGTGTGTCTTTCGATTGAAATTTCAAAGGAAGAGAGCTGGGGCCGTATGCACAAAGATTCTAAGAGTAAAATTTTTCTTAGAATTCCGTTTTTATCTTTAGTTTTGAGAGATTTTCTTAGTTTTTGGATATTTTCTAAGTATTTCTCTAAGAATTTTTCTTACACTAAATTTTACTCTAAGATGGGTCGATTTTCCGCTAAGATGAAAATTAATCTTAGAAAATTCTTATATTAGGCGTTTTTCTCTTAAATATTTAAGATAGCTACCCCCCTATCTTAAGTAAGTTAAAAAATTCTTAAAAATGGCGACGGTCCCCGCTTCAGATCGAAGATATGTTCGTTTGAACGTTTTTGAACCCGGGATGCGAAGTGTTTTATCATTTTTCGTAGTTTTTTGTACTTTTCGTTGATTCTTTGATAAAAATAGGGTTAGATGGCCGTGTATTACCGAGCTATCGACGAGTCCTAAGAGCGTCCTTACCAACAGCAATATCATCGACAATTTTCCGATTTACATGGCTCTCTTACTGATTTAAATTGAAATTTATACTTAAACTGTTTGGAGAACGTTCCTTTAATTGTAAATCAACGCGGAAGACAATTACTTGCTTCAAAGACGGAATCCCGGAATTACCCCACCCACTCAGAACCATTAGACTGGGAAAACAGATCCATATGGGTCCTTGGAATAGGATCTGCTTATGTGAGAACCTCACGAACGATCTTGGAAATAATGGACTTGTAAAGAATATGATAAGAGATATAAGAGATAATCTATGTTCTGAGTGTTAGTAGATTCTGAATGTGGCAATTTAAGAACTAGATCTACCCCTACTAGACGAGCTCTCCAAAAGATTTATATATCAATTACAAAGGAAAACAAGTTTGGTGATAAAGCGTACAAGTTAACAAACCACTAGGACCCAGTCTATTGAGTTCCAAAGTAAATAGGTTTGATTCAGAAAGACAACAGTAACCACATTTCAACAACAACAGCAACAAAAAACTATGAAACATATCCCCTTTTCTCCTAGATTTGTGCATCTAAATGAAAAAAAAACCGTGTGTACGTTTACAAAACGTGCACATCAATAGGGTTTTCCATGACTCCCCTGTTTCTTTGAATTCCAACCCCCTTTTTTTTTAAATGACCCCCAAAATTGTCAAAAAATCATTCTTTATCTAGTTTAAAAGGGGTCATATTGTGGCAAAATGACCCCCAGTTTTGAACATAGAGAGAAAACCCTGCATCAAAATATTTTCTTGAATTTTTATTGCAGAATTATGTTATCTGATGTAAAATAGACAAAAATAATCATTCTAAGTTAGATTCTTTATTTTTCACACAAAGTAAAACTTTACACTGTTAGGTTTTGCAAAAGACCTCATAATATAGGAGATTTGATATGCACGAATCCAATGAGAAGGCACAAATTGATGAGAAACAGGGATACATGAAATAAAAATGGAATGTGTATTTCCTTTTATCTATGTGTCTACTTGAGAATTAGCCCATAGACTAGTTGTTACGGTTGCAGGTACAAGGATACAGGCCAGAATTTCTGAAGATCTCGGCTATTTTTTTTATTTTTGTTTATTTCTGTTTATTTCTCATTGCTATTTTAGCAGATGCCCATATGAGCAATGTCCCTCGAAAAAGGTTAGTTGTTATGGAGGAAGGATATGACAAAACTACTGCCAAGATTCGCCATGTTTCTTCCATGTGCTTGGTGTTAAACAGGGTCTTACTAGATCTCGGTTTAACATCACTTCAGAAAGACAATTGGGGCCTAGTTTGGTTGGGTGCCAGCCCTGGAATCGAACCCACATGATTGACCCTTCAATTGTTGCTGCTGCTCTCTCTACGGACTGAGCCAAACAGGCTTACTTCCATATTTGTTTTATAGAGCAAATAATATCTCTGGGGGACAATTGTCAATTGGTCAGCTGAGATCATACAAATTATTCTACAGTTTGATTAGAGTACATTATTGACTGAGTGTATCAAACTAACAAGAAAAAGAATAGAAACACTATATACATTTATAGTTACACACATATATAATCTGTTAACTGAAGTTGTTGAAAATTTAAAAAAAAAATGAATAAAATAAAAAAAATTACACTGACAGTATTTTGCTTCTAAAGATTTTATTTCCCAATGATCCTTAACCCTTGTCATACTAAATACAAAAATTTGCAAAATTACATCAAAATCAAAGTTCTGATAGCACTATGTAAACTAATTATGAGTCAGTAATTTTGTTTGGAAAATACATTTTTTGGCTTGAAATGGAAATTCAGGTCGTAAAAACTAAGTTCAGAATGCACATCAGTGACATGTGTGCATCATTATCTTTGCCATTACCTTTTCAAAGGTAGGAATATTCTGGGCTCAATTTGATAAGGGTTGAAAAAGTAAATTCTCTCATCAGGAATGTGGAATTCCCATGCCTAGAAACATGTCTGATTTGGGCTTTGCCCTTACAGACAAGTACTTTTGCTACACCACTTATTCATGGACAAGTTTTCACCAGCACTAATCTTGAAGTGTTATTTAAAAGATATTCAAGATTTATTATCCTAATTCAGAGGTACAGATAAGAAGGGATAACTCCGGTCTAAAATTTTTGTTTCTCAATGAAACCCTATGATGTGGGTACTCATTTGAATTGTCTCACGGAGACAATTCCAATGAGTAATAAGATAGGGTTTGAGAACAATAGAATTATTCAGTGCAAAAGAAACCTCAAATGACCATGTTCTTCGATGAAACTTTACAACCCCTGTTTGTATTTTTTAGTCCAAAACAGTTTGAAGATGAATTTACTTGTTGTCCACTATATTGTTTCTCAATGAAACTCTTTGGTGTGGATATTCATTTGAATTTCATTTGAATAACGTAGATTTCTTCATAAGGAAGATTTCTTAATTTCAATTTTTTTAACAGCCACGAACATGTGACTTTTCGCCGATATGTACTCCTCTTATTTAAGACTAACTGTCGCTGTATTAATATTTCTCTTTCCCTATCGGTATGGGAATAAAATGGCTAACGTAGATTACAGGCTTAAAACGACGGAAATACCTTGCCTTCGTTATCGCAGTTGTAGATGAAGCTTCACATTCTGTCATGTCTTTATGACAGTCTGACTATTTGTACATAGTTATGGAGTTGATTTTTATGTGATATCGTATGGTTAACATTTTCTTCGTTCATTTCTACTATTTAAACTGACTCATAACGTAGATAACAAGCGTTCTGGAGACAGAATTCCACCGTATATATAAATTTTATTTCTGTTATGTATTTCAAATTAAGCATATTCTGTGATTGTCACATGACCTCTAACCAGTTTTGGAATATTTTTTTTATGCTTTATGGTGTTCAATTCTTTCGATATATGCATTTAACATATAAGTGGTAACCTAGCGACAGGGTTAAAGTGAACAATGTGGTCCCAAAATTGTAGCTTCCTCAATCAAACACTTCTTCATGAAAATAAATTTTATTCATTTTCTATTTTTTCTATCAATAACTCATCTATATAATATAAAATCTTTTGGCATTTTTATTAAGTACATATGATTAATTTTTCGTGCGACAGTCTTTTTGGGAATCGACCGTCTATTTTGAGAATAAGTGATATACAGGCTGTGTCTGAGAGTTTCTAAAGTTTTCTTTAATGAGTTGATCAATCCAAATATAAAGGCTGTAGGGATTCAAAATTCTCAACAAAGCACTCACCCCTCTCCCAAGATGCTCTGCACCTGGTGAATCTACAGTCATGATTTTAGCTAATTCAATTAATGTCCAAATGCTGGATCATCCACACCTATTTTCAAGTCTGTAGGACTCCTGGTTCATTAGAAGAAGTTTAAAGATTTCATAAATGAACCAAAGTACTACCCCTTCCCCAAGACACTCAGCACCTGGTGACCCTACAAGTGAGGAGAAATTTACCTCTAAGCTCAGGTAAAAAATGTAATTCAAGTTTGGTCAGACAGTTCCCTTTATAAATGACAGATTAAATATTTTCTGTTTCCCACAATGTTTTCTATTGTATGAAAATCATCTTTCAAAATAAGCATTACATGGATTAGATTAAAATATTGTTGTCTAATTATGGTTAGGGTTTTTAATTAATTTCTTATGAAAAATTTTAGTTTCTCAATACACCATTGTGTGAAAACAATCATTTGGATATTAATAGTCATTTTAAGATCCTAAGTGTTATTTCTTATCTCTTGGATGTATCTGGTTTAAAACAGATTGTTTCATTTGAAACCTAGCTCACAAAGTATATGTATTCACAACAAGTTAACCACTGTCTCTTTCATAACTGTTATTAATAAGGCTGAATGTTTCAGTGGATTGGCTGTGCGTCATATCGACAAGGTTGACTTGTGAGTTGTCATCAGTATTACTGCAGAAATTGAGGTCTCTGAAATAAATTAAGATGAGACCTATTATATAAAATGAGACTACCTTTAAAGTAACAATATTGAAATCCATATCTGACTTCTTACACAAGGCATGAGGGTCAATATATTGATTTTGGTACAAATTCTGAATATCGGGTGACGATTCTACTTGACTTGATAATCTTTTTCACCATGCAAATCCCATAGATATGACCTGTGTTAAGATTCATATTTTTTTCCAAGAATAAATTATACTGCACATTCCTTCAAGCTCTTTTATGCACATGTAGGTCAAACATTACAAAACAATTTTGTCATTTTGTGCTTTTTATAAAATCTGAAAATTCAGCGGATTATATGATGTAGAGGTTAAGCAGTTGGTAATTATGGTATAAATTGATGCATCAAAAATAAAATTTTGTATCTTGTACGGGCGAAAGTTCGGCCCGGTCTGAAGACCGCCTATAGCTTACAGGTATACATAGAGAAAATAGAAATGAAATAACAAACAGTAAAATCAGAACTCATATACCGTTCAAGCCAAACTTAGGCCAACTAGCTGGAGAGGGATTCTCGGTGCATGCCATTTCTGAAAAAGTACAATTTGTAAGAATGTAATGCAGCAAGAAATGGTCACCAGTCAGTAAATGTCTCTCATGATCACTAGTAATTTGTCAAAATATATTTTCAATGGTCATTCTCTTCATAAAACTATGTTTCTTATATTTATCTTTAAAAAAAAGATGTGTCGGACTGGAAAAAGGTTTACAAAGGAAAATATCACATTTTTGTTAACATCAAAGCTAAAAATATTAGGATTTCAACACAAAAATCTAAAATCAAACAAAATTCACATTTCTGATTTGGTAAAAATTTTGTTTATGACCTTCGAAAAAAAACCTCTCAAAATTTGAAAATGTGGGATATCTTTGAAAAAGTGGGACATACACTCTGCTTATATTAATAAAAAGATATATATTTAAAATCTCAGTCCATTTTAACTTCATGGAAATGACAGAGCAGATGCTGTACATGACTTATTCACTAATTCAATATTGTTTGTATCACTACTTTTCCGCCTAACTAACATGTTTTGGTCGTAACATACAAGGGCTGAGATGCGTCTGATGAATGGGTCATTTGGGCCACATTTTCTCTTGTTTGTAGTTTAATTATACCCCGCCGTTTTCGGCGAGGGGGTAAAGTAATGCTCTCCGTCCGTCATTCCGTCATTCCGTCCTTCCGTCACTAAACTTGTCCGGAGCATATCTCCTAAAGTATAATAGCTATCAACTTGAAACTTTATGGGTGGATAGATCTCATGGAGAAGAAGTGCAGTGCACAAGAACCTCAACTCTTGCTTGCAAAATTTTGGAGTTATTGCCCTTTGTTATTTTTAAGACTTAGATTTTGTAGGTGCTTAATTTCTTAAAGTAGAACCCTTAATCTATTAGGCATCAGGTTACTATCAAGCTATCTCGGCGGGGGATAGCCATGTCCGACATGGCTCTTGTTACACTTACTTTTGCGAAAATCATACGTTACTCAACAACAATGTAATAGAAACAAAATTGACTTTCTGAATTAGATGGATTTTCAATTTGACGAAGATCGACAAAGAAATAGAAGCTCGAAAACCAATTACCTTGGCCCCTTTCGTTCGACACGAAAGACAATAGTGGTAACATTGTCATCCTTTAGAGATTGTAGAGATGTGTCGAATGATGTTTTCTTGTGACTTTTGGAATCCACGGCGTTTTGTCAGATTTGTAGATTTTACTTCCGTGTTTCTCGTTGACAGGAAATATTGCGCGCTTTACAGGAAATACGTCATTTACAGCCAAACAAATGTATACACCCACAAAAATACGCTAATTTGAAAACTAAGAGAAAAATATATTTTAGTCTAAGAAAATTCTTAGATAGATTCTAAGCGAAATTTTTCGTCTTAGAAAATTCTTACGATTCTTAGATAAATTCTTGGAAAGATTCTAAGAATCTTTGTGCATACGGCCCCTGATGTATTATTGTTTATTGTTATAGAAGGCCTCATTGTAAAAAAGTTCTTCATTGTATTGTTTGTATGATGACAGCTTAATTTGCTACCTTCTTTAAATAAAGATTTTATTATTATTATTATTATTATTATTATTATTATTATTATTATAATGTACACATCTATAGCTCTTACTCAAATCTTGTTCTTTGATAGTTCTTAATTTATACGCATAAGCGAACTATGCATTATAAAGAGCTTACTCGAGACGTTAGAGGGCAGTAAAGACAATTTGAAACAGAGTAAAGCGGACAACCTAGCAAAAATTAGACGAAGAGGTTTTTTTTTATTCGTGGGAACTTATATGAGAAATGTTAAAAGATATACAGCATTGAATACAAACATATTAATCCGTCATTTATTTACAGAATGCCGAAAATGCTCTTATGGGCTTTATTAAGCGCCAATGAAATAGGTATGGGCTATGAAAATTTGATTCACGTATGTTTTACCTAGACCCGCACCCATTAACTTAAAAGGCTTCAGAAATGCCTTTCTTCAGAAATCTTTTCTTGAACCAAATTGTTGGCAAAGTAACCTTGTTGAAACATATGGGTCAATAGGGTCAATATAATCGATTATGCGAAGGGTGAAATAAGCTTTTAAAACATTCATTTTCCATTTTTTAAAACTCGGTCCAAAGAAATCATTTTAGGAGAAAAATGCACATCCTATGAGCCCTTTTTTAGAGCCCATAAAATCGGGAAATGGGCTCGGAAAATTTGGACCCGCAAATTTTGCGATAACTTCGCCCCTAAACAATCAATTAAAGCCATAAAATCAATTTCAGCACGAAAATCCTACTGGAGCCCTTTTTCGTACATAAGGAACCGCACTATGAAACGGGATGTATCTAGCACTCAAACTGATAAATTTTCGAATGACATTATTTTCAGAAAACAAGGTTCTTATCAACACGGGTGTATCCGAAGCTTCAATTCCGAAAAAGGGGCCAGACAAAGACAAGGGGTCAATAAATGACGTCACGTCCATACGAAGCATCAGTACTGACCTCAGAAACTTAGAAACCGAAGATATCCGATGTTTACAAAAGTAGGTCAAATATTTTTTTGCGTGAAATTCCGACGAATCAGAGCATTAATCAAACATCAGGGACACGATAATAGAGGGGAAGTTTAGACACTATATAAAAATACATCTAAAACCGAAAGTTAACGGCAACAATAACAACAACAACAACAACGCGGAAAGGAGTTTTCCATTTTCATCCTGTTCTTCAACTTTATTTCTATAAAATGTGGACAATGTGGACAAAATTTCTATAACAATTTAAGAGAAGCCCCTTCCTTATTGAATTGAAATCCTCTATAACAATTCAAATGAGAGGGTCACTGTTACATGCCTGCAAAAAATGATTGAAATTAGCCCAAAGGAGAAAAATGTTTAAAGGTTTTAAAGTGTTAAATTTCATTATAATTCTTGATTTCTTAACATGTTGTTGTCTTAAATCTGTATTTCGTAATCATATCATTTTTATTCCCCCGCACCCCTTTAAATTGATAAGTAACATCGTTTGTGTGATTCTATCATCTTGTGTGTTTTTCTCCTATCTGTCTGCCTGTCTGTACATCTGCCTTTCAACAACAATTGTTTCATACCCCATTCAAGGAAGGTAGTTCAAATTTGGTATTAAGGATATCTCAATAATGTGCATCTTTTCCTCTTATATGTTATTCGTCAAGGTCAATGACAAGGCCAAAATTCTCAAAAATGCAGTGTAGGGGTTTGTAAGTGTTATACAAAATCTCTTGTTAATGTACATTTTATATATATATATTTAAATGTAGGTTTCAAATACATGATAATAAAGGGATTGGGCAAGGTCAAATTGAAATTTAGTTCCGCGTAAGCCAAGCTGCAGCTATCAGGTTTTGATTGCCGACTGACGTTTGAATTATGAGAGCGGGGGCTTTACAACATATGTGAAATGAGGTTCCTTAAAATAATCATCTTTGTTGATCCCATGTTAAAAGGTCTGGTAAGAGACAAAGGTTATATATTGAGTAAAAGGTATTATGTAATTTAAGAAAGAAACTGTTTCTTGCTAACAGCAACATTTTCATCCCTACTCGTTTTTTGTGTGTGTGTTTTTTTTTTTTTTTTGTTTTTTTTTTAACTTTGAGAAATAACTTGAGATAATAAATCTTAAAAAATCCATAATTGTTGTCTAGAGAACATTTCTATGCTAGAGGTGAGAACCCTGATTCTGTCAAAAATCAGTTGCTTAGGATTACAATCGTTGGATATTAATTTGAGTTAAATTCAATCTAATTTTTCTTATCTTTTGGTCAAAAAGTAAATTTACCCTGTATGAACGTTGGTTACTCATTTTTCACATATCATAATGATCTTAATTCATTATTTTTGCCTTGCTCGTAGTCGATTGCTTAATCTTCCTCTTCCTGTTGCAGTGGTTGCTTCTGATGACACCCAAGAATTTCTATTTTTTTCTTCTATTTTTAAAGAAAAAAATCCTTATCCTCTTCTCTGAAGAACGTGTATGCCGAAACGTCGGTACTATGCTGTAGTTATTTTGAAAACTACTTATTTCAGGGAATTGAATGATATGCACGAATTGGTATTTGCATTAAACCAAAAAGTAGCAATACAGACATGGGAGGTTGATCCAGAGGCAGAAACCGAAAAGTGCACCATAAATGTCGGTAAGAACATTGACAATATCTGTGAGAGAAAGCACCTTTTTTTCCCAATTCAATTGATATAAGTATTATAGGGGCAAAGTTAAAATCGATGCGATTCCGGAATGGCATGAAAAAGCTGTAGTAAGGCTTCTCAATAGGTTGAGTTATGTTTTTTGAAAACTTTTAAAAGGCAAGTTTTTTGTCTCGTTTCTTATGGTTATGGAAAAGTAACTCTATTTCTCAGCCCGTCTCTCCGTTACACTCTTCATTGCTTCTACTGCATTTTATGACATATATAACATTCTGAGTGTCACATGACCCCTCCTATTTTATAAAGAATTCGTCTCCAGTTTTGAATTTGTAGGACATTTCTATTAAGTATTTGCGCAGTCCACATTTCTTTTTGGTTTGTATTAGTTCGGTATCTTAAAATTTAGCTTATGTAAGAAAATTCTTCGGATTTGCAGCTTGACGTTTGCCTTTGATTATTTTGAAGTTGGAGATTATTTCCTGCAGTTGAGGGTCTGTATATATAATTGGTTGATGTTGTATAATTATATTGAAGAACTCTGGTTGCTTTTGATTAATTTAGGACTCGAAGGCTATGATATTTTTATTTGTACGACATTTTGGAATTCTCAGATCTTGTTTTGGAATTGGGGCTGCTCGTCTGATCACATCGTTTATCAGGGTACTTTAGTTGCATGAGGCAATCTTTCAGTTCAAGGAGTCTTGCTGTTCTGTTTTCTTCATCTGCAACAGTATAACAGATGCGGCGAGCTAGTGAAAACGGGATGTAAAGTCGTGTTCCGGTTGACAAGTTGCTACGAACCGTTTTCTAATTTTACCCCGCTTTGCGCGTGCACGTGCTTGCAAAAAACGGGTATGGTTTGAAAACGGTTTGTATCATCTTGTCAGCCGGAACACAGGGGCTGGTTTGTAAATGTGGCTCGGCTGAAAATCATCAAAATCGGGACCCTTTCGGGCGAGAAATAAGTTGGCCCCGAGTGCTGATTGAAATTTATAGTTTAATATCTATCTCGACAAATGTTTCCGTCTTCCGTTCCGACATTTATTCTTATCTTCTATCCAACTTCTGTAGGGAGAATTGCATCCATTGGGCAAAAACCAAAGATCCTGAATAAAAAAAAAAATAAAAAAAAACATTTTGTCAAAACCTTTATTCAAGAACCAATATTAAAACAAAAAAATATGACTCCTTAGATGAGCCAAAATAATAAAAATCATACAAAAAAGTAAAGACTATTTGTATATGAGATATCATTCTTCGGCTAACATTTTTTTTTTAAAAAAAAAGAACTGATAGTCAGTATTTTATTTATCTTAAGTATATGCCAAAATTTCTGAAATATGTCAGTGAAACTAAAAAAATTAAATTAAGGCAAAAAAAAAAAAAAACCTCATAAATAATTATGAATTATAATGTAATTCAATATCATTGTATTACATGTGACATCAAATAATAGCTGTCAAATATGTATTAACGATTATTTTTGCTATACAGTATTTGTTTCGTCGTTGTTGGTGATAAGTTATAAATAATATAAAAAATAAATAATTCAATTTCGTTCCCTTGATATGGCTTGTATTAGATTTTTCCTGAATTTTTGTTTCAAATTTGAAAAAGAGAAATCAAGATTGACTAATGAATTTGAGAGGAAAGCTCATGCATTAAAAGATATATAATTTACTTGAGAATAAAAAATGAGGATCAACAGATATTATATTAGTATTGAGTCATTTTAGTTTCGCGAATAATAAATGGTGATTATAAGTTTGATATTATGATTACAGATAGTGTCAACGAAACTGGTCGAGGGCCAAGAAGTTCTATGAACGATGAAACATCATCTTTGGTAAGCATTCTCTATTCATTCCCTTTTCATAGAAAGAAAATGGAAGCAACAAAAATTTTGCAAGTTGAAAATGATCCTTTTAATGGCCTTACGAATTTATATTAGTTCAATTGCGACGAAGGCTTATAAAATCATTCTGGAACACTCAATCCCGTTGTTTTACGTCCCTAAGAGAGAGAGACTGGTATTAAATTCTACAGCTGGGTGACGGCAATGTTGGGTCGAACCACGGACTTCCAGATCACAGATCGAGTACATTTACCACAAGTCCGCCAATGCAGTTCAAAGTCCTTCATTGACATTGTCAATATCAATGAACCATTGATTAATAAAAATAACAATAATGATCGAGTATCGGTTGTTTTGCAGATTGATTTAATATTTAATATTGTCAATATTTTTGATCGTTCAAGGATACTGAATTTCCGGATGATATTTGTTTTCAGGGAGGAGATCAGAAGAAGATGAGATGTATAACAGTTATAATATTAGTCATTATTCTAGTCATAATTGGTGGTATTGTCGGGATATTAATGGGTATGCTGGACTGAGTATTTATCGTCAAAAAAGCTGAAACGTGCATTTTCGTGAAATCGTTAATATGCTACCCAATTATCGCAGCTACTGCTTTATTTAAGTTTAACCTGGTGACAAAATTTGATATAGTTTTTTTGGATATGAAGGCTACAAGTACCAGTGCATAAAAGAGAGAGATAAAGTTCGAATTGAAGGTACCCGAGTTGAATCCAGCGTTAAGATTTCCATTTAAACGGAACAAGGTGGGATATCACGTGACTTGAGGAGGTAACATTTGATAAAAAAAAAAAAAAGTTGCGGCTGAGTTATAACTTCAGGACGTTTTTTTCGGATATGTTTTGCCTTCATGTAAAGTTTTAGTATTTTTAGTATTTACTACTTAGCCCATTATATGCATAAGATGTTCAGATTTCACAGATTGCATAATACACTCTTGAATTATTTAGAGCAACTACTAGTCATATATTTCTAATCGGTAACTAAATTTATTGTAATTTTCCCCTAGAATCCCCATAAAATACCCTACTCAACCAAGAAAAGGAGTTGAAAATTGTTATTTTCCTTCATCAAAACAGGAAACATACATTTTGATAGATAAGGAAGGTTTTATGTTTCGGATTACTTGTATTCACGCAATCATTTGGAAAACACGTGCAAACTGGAATAATTTGTGGATTGCCAGTAGTATGTTGAAGGTAAGAAAAATCCCAAATTTTAATTTTGGTAAGGATAATCTTCTTGTCAGTTCATCAAAGATTTTTTTTTGGTTTATCTTTGCATTTGAATCTTTTAACTTTAGTCCAGTCAATATAGCGAAATATGGCCATAACCAAAAACAAATTGCAACAAAAGCGTTCTTGGCTTGACCATCTATATGACTTCTAAAGTAGGACCAAATCGGAAGATACGTATTTTGATTTTTCCATACATTTTGATACCCACTAGTAATTCCTGTAACGCATTAACGAGAATATTGAGTGATATACCTGGAAAAGAAGTGATTTGTACGTAAGACTTATCAAATGTCCTTTGAATTACCTGTAGAAATTTAATCACAATTTTTATTTACAATTTTAGTAAAATATTCGTCACAGGCGATGTACCACCGATATTAGTACAAAAAATTGAAATACTTTGCGTCTTTCAAGTATCGAAAAATTCAAATTTCTTTTTAAAGTGTAAATTTTGTGACTTTTGAAATTGAGGGTACATGCATTTAAATTCCGTCTGAAGGACTCACTGATGCATGATTTTACCAAACAATTGGGAAGGATAATGACTGAATTGAATGGCCACTCGTTCAAAAGACAAAGTTCAAATTTCAAAATAAAAGCGGAAATGTGTGAAATTGAGAAAGGCCGCAAAGTATTTTTCTTGATATTTTTCTTTTTCATTGATTCAAGATTGTGTAAAATTTGCCGGAAATGATGATAGTTAATGAGGTCCAAGACTAGTTGACACTTTGTCGTATATAATGTGTGTATTTGACAAAAGGATTAAACTGGGCCAACTTATTTCTCCCCCAGGCGGGGCCCGATTTGGTTGTTTTTCAGCCGGGCCACAATTTGAAACCCAGCCCTGTGTTCCGGTTGACAAGATGCTACAAACCGTTTTCTAATTATACCCCGCTTTGCACGTGCACATGCTTGCAAAAACGGATATAATTTAAAAACAGTTTGTAGCATCTTGTCAGCCGGAACACAGGGCCGGGTTTCAAATTGTGGCCCGGCTGAAAAACATCAAAATCGGGACCCTTTCGGGCGAGAAATAAGTTGGCCCACTGTCTGTGATCTGTCTAAGAATATTTTCTGAAACTTCAATTCTAAACAAATCAAAAGGAAGGTACATGTATATATGTCACCTATCTAGCGCTACATTTCTTTTTTGTTCAGTATAACAAAAACGCAAAGATTTTTTTAATTCTGAAATTACCTACCTTAAGGTTCCCTTTTTCATACCTCCATGGACAAAATCTTAAACACCCAGCTAATATGAAAATAACAACTAATAGACGCAGTACAGAATTTGAGGAAACTTGTGTCTGGTTATCTAGAAAAAAGACCCTAATTACTTTCTGATACACTAGAAATGTAAACTGGTAGATTTCTCAGCTGTAGTTACAAAAGTTTGCTTACCCTCCGAGACATTCAATGTTGACAATCTGATTGCATTTTTTATTCATTTTTCATAGGTAGTGTTTTCATTTAGATTCAGTATTGTGGTTTAAATACTAGCATTCTTACCCATATCCGATTTGGTGTTCAGAGTAAAACAACGTGTCAGACTGTTTCAGGTTGCTACAGTATCCAATGAAAGTTTTCACTGTTCAGTACTGACAAGTTCATTTGTATAGACATGATTCTCTTCCCATTCCTTCCAAAAATCACATGTAGAAATTCTCGTTGTGAGAAGAATTTGGCCAAAGTGATCGAAGATTGACAGGAACATGCTCTAGACTCCTTGCTAAATAAAACAGTGAGTCCTTCTTATAATTCGATTCTCACATTTAACCTCCAAAGAAACGGTTCGACAAACACTGGAAGAACTGGGGTTGACACGCTATTTTCCTTCTAAATCGTGGATTCGTGACATTTAATGGTTAAAATTGGGTCGTTTTGTATTCAAGGAGATCGGTGACCTGGGCATCATTTCCGGTTTATTTACGGGATTACCCAACCCGATCTGTCTATGACTCAAGAGAAAATTGTTGAAAAGAGGTGGAAAGTGTCGAAATCGCAAGATGTCTATGGAGTGATTGAACCTTAAACTTTCAAAGAGAGAAATTTGAAATGACTTCTTACAACACCTAATTAACATTATTTCTATCATATCAAGACAGGCTATTTCAAGTTGTGTTTGTTTGAATGGGAGTTTACGCCGTTTTCAACAATCTTTCAGTTATATCGCAGTAGCTGCAGCACCTTACATTGGATTCCTGGTATTTCTCGCACTAGTATCACCATTACATCCTTCACTAGCCCCCAGCTGCTATTCCACGATTACCATCCTATTAGTTATTTCAAGAACATAAAATAAAAAGATCCAGTATTGTCTAGAGTCCTTTTAATTTTTCAAATATTGAAAAAATAACTCATCTCTATCTTCTCGTAGAAATATACTTATAACAATCCACTTCATGACTTGATATACTAACATCTTCTACTGTAGATTTAAAAATGTTTTCAGTCGAAAAGTCTTTACAAGTTGTTCAGTCGATGATAAAAATTGCGAAAAAAATACGTATCTTCCAATTTTGTCCTACTTTACATAGGTTAAATGGGTATGTTTATGGATGCCAAAAAACACAACGTTGGTTTTGTTTTTAATTTGATTTGGGTCCTTCCATAATTTGACTTGACTCATGATGTGAACGCACATCAAATTATGCCAAAACGACACGTGAATAAAAGCGATAAACCACCGTAATTTGAGGGTTTTTTTTAAATAAGCAATTCTACCTTTTAATGTAATAGTTATGTGTTGAAAAAAGACTGTAAAGGTACAGTACTTACAGATATTGGATATATACCATTTTCTGATCAATTGGTGAGTTTGAATAAACTCTTTTAATTGTCGTTGTCATTGATAGAAGTCTTTCTTCTTTCACCTTCACGATAAATCGATTAGTGAAATTGGTAATCGATAATCGGACGTTCGGTCGAGTACTCGATTAATCGAATACTCGTTCCCATCCCTAATATAAAGTCAATCCCCAGGCATTTAACACCACATGAATGTCTATACTTTGGTAGGGTTCGTACTAGTGTTTGTAACTAGGAATCAATGACCCCTTGACCATCAAATTTTCGGGGTCAAAATGGATTTTGAAGGGGTCAAAAGTTATGAAATAAGCAAGTGATTTGTAAGGTTTTTGTATATCGGATACACCTAAATCAGTTTTGCTCCTTAGAAATTTCTCTCACAGTGGTCACAATGACTTCCTTAGAAGAAATTTCTAAGGGTCAAAATAAGCTATTTTCAGATTTTGTGGGATCAAAACCCGGGTTTATCGGTTATTTTGATTTTATCGGTATAATTTCTTTGATTTTTGGAGAAAACCTATATCAATACTTTAGCAAAAAATAAAGAACAGTTTGAACGGAAATTGAAAAACTTTCTTGATATCCGTATATTCTTATTCGTACTCAACACAGGGTATAACCTGCAACGCTGAAACCAGAAGGTTCGTGAACATCTGATCGATTTTTTCGATACGGAAACATCAGAGTTTAAAGAAGTTGTGATAACTTGAAACCTACTAAATCATCTATATTCCTCCTTAAACTTAAACGTATACGGAGCAGTTTCTGTACATTTCAGCTTATTAAGGCTCGGTGATTAATTTGGGAGCAAATTCAAACCAATCCCATTACATATAGTACATATTTTTACAGTTCTTCCGATCTTACATTGAACCAAGTTGGCCAACTCCGTTTGAATATTTGTATTCATAAATGCGATCTGAAAAACGCCATAGGATATTGAATTTCGTGAAATTGTATTTCCTCTTCGGTTTTGTAGCGCTTTCGTTTGTTATGTTACTTACATGTATATTTGTGTCTGAATTATAGCACTTATTTTCACCGTTCTGCCCATGATACATTGAACTAAGGTGGCAAACTCTTTTTCAATAATTGTATCATAAATGTGATCTATGAAAGGGTTATAAGACGTTGAATCTCGTGAAATTATTTTCCCCTTCTTTACCAATATCGGGTATATATCGTTTTCATGCGTCCTGTTACTGTAACGTGCATATTCGTTTGCGTCTGAACGAGAAAAAAATGTAAGCGGCTAACCTAGATATAATATAAAGCTTGCCTAAGTGTATGAAATGTATTATATTAGAGGACGATCAATAGCTGATTTAATCTTCGGATTTTAATCGCATTCCGTCGATTTGTTTACAGTCAGATAACATTTTCATGTATTTTAGGTGACTTTCAGAACTTAGAAAATAACGTAAAAAAAAAAACAAAAAAAAACAGAAATGTTCCTTGGGTGAGCGTTTGAAAATGTTCAGGAATGTTCATTGACCCCTTAATAAATAAGTGTCAGGGCGGGGTTTGTTTTTCACTATGAAATGTTTGAAAATATTCCGTTCTCTCAATGGCTAATTTCAATGAAATTTGGCATGAATGTTCATTTGGCTAGAAATTTTTATTTACCCCTTAATATGGGTGTGGCAGTGCCGGGCTTTTTGTATTCAAAATCATTTTAATGCCCTCCCAAACCGTTTGGCTTCAATGTAGCTCGGCAGAAATGAACCTTGGGTGACCTTGTTCTAAAGTAGTTCAAGAAATATGGATTCACCACCATATATGGGCGTGACAGGGTAGAAAAGTTTATTTAATCAAGACAAAAAGGCTCGAAAAGAGTGGTTTCATACTCCGCGAAACGTATGACGCGAATGACGCGACCAAGGACGATTGTGCTACGTTTGATTTTCAATTTATAATAATGATACGGATCATCAAGGATATTTACGGCAAACAGCTACTAATAAATACTAACTTAACCCATATGATTTCAAACACAAATCGTTATTCTTTCTACAGCCTAAGTATCAATTTTCATTACAAGAACACACATTTAAGTTTCCAGCCATTTTTTAAAAAATAAAATTGATATTCTGTGAAAAGTCGATACCAATAAATTGCAAATTGACGACTCAATTATTTCGTAAATGATATTTGTAATACGATATGCGAAAAGGGACCACCTGGGAATTCAAATTAAGATGACTTGCAACCGAGGTGGGATGCAGCACATGGCAACCATGAGAGGTAGAATGATCATTATAGCTGCTGCGTGCCCTAGTGTTATAACGTCACAAATTCCAATGGTAGAGGTCACAATTCAGCTTTGTCATAAAAACGTTTACAGACTATCACTCAAGAACAAAGGGTATTCAGACTTTTTTGGTAAGTAAGTACACGTTTACTGGGATACAAAAGTACAGTAAAAGTATTGCTTTTATTGAAGCAGATCAAAACGATGGTTGATTATCGAAGACCTATGTAGGATAGCAGCTGATGGCTAGGAAAGGATGAAGTGACAGTACTGGTGTGGCAAACACCATGAGTCGATATTTAGGTGTTCCAGTCGCCGTGATATGACCTCAAGAATTTCAAAAGCGGCGTTAAACCCAAACAAACAAACAAACAAATACATTTAAAAGAGGATGGAAAGTCATAAGCGTGCTGTTTGAATTTCAAGAAGTATGATAAAAACGCCTTACAATGAGATGAATATCTGTGTGTATCGATCTCTCAATATGAAACGAGCCATTATTCTTTTTCTTCAATGGATAATATGTGACAATAAGTGAAAACTTTAGGACTGATTGGCTTGGATAGTCTTTTTCGCGCATGATATCATGGTATGGGACAACACCAACGGTATGATGGTACCCGATTAAATGATAAAATTCTACCACTTTATCTTTCCAACTGGATTCAGATTGGTGATTGCATTGATTTGTGGCGTAAAAACCTAGTGGTAGCCCACCTATAAATATTGTTAACACACTGGAAAGTGTCAGAGAAAATCTGTTTCTCGTTCGATTTGAGCTTAATAAGAATTCTTAAAAAATATATGATTAAACTTACAAATTCAATTCTTATTAGGAATATTCAAGTCATTATATTAATTGGAATGAATTTAAAGCCGGAAGAAGTCGAACGAGGTATGACCCAAGTTATATACCGGACTGCACTAAACCAAAAATCCTATCAAAGACTGTATTTATATGCCCATCCATAATTTCTAGCTCAGTTAGTAACGTGTAGCCCCTGGCGCGCACAACTTTCATATGACCACGACAATGATCGAAAGGCCATTGAAAATGCCAGATGAATCCATAGCATAACAAAAAATACATGTTATACATAGGCGTAGGCTAATTTAAGGTTGAATAATGTAGGTAAGGAGTTAACGACATGAAATAAATTTTGTATTTAGAGACTTATCATTTCGTTTCCATAGAAATAAGCGAAGCCTATTTTAGTCTTTTTTTCATTGAAACAAGAAATTATAACGTTTGAAAGAGTGTCACCCAAGGGATTTTAACCACCCAAGGAGCTATTGTGGGCACGTGACATTTGACGAGAAATATGCCGTCTCCAATAAACTACGTAAATAGTTTCCTATATCTTCAAGAACCAATCAGACTCTTATTATTTCAATTATGTTGGTGAAATCCCGATTTTGTAAAGCTATATTAATGTTGAACGCAGTTGTTGATCTAATATCTTTAATGGTTTTGGAGCGTTTCTAAATGAGTGAGTACTGGGAATGAATGATTGGAGCGAGTAATTTCCAAGTGTTTTGATCACGACTGGTGTCAATTTCGCGATGTAATTAACTGTATTCATACTTATGAAAGAATAAAAGTCAATCCACGTGGATAATCCCGTATAAAACACATACTACGAGAGCAATATGACCCTATTTATTTGTTTGAATTACTTTACTAAATATTTATACTGACTAAAGAAAAATAACCAGAAAAAAATACTAAACAGTCCCAACATTTAAAAAAAAAATAATAATAATGGATCCATAGGGAATCGAACCAGGGGCGCCCGCGACAGAGGCGAGTATGTTAACCACTGGGTCACAAGGATTTTCAATACAGCGCTGTAATTTATTGATACGTAGTTTAAATTACGACCCAATTGCCTAGCAGAGGACTATGCAAAGGACTATGTCACTCGATTTTTGCAGTATTTACGCGAGAAGGGACAATGAAAAAGCATTCCAATTAAAATTTACATTACTTAGTAAAGAAAAAACAAATCACATTAAGCTCATAATTTCTGACACATACAAAAAAATGACGTGAATCTTTTCGAAGCGATACCTACATTCGTCAAAACTTGGCTGATTCAGTAGAAAGTACATCTATAACCACGAACCTAGATATAGGTAGATTTTGCGCGGTGAGCCGTGAAATCAACTTTTTTACCGTAAGATTTCCGTGCCATTTGTTCAAAAATAGATAAACCATGTTAAAATAATGCATTAAGAAAGATTTAAATTAACCTTTTAAACTTTCACGATTTCAGTGAAGGGACAAGGTTAAGTTCTTATCATTTGCTTTTAATTATACCCTATTTACCTTTGGTAATCTGATCGGTGCCTCAGTCAGGGCTCAGTTTTGAAAAGAAAATCACTTATAGTCTCGCCTAAATATGGGTTAAAATGATTTACAGTTCAAAAACATTTTCGCTCATAAATGAAATCCAAGAAAAAATAGAAAAATATCAAGCTGATAAGTGTCTATGAACACGAAATGTCAATACCTTCTCGATCTGACTCTTGAAACGAAATGCCCTATAACAATTCACCCCTCAACCTGGAAGAACCCATTTGGATTTTGAATTTTATAATAGCTCCATGAATAACCATTTGCTTGATTTGAATTAAACGAATTTGTATTTTTGGATAAGGTAACGCCTAGAAAATAAAGACAATAATAAATTTACTTGAATTTTTCTGCATAGGTTTATGTTTGATGTACAGTTTGTAAGAAATAAATAAAATAAGAAATCGAGGAATAATTCGCATTATTTCTATAGTTCTGACAAACTCCTCAAATACATTTTAAGACACCGAAAATGCCACCTGATTGTTAACAAACCGACGCAAGGCTATTAAACTCCGAAACTAAAGCTTAAATCAGACCTGCGTTCAGGTAAGCATAGTGATTGCAAACGTTAGCGAGCACTTTATTGCTCTCCTATTCTGAACGGTTTGTTGCATGGGGCGCTTGAAATAATCGGCTATCAGCGTCGCAAGGTGACTAGCATAGCAAACAGATAGCTTAACCATTATCGATCTTTTCGTAAATCTCGCGATTTTCGTTTTGTTCGGATATTTTACCATCTGGAAGGCTTAATCTATGAATAACGAATGATTTTTAAAATTCATTTTATAAATCTAAAAGTGCTTTCTTGGAATATGCTTTGAGTCGCCTAGCAACCGGGTCATTTTTGGAAAGCGTTAGCGGTGTGGTGCGTTCAAGATAAACTGCTCGCTATTAAAACTGTTTGCGGCGAGCGCTTTCGTATCCTGAATGAAAAGCAGCTTTCGATTGCACTCTGATGAAATGTATATTAAAGCAGTGTGGCCAATATGTCATACACCTGCGCAAGCTGAATATATGCTCTAAATATATATCGCTTACATTTTTTTCTCGTTCAGACGCAAAGGAATATACTCGTAACAGTTACAGGACGCATGAAAACGCTATTTACCCGATGTTGGTAAAGAAGGGGAAATATGATTTCACGAGATTCAAAGTCCTATGAACCTTTCATAGATCGCATTTATGATACAATTATTAAAAAAGAGTTTGCCACGTTAGTTCAATGTATCAAGGGCAGAACGGTGAAAATAAGTGCTATAATTCACGGGATTGGTTTGAATTTGCTCCTAAATTAAACATTGAGCATTTTTAAGCTGAAACCAGTTTGAAAACGTTCAGTAGACGAGCGTTCAGGGAGGAATAAGGATATTTCAAAAGAAGGTGTCGAGTTATCACACTTTCATTTGACTCTGGTGTCGATTTCTAATCGCTAAAAATTCACGGGGTGTATTGTTATCATTTTTTCCTCTTCCTAGACCCATAAAAGTACGCATATTTTCGCTTAATGTGGATCTCCCGCCGAGAAATTTGTTATGCGTATAGAGGATACTTGAATGATCTTATACAAACGCGATAAATTGATTCGTCTGATTGTTTGACAAAAAATAGAAACAATCCTAAAAACCAGACAAAGCTACTCACTCCTAGGACTAAAACTCGCTCATTTGGCTTAGTTGTGAACCTTTACTTTTATTTCCAAGAAGAAGAACCATTTATCTCGACAGTGATACTAAAATTTAAAATGCAAATAATAAATTTGTTTTAAAAATCAGTAAAAATCTTACTCCACCTTTAGTTCTGAATCAAAAAAATCGATCAGGTGTCCACGAACCTTCTGGTGTCAACTTTGCACGTTATACACTTTGCTCAAGACATCCAACAAAACAGACCTTTTACGGTGACTTTTCTACTTCAGTTTATTTAAGTCTACATGAATGATTTTATTTTGAATTACACGAAAAAAAAATTTGGGGAAAAAAACGCACGTCATTCGTTTAAATTCATGTACATTCAAAAAGAAAACCGGTCGCGATCCATATCCCGATTATGATGTTCTGACATTTTTTTGTGAGTAAATACATTTTTTTTCTGGCGATCTATGTTCATCACGTTGTAGCGATTGCAATTGGAACTAGCCCTTTATTTACCAAATTAAAAAAAAATATATTGCTAGTTTTGTAAAATTCATTTTCTAAAACTGTGCATTTTTTTCTCGCAAAATCGACGTCGTGACGAATAAACCGTTTTAATAAATGCCAACGCTATAAAATAAAAATCTGATCAGTTGTCCTTATGGAATTTCGGTTCCGTTTGAAATTGAGTCAAGCCGGCTGAAAAATTAGTTCAAGAGGTCATTTTTTTTTTAAATTCTTTTTATACACTTTTGGGGTCATATTATCCTTAGCTTAATCAATCTGGAAATTAGAAAGAACGATTTCATGACGAAATTACGGGTAAGGTCAAGAGAGATTAAAGAAAAGCTTATAGGAATTATTCTTTGAATAAGAGCATGTTAGAAAAGTGTCATTTACAGTCACCATATGAAGACGATAGTTGTTGGTATAATACGACATAAACCAAACAAATCAATGGAAGCATAGAAGAATAATCGTCCCGATTCCTAATCAAATCCAAGCGGAAAAGTTTGGTCGGTTTTGACCTGAAACGAGTCTGAGTATATTTTGGTATCATTTTCTATGTCTAGCAGTCCGTCTTTGCGTAAGGTCGTACATCCTTGTGAATACAACTTCTTGCGACACATTATTCCGTCCCTTTTTCATTCATATCTTCGCGTTCGTCCATTTTTTTTCTGTTCAAACTTTGGATCGTAGGTTCACTCTGATCAGGGCTATCTATACAATCAAAGGATTATATACGGGAAAGATAAACAAGTGTCGTAGAATTTAGGATATAGAGATTATCTATCTGATTGGACAATGCTATCTAACATCTTTCGTTTTTTTTTTTTTTGTATACCAGATCTTAAAAACAATGAAAAATGGCAACCCTCTCTGTGAAATTAATGAAGTTATGTTAATCTATGCAAAGATTACTTATGATTCTATTTTCGATACTAATGATTTTTACATATTTGCGACTGTAGAAAGTCTTGTAAAATAATGCGCTTTAATAAAACGTTCGTCATCTTTTTAAAAAGAATCGGTACACAAGACCATAAAAGCAAAATTATGGTGTTTAGAAACGGAGGAGTCATTAAGAAAAGTGAAAAATGGTTCTATAATCAGAATAAGATCGAAATTGTATCCTTTTACAAATATCTTGGTCTTTACTTTACGTCTAAACTTTCATGGAACAAGACTCACGATATGCTATCACTTCAAGCACAAAAGGCAGTCAATTATATATTTTCGTTGAGGAAACAATTTGGATTTTTTGAATTGAAAGATCTTTTCAAGATATTCGACTCAATTGTTAAACCAATCCTTTGCTATGGATCTCACATATGGGGATATTGTGTAATATCTAAGATCGAAAAGGTTCAAATAAAATTTTGTAAAAGGCTTTGCAATCTTTCCGAAAACAGTTGCGATGCGTTTGCCCTCGGCGAGTGCGGAAGAATGCCTTTATGTGTCTCTTACATGACGATATGTCTAAAATATTGGATTAAGATAATTAGAATGGAAGACTCTAGGTACCCTAAACAGTGTTACAAAATGTTGAAAGATCTTGACTCAGCCGGTAGATTTACTTGGGCCACAAATATAAAAAATATGCTCTTTCTTTATGGATTTGGAAATGTGTGGATTTCCCATGATATAGGAAACGACTCAAACTTCGTCAAAACCTTCACAACGCGATTAGTTGATTGTTTCACACAATAATGGCTCTCGGATATCAATACATCCCCAAAAGCATTGACTTACAAACACTTCAAATCAGCATTAAACCCGGAAAAATATCTAAGTTTAAATATACCATTCTGTTATAAGAAAATATTGTCCAAATTTAGATGTAGTAATCATGACCTAATGATTGAAAAAGGTAGACATCTTAACATAGATAGAAACCTAAGATATTGCCCGTTCTGTAAATCACTAGATATTTCAGTCGTAGAGGATGAATTTCATCTGTTCTTTGAATGCCATAATTACGAGTATCTAAGGTTAAAGTACTTCAAAACTTCTTGGTTACGATGTAGGACTAAGCAAATGTTTAACAGTATACTCGAATTGCAAGATATTCAGACAATCAAGATTGTTGCAAAATTCTTGATAGATGCCTTTGAATTAAGAAAAGAATACCAAGAACATTGACACGAAAAACCCTTTAAATAGCTGTTGTTAAACTTTTGTTGTTCACTCATTAATGAATTACCTTACATTTATTATTATTATTCTCTATTATTATAATCATTGTTTTTATGCCCCCGATAGGGAGGCATCATAAATTTGACTTGTCCGTCCGTCCGTCCGTCTGTCCGTCTGTCCGTCCGTCCGTCATTCCGTCCAAAAACTTTAACATTGGCCATAACTTCTAAATCAAAGCGGTGTCGGGGGCATTGTCATCTTACAGTGACAGCTCTTGTTTTTTCTATTATTATAATCATTGTTTTTGTTCTCATCATTTGTTCAATTAATTCACCGGTGTACCGGTATGCTGAGTACTCGACAGATTAGTAATTCTATTTTTCGTTTTAATGAATGTATTAATTAATTGAAAAGATTGTTAGATCGTTCATTCGTTCGTCTGTTGGTGCATTCGTTCGTTCATTCTTTCGTTCGTTCATGAATTGAATGATTGATTGATCAGTTAATTGAGGGATTGGTTGGTTGCCTAGTTGACTACTCTGTTAATTGACTGATTGATTAATTGTTTACTTAAGTTAGATTCATTCATTTGATCATTGACTCATTGTTTTGAAACTTTCTTATACACATGGTGCTGGGTTTTCGTTGTTGTTGTTGTTGTTGTTGATTTCTTCTAAGTTTTTACTCCCAACGCCAATATTATTTATACGATCACAATAATAGCATAAAAATAGTTAAAGATTGATCTATCTGTCCTTTATTTCGTCTTAGAAGGACAGATATTCTTCTCGAAAATATCGTTCAGGAAGTCTGCTCTCATTTGGCTGCGCCACCTTCTCTCCTTTATTTCGGAGAAGGAAGCAAACAGATGAGAGGGGAATTTGGATTAATTATTTGGTCTTTGTTTTATAGTTTAATAAATAAACCGCTTTCAGAATGAATATCCACAATTAAACCAAGAGCTATCAACTCCAATATGAATTTAAAATCCAGTGTATGTAAATAAGCATCGAATTGTCACTCGTATATATGTTTGTAATGTTTATTGTATTTATGTATTTGGGCCGGAGGCCAAAGTACTGAATAAAATATTTGACTTGACTTGACTTGACCTGTATAAAAATATACTGCATCAATTAGTAAAACAGATCAAATAGGATTAACATGATACAATGCATTGAATGACCGGTTTTCATGCACAAAATTGGCATTCAATGAAATAAGAAGTTTAATTGATATAAATGGTTGTTAAATAGTTAACTATTAAATCTGTCAACATTATAACCGTATATAGCACTACCATAGCTAAAGGCTTATTATTCATACTAATGGTCATCACATACACTTTTTTAAGAGTGGCTTGTTAAAATGAAATTAGAATAAGGTCAATGTATTCTCCTTAGAATGATAATGAAAAAAACCGATATTACACTGAAACAAACGGTTATCCTAATCTTAAATTAATAGAGATTGAAAACTGCATGAAGATTGAATTCAAACGCATATTTTCTGTGCTTAAGACCTCAATTTGAAAATATTTTTAAACTGTAGTTACGAGGTCTTGGTTTTAATACAGATTTTCCTTCTATAATATGTATTTGTTATACTGTGAGTTAAGTGAATATGTTTGTAAGTTGTCTGTTACTTTATTAATAACATATCACTCATGTGACGATATGCAATATCACTGAAATAAAAATGATAAAAGAACGTCGGATTTGCTCATTACTCCATTTTTTTCGTTGGGTTTCGCTATACTTTTTGGTGAGCTTAAAAAATATGAATCACCAGTTACGACGTTAATGTTGTTTACAATTGATCTGTTTTTGTGTTATGTCACATTCTCTTCAGAGAAATGATGTCCCCACCATGAAATGTATACGGGCAAATAAACTGTGAGTGTGTGTGCGTGCGGTAGTGTGTCCATGTGTTTTCGTCCCATTGTTGTACTTTCGACACCCTGACAAGCGACACAGTATGAGTACTATTTACTTATTTTATATACGGTAAAGATTTGGATATCTCTGCTACATAAAAATAGGAACGCTTCTGAACGTTCATGTAACAATATATGAAAACCGAGCTACTTTTTTTAACATTGTTTGGCTGATTTAAGGGCTGGATATGAAGTAAAAACGACGAGTGCTGGAATTTGACATTTTAAAATATGTAAACAGAACACAACTTTAATCATAACAAGTAAAATCAAGTATAAAACCCTTACATTTAAATGATAAACACAGCAGAGATGGTCTGGATATTTTTTGTTTTAAATATCGCTGTTGTTTATGTGATTGGGGTACCCTTCAACGTCGTTACGTTCAATACTGGTTTGACGTCAAGGATTAGCCACTATGATCAAAGAAGACTTGCAGTTGGAATGGCGTTGAAAGGTCTAAAAGCTGACGTTGTGTGTCTACAAGAGGTACGTTATATTTTTTTGCTTTCTTTTTTATTGATGTCGTAGAAGAACATAATGTATCTAAGCAAGGACATCAAAGAATACAATCTAAAGGATAAAAATACATAGGGATAAAGACATTTTTTGTGGAAAATCAGATTGATTTTACGTAATCTAATTATCAAATGATGTCATAACGTTGCAAATAAACCACGTTTGAAATATAATTTTGGTCCCGAAATGTTAACACTTTCAAGGACTTTCTTTCAAGAGTCTTTCAAGTACCAACAATCAACAAGAAATGATAGTTGTATAATAGCATTACTACTCTTTGATCCCCGGAAAACGTTGTATACATAATATGGCTAAGGTAAAGACACTTTTTTAGGTATGGAATTCAAAAGATATGACAGAAATTCTTAAAAGCTTGAAATCCACAGACTATCGATACTCCTATAGCTACCTTCATGATGACGTCTCGAAGTTGCACACGGTTTCCCGAAACGAGGCTCCATGTGCTTCATCGAGTTTCAAGACGATATTTCTACCATGTTTGAAAAAGCGTTGCAATCAACCAACCAACCAGACAGCGTATCTAAAGTGTGCTGAGCGATGTGAGATGCTAAATAGAGTAGATCAAGAATGTATTGCGTGTTTAATCCTCTCTGATCCAAAGACTGCTTTGCAAGGGTATGAAGTTTTTTTAGCACCTTATTCCCCAACACAATAAATATAGACAGTAAGGTTTTATATTTCTATTTCGTTACTGAACCAAGAACCTTTCTGTTTTTGTATCCCTTTCCAACTCAAACACTACTTGTATACTTTTGGTCATTTTCTTATCACATGGTATAAACATTTAAAAGTAAATGTAAGCCCTTACATGAACATATGTGCATGTAGTGAATAAACTTGGTATATTTAATTACATGAAACCATTAAGATTAGCCCCTTCCTTCTTGTTTCAGAGAACAAGTATTAAAATTTTCTCAATATATTCGTTTTTTGATTCTACAGCACCATGCCATAAATGAGTCAAGTTTTTAAATGGCGGCGCTGTAAATATCTCATCAATACACATCATGGGTAAACTTAAACCGAATTTTATCTGGGTTAAACCTGTCAATGCAAAGTTTACATGATAAAATTAGTATGTTTGGTTTATTTTTAGATTGGTGTGTACTATTTCTTGTAATATTTATTGTTTATTGAAGTTTTTCAGCGCTTTAAGTTTAACATGTGTGAATCTTGTTTAAGCTCTAACAAGGACCGACCTAGCTTGATAAAATGGGATATTTTTAATTGTTGATGAGTGGATAATAAGCCAGGGAAGTATCCACATCTTTAAATGAACTTGAATGTTTGGTTTTGTGTAATTTAAAATTACAAGGGAATAGAGATACAATTGAAGAAATATTTTGACCTTGGAAGCTGATTTTTAGAGCAAAAAAAGTGAACGTTTTTGGTTGGTGTGTTTTGAAATATGGTGTTGGAATGCATCGCATGAAAAAGAATTAAAAAATGGATTGTTTAGGGGAAAAAACATATTCTCAAGTGTAAATTAAAACAGAAGATGAACAGATTTGTCATCGGGGGGCTAAGAATAATAAAATCTATCTTAGACTCTTCAAATAGGACTATGCCCATTTTTATCACCCAAGATCTAAAAGGAATGGAAACATTGGGATGTAAAATTCGACTCAGCTGACCAGCAAAGGACCCTGATTTATCTGAAAATGAAATTCGTTGAAATTGTTGTGAGTATTCCGTGATAATTATATTTTACCTGATACATGGTGTCAAAGACATCAAAGACAAATTCCACCATGCCTTGACTGATGTCTCATTATTGTTTAATCAGAGCTCCAACACAAATAAACTCACCATTGTTTGCTAGTAGATGCTTAAAACTAATGAGCAACAACATTTCAAAGTCAATTCCGAATCATCAGAGTTTATTTGTTAAATTTTGTTTAAATTTTTTCAACAATACGCCGCCAATTAAAAAACTTGACTCACTTTTGGCATGGGGCTGTATGTAAAAGAGGGTTGCACCCGTGGAGCCTAAACATGACCCTAGGGTCGTGACTTGAACAATCTTGGTAGAGGCCCATTAAATGATGCTACATACCAAATATAAGCTGTCTGCTCTCTGGTTACAGAGAAGAAGATATTGAAGATATTGCTTTGATACTATTGGCGGACTCGATTTTTTCTTCTTCTTCCAAGGAGGGTCAAAGAGTCTTCTCAGACTGTATTGTTGACCTAACTGAGGGATGAAACAGCCATATTGTTTCCAGGTTAAAAAATAAAAGCTTAAGTGTATGTATGTGCAGTTAAAAACTATGTACAAAGGTTTATTACTAGTTGTTTGATCCTTGGGGTTCTGCTCTTTATGTGGCTAGAGCAGTTTTAAACCCTTCCAAGCTTGTGCAGTTTGTGACATAGGTGGGTAGTTTATTTCACTTGCATGTTGTACGTAGGTAGAAGGAGTTGTTGTAGACCGCTGATGTTTTTGTCTTGTTCAACCTATTGTTCTTGGGTCCCCACTTTTCAGGATAGTTTAAAGTGTCTAGTTCTAGTAAATTATTCTGTTATTTGAACAGGAGTGTTAGTCTAAGGTCTTGCCTTTTCTTTTGCAGAGGCTGTCATCCAAGGTCTTGGATTATTCTAGTCACACACCCTGGAGTCCTGTCCCAATAACTTTTGTTGACATACCTGGCACCTCTACTTGGTCAAGCAGATCAATGTCCTTTGCTTAGAATGGGATCCATGCTGCAAGCTGCAAAGTTCAGTACTGGTAGTATGGGGGTGCTGGAAGTCCGCTCCTTAGCTCTTGGTACGCAGTGGAACATATTTCTCCTGAGGAATCCAAGAGTCTGCGATGCTGTATTACCAGTTGTGTTAATGTGTGCTGACCAAGATCTTCGCTGAGTGTAACTCAAAGATACTTTGCACTCTCTACTGCCATGTAATTTGTATAATGGGCGCTTGCGAAATATTTCGTTTGTGGACATGTGGATCACCTGGCATTTCTCGGGGTGAAAGAGCATTTGCCGTGATTCTTTTCAGTTTTCGAACGATTGAAGGTCATTCTGGAATTCGTAATTATCTCTCTGTAGGGGAGTCCATCGTCGGCAAATAGACGCGTTTCTGATCCTGTGGCTTCTGGCATATCCTTGATGAATGTCAGAAAAAGTCCAAGAACGATACCTTGTGCAAGTCCAGAGATCACAGGACCTATTTACCAATAAGGATTGAATCAATTTTGGGAGTGTTTTTCACTCCATAGTAGTTGAGTTTCTCCATAGTAGCTGAGTTTATGAAGTGGTCTCATATGCGGGACTTTGTCAAATGCCTCGGAAAAGTCAATGAGAATAAAATCTACCTGTTTTTTTTCCAGTTTGTAGTTTGCTAGTTATTCCATGGAGAGTGGTGATGAGTTGGGTTTCCCAGCTTCGATTTCTTAAAGCCATGTTGATTGTCACAAAGAATAACTGTTAGTTGTGAAATGGTTCATGACACTGCTGTGTTCAAAGAACTTGCATGTTACCGATGTAAGGAAGACTGGTCAATAAATACCAGCTTGGCTCTTATCTCCCTTTTTAAAAATTGGGACAATGTGTGCTTTCTTCCAGTCTTCAGGTACTATTCCATTATCTAAAGAATGTTTGATAATTTTTGTCAAAGCTGGTGCAAGTTCATCTGCGAAAGTTTGTAGAATACATTTATTCTAAAAACTTTCGCAGATCGTAAGTAATTTGGCCGGTTTTGTAACTGTCATATTTTCCATGGTTGGGTGTTGGCTCTCCAGTTGGCTCGTTGTTTCCGTCTCATTAAACGACGTAGGTTTGTGTTCACCCATGGATGGGTTGGCGGTTGCTGGACATTTTGGTTGGAACATATTTGTCTACTGCCGAGGTTTAAGCTGTCTTCAAATGGTCCCACATGTGTTCAATGTGATTTGTCCTTTGTCGATTGTTTTTCGATCAGTGATGAAAAAGTCAGCTTCAGCCAAGAATATGTGTGATCCGATCCTGTGATTGGTCAAAATTGAGAAAGTTTTATCTCGTCTTGAGTTTTCAATTGAAATCAAGCTCACCAGGCTTGTCTATTATTCTGAATGAAGGAAAAATTCAATTCAGTCCCGAGAAAAAATGGCTGTTCCATCACAGACTGACAACTCTCAATCGATGTTGTTATGACGGACAGAGTACATAAAAATCAGCTATTTTGACACTCTTGTGCTCATTTAGAGGATTTTATACTTTGTGACTCAGCCTATAAATTTGATTTGAACTTCGCATCATCAGGGGTTCAATAAAGTGGATTTCCGGGGGTGACTATTGTCCGATTGTTCGGTTCATGGAAGCTATGGACTTTATAATTGATTACGTAATTTGTTTGGCTGGAACCAATGAACCTTAGCATTTTTTGGCTTTCGGTTGACAAAGTGACAGAGTTGCTGTTTCTTTTATATCATAGGACAGTATTTATTGGTTGTTGTATATTTATATATGACATGCTTGTCAGTTCATGCCTCCCTTAAAAGTTTTGATATGCACTATTTACATAATTATATATTTTATGCTAGTTGATACCTGTATACAGGTTATCCTGTGCCTTTTTACATGTCAATCGTTTTAAGACCAGCGGAACCTATATTCGACCTATGCTATACATGGCACTTATCAGTTGGTTACTGTATTATGCGCAATTATAACAGCAGTTTATTTACTAAGAGGGCGTCATATGCATATTCGAATATTGAACTGTCATTCCACATGGACTTTATCGATTGGAAATATCAAATTTCTTAGTTTTATTTGTTTGTCATTTCCGACGTAACTTTACTAATTTTGCTTTTAAATTCGAGAGAAGTGACTTCATTTGTATTACTTAAAGCTTTCAATTAAGGCATTTAAAGGTATTGTATCATCTGTAAGGCTTTCAGTGTAAGGTAATTGTTTTATTTCCCATTTCTAATTTCTTCTCTTTTATGGTTTTTTGGAAGTTTATATTAACATGTCACCAACCGTGAGTCCCGAGCGAAGGACTGTATTTGTCCGATCTTCCGTATAATACAACTTTACTTCCGCATACAAGTCTACACATAACACAACCGACTCGAAATAATTAGGATCTGTGGGTTAAAGTCACTTCCTTCTAAATTATATAGGATTCGTTTTCGATAACACAAATTATAACCAAAAGGAGTTAATATTATGACATTTTTTGAATATCTCGTAAAAATTATTTTATTCTTAGTTCGGGTATATATTTTGGAAATATGTACCGCAAAGCGCCCACTGACGATCCTTCTAAAATCCACACATTCCCTTTATCTTGTTCAAAATCACCCCGACGCTTGATTATTGGTTACTTTATTGGTAATCATGCGTCCTAACTAGACTTAATGTGGAACTAATTCATTTTCCGTAGGCGACCATTATAACATTTCCGGTCATAGCTCTGTCAACGAGTACGCGCAAGCGATCAAACTTGTCTTAAATTAAGGCCCGTTCTTTTGCGCATCAAATGAAATGAAAATAAGTATGGCATGATCCCTTTTCTCCACGACTTTTTGGGCTATTTTTGAGATGACCCTTACAGCGAAGCTGTTTTTACCGGCCCCTCAAAGAAATATGCCATGTCATAAAAAACAACAACAACAAAAAAAAAAAAAAAAAAAAAAAACAAAAAGAAAAAAAAAAACTCGCCGATTCGTGAATAATTTTTCTTGACTTTGTCTGATGATAAAATCTTTCATAATAATACAAATCAATTGACAAACGTCAGCTTTTTCGTGAAACGCATGATCTGCCATATAAAGTAAATATGCCCATGTACGGAAGCGGTATAGGAGTTGTATTCAAATTGGAGTCCGAAATATTGCGGGTCATATATATTCATCAAGTTGGGCCTATATTTAGATCATCGCGTCACCATCAAGCTATCAACTAGCTTTTAATTGTCAGATTATTGAAAGATACTTCAAAAATAAGGCTATGAAATCGGAATTAAAATAAGTGTAATGATGCATTAAATAAGTGCTGTATGTGTAAATGTTATATACGTTACCCATCCACTACTTAAACCACAGAAATTCACATTTCTCCCAAACAATTTTTCTTTATTCAATCAATATATAAGTTCAATTTCCGTGGTATTTAGTAGAATAAACGAATAAATTTTTACATCTAAAAGCAAAAATACACTTATTTTATTTACTGCTTGTAACTGGGGGTCACTATGTTCATTTTGGCCACGTAGAGAGTTAGTTACTCTTTGCAGTTTTGGAAAGATAATTGGACTGCCTTTTTGACAATTACAAATGAAATGCTTTATCTTAATTAATAAAATTTCAAGAGGAAACATTAGACATTTTTTTAATGAAAATGTAACGTAGTGCAATATTCAATTGGTATTGGCAATGATTTTTTGCTCTTGAATTGCTTCTTGAATATACTCATTTTTATCATTTGACAATGTTTTCTTCGAAATATTATGTTTTAAAGATTTCAATGTCATACATTTGAATTTGATAGGTGGTGTAGGTAACGTAATGTTACACGATAAAGCTACCACTCTCAGAGGGCTAACACGACTTAAAATACTCGCAAGACATAGGGCTATATGAAAAATATGCTCCACAAAACTCCCCATGGGGGGGGGGGGGAGGGGGGGCGGTGCGAGCAAAACCATTCTCAGCCTACAGTGCTCTATTTCAGCCCCATGGATTACGTGATCTTATATCTATAGTCCATGAGCCAGAATGGGTTTTGTTCCCCCCCCCCCCCCAGGGGGAATTTTGTAGACCATATTTTTCTGAAAGTCCATGGTATGTAGAACATTTTGAGACATGTTAGCACTCTGGCGAGTGGGGCTTTTGTAAGATACGTTACTTTAAAGAAGCACACCCCACAAATTTTTGAATATGAATTTTAAAAGAGTACCCCAAAAAATGAAGTCAAAATGACAAAAAGTTGACTTCTTATAAATATATTTGTGTTGCTGATTAACTGTAGGGTCCATTTATGGATTTTTTTGAAAAATACGGTCATCTTAAGATTCGTGACCCTTAATTTTCAGAGAAAACTATGAATATAGAAATAAATTGTATATCCCTGCCTCACTGGGAATTTTGTTAACAGTGCCTGTTTGATAGCCCATGGTATATAAAACATTTTGAGACTTGTTAGCACTCTGACACGTGGGGCGTTAGTGAGATACCTTACCTCAAAGTTAACTACCCATCAAATTTTCAAGACAAGATTTTTGGTTTGTATAGCGAAAAGATGAGTCAAAATGACCTGAAAAGATCTTTTAATACCAAAATTTATGTTGCTGAATGTATGTAGAGCTAATTCAAAGTATTACTTTGTGAATAAATCCCCTTTGAAGACATAATATGGAAGTAAAATACATTACTTTTGAATTTCAAAGAAAGGCACTTAGATAGAAATGATTTTTCCATATCTGCCCCATTGGGAAGATTGATAACAATGCTTTTCTGGAAGCCTATGCAATATTGAACGTTTTGAACATTGTTAGCAGTCTGGCCACTGGGGCAAATGCGAGATACATTACTTTGAAGAAACCAACCCATAAATTTTTCATATAACAATTTTAGTTGTATGTCTTATTATAGAAATTACCTGTAATTTAGTAAAAAATTAAATGATATTGGGTTTTGTTAATGATATTTGTGATTCTGAAGGTATTTGAAGCCCATTTATATTATGACTTGAAAAATATAACCCTTACAAGCAATGCATGGGAGTAAAATACGTTACATTTATGTTTAAATTTAATGTATTCAAAAGAAATGTTATATTCATCAATCCTCTACTGAATGTTTTGTTTACTGTGTTTTTCTATAAGCTTCTGGTCTTTAAGAGATTTTAATTTTTTTATGCATCTGGCCATCAAGGTATTTGCAAAATACGTTACTCTAAAGTAACCAATTTACCCATCAATTATCATAGGCTTATTCATATCTCATCTGATTGCAATTGTTGTAAAATCCCTCATTATCTAAATTAACTAGAAACCATAACTAATTAAAGTATTTTTATGGTAACAGGAACAAGAATCATTGTGGTTTTAAAGCGTGAAAAATACGTTACCACTTACTTATAGGTATAATTATTATAGAGCCGCTATCATAGTTTAAGGAATGCACCAAACACAATGTTGAGGCAGCTTTCAAACACAATGTTGAGGCAGCTTTCAAATACAATGTTGAGGCAGCTTATAGTTTCCCTATGTTAAAGACTTTTTTTTTACATTTTTAGAATAAAACGAAGCTATATACCTTACTTCTGATGATAAGGGGCAGTTTTCATTGTGAAAAATGATGACCAAATAGATGAAAAAAGCTGTTCCTACAATATTTTTAAGCAATATATCTATCCATTTAGTACAGAAAAGTTAAAAATATTTCTTAGAGATGATCATGATCATAGCCCAATTGCTAGCACATTGAATTTGGTAGCACATTTGACTCTATATCATAGGTACTAGGTTTCATCAGCCAGTACAAATGAGTTGATTATAATTTATCTTCACTGTATAAGCAGCTAGAGGCTTTAAAAGGATGATGTGATGAATGGAATGATGTGTACGATAAATAAAAGAAATTCATGGTTAGGTGGATAAACCACATTGGAAAGAGTGTTGTACTGTTAAAATGGCCTGAAAATTCCTTGAAGTATTTAGCTCTTTATTGTTTCCAATTGAATGCAAAGTACATTGAATGAAATCTTAGTTATGCCAAGAAACTGCGCAATTCAGTTCAATACTGGACATTTACATGAGTATGACCATATTATGTTCAAATGAATAGAACATTGCCATATACATTTTTATTTAGCTATTAAAGAGAGAAATATATGTTACATTTAAAAGATCTTTTTTTTTAGAAAATCAAACATAATTGCTGCTTCCAAAGGACAATTAGATGCACACCAATTGTAATTCTTTTGAACATGATTCATTCTTACAAAAGTAAAGATTTTAGTAAAATAAAGATGCTTAATAAATGCTTTAACTTTGAACTAGATACAACCTACAAGTACTTTTTATGCAGAAAGAAACATATCTTAGATAGAATTAGCGCTTCTTTTATATCTTACATTCTGAAGCAATAAAGAATTATGATAAATTGATTAAGCAATGGGATTTCATCAATATCAAGCCCTCATTCCAATACAACCCATGACTTGTTTCAAGAAAATAAGAAAATTGCATGATAGGTCTATAAGTCACATGCTTATAAGGGCTTTATAGGTGCTTATGTGTAAATGGCTGGTGATTTAACATTCTATTTGCATTCCTGTTTGACATTGCTGGATGACTTTCAATATATATGTTCATGCAGTTTGTGTTAAAGTAGAGAGAAGAATTGAAGAATGCCCATTCTAATTAATATACTCATGGTTCTTTGGCATAACTCTCATATTTTTCTCATGTGCACAAGTACAAGACACTTCTACTAACCATTAAGTTTTATTCTAACCACTTGGGCAACATTCAAGACAAACAATTGGAAAACATGCAGTAAAACCAAAAAAACCATCTTAATCAAAGAGAAATATTGATTTTGATTTAAATGGCTACAGTATTGACACTGAAGTGCATTTAAGATAATTGCGACTTGTTTCATACAAATGGTAACATACGTTACTAGATTATGACCATCGGTATTCTGTTTCAAAACATTTATAGACAACGAATAAACCAATGCACGAAATTAGAGATAAATGATATACATGCTTAAGTTACTAAATAATTTTGAAAAAAAGTTTCAATTAATTAAATTCTTTTAGTGTTCATGCTGCATTGTGTAATTGATAGATATGCAATTGCACTGAACAGATTTTTCCCTATGATGAAATTAAACAATAGGTAAAGTACAACACAAAGTAGAGATCCATATCTATCAAAAAGCCGGTATTTTTATTGAATATTTCAAAATATTTGTAATTTCTAATTTAAAATGATTATCAAGATCTGTGCTGATTTAGAAGGGTGTAGGTATTTTGATTTCAGCAATAGAATATACATTATAAATGATTTGGCTATTTCAAATTCTGATCTCAAATCTTGTTATCAAATGTTTAACTTTGTGAGATGGGCTACTACGAATGATACTAACTTCAATTTGTGTGATTTATCACTTTACACTAAAAGGCAATATGTAAAAACTAGCATTTAATAAGAATTTTTTCCTTCTTGGCTGTTCAAAGATATGACATTTACTTCTATATCAAGGTCTAAATTTTAATACCATTAGTGCCAGGGGATCTTTGATCTTTTGCTGGTCACGCATTTGCCTTCAGTACCGATGCATTTTCTAAGAGACAAAATTGAGAGCAATAAATTCAAAGAATTTGAACCCTTATTGATAAAAAATAAAATAGTTTAAACGGGTTTGGTAAAATATTTTGAGGTAACGTATGTTACAACATTCCATCAGAGACATAAAGCATTTGTTGTTATAAGGATATCAATTATAAAAGATATTCTTGTTTTATTGTTCATGATCAGAGAAGTAAATTGCAGTTGCCATTCCCCTTCTTTCTGTTTATGAACGGCATATGAACTACATTGTATAAAGGGTTTGAAAGGACATGTGCTCAAATCTTTTCATTTCTATGTATAAAACAAGTAATATGCAGGCCAAAAAAACTATATTAATATGAATTCATCATTTTTTTGTGTGAATTTTGCCAACAAGTGTTGACTTTGAATATTTTTTGCGCCCAATTGCCAATATCTTCATATAGGCGAACATCAAGAGGCAATTTTGTAATTGTAACGTATATTTCACATATTTTCTTGAATCATACAGGATTCTGTGGATGTTTTATCACTCGTACTCAAGAATCTTGTATGAGATAGTACTGAAAATCGCAATCTGCCCAAAAAAATTTACAAAATGGGAGCAAAATGTAGCATTTAATAAGGATCTAGGGTGGGTGATTTCCAAGTAACGTATCTTACTAAAGCCCCACTCGCCAGAGTGCTAACATGTCTTAAAATGTGGCTTATACATGTACCTTTCAGAAAATCATAGTGTACAAAATTCCCCCTGGGGGGGGGGGGGGGGAACAGGGGTCCCAGTAGCCCATAGTCTACTATACACATTATTTATTTTACTCCATTTTTCATCCTCGACTTGATAAATTTTAACGTTAGTTGACAGCTTGGCATATCCCTTCCCCAATCGTGCAAGCTCAATTTGAGTTGTAGATAACTTCGAAAAGGTATGGTGCACAGTTGCTTGAGGGGTTGGAAAGTAGTCTTGTGTAAGAGGCAATAGTGCTGACAACGTTTTATTAGAGTTGGGTTATTTGTGTTTTTTTAAGAAAAAGGGGCCAACTTATTTCACGCCCGGCCGGGGCCCGTTTTTCAGCTTGAATCCAGCCCTGCGTTCAGGATGACAAACCGGTTCAAGTTGGGCCCCGCTTTACTCGTTTACTTGCATGTAAAGCGGGGTATAATTTTTAAACGGTTTGCAATATTTTTTCAGCCTGAACGAAGGGCGGGTTTCAAGCTGAAAAAAGGGCCCCGATAGGGCGTGAAATAAGTTGGCCCAGTAAACTCTTTTTTTTTTGTTCTAAGTAAACCCAAAATCTATTTTTGCTAATGTTGTTTTTTTGTGTGTTTGTTTTGTTATGCTTTTCATTAACTGATATGAGGTAATGACGATTTACTTGATTTATATCTGACCAGGTTTATATGAGACAGCAACAGGTATTGCTGCAGATACATTTTCAGTCATCAATTTTATTTTTTATATCTATACCCTTCCAAGAACTTTCACAGTTTTTCAAGTGAAACTGGTGATGGAATGCATTTTCCGGGTAGTCGTCTAATTGCAATACCCCTTCCTGGCATAGTAAGGTTCAAATTATTACAGTACTTACTTAAGTACTAACTTAAGCATTACAATATACTGCACAAAATTTGGCATTACAATAATAACTGGCATGTATTTAAACCCACCTATTATCGTCAACGTATCAATCTTTTGGTAACATATTTTGTTTACTATTGCCGGATCTGATTTAAAAACGATGTTTGTTACGCATCAAACGCACGTTATTCTGCACATTTGTGTAACGTCAAAACGACGTCGTTCTCGTTGTTTGTACGTCGCATAAGATACTGAATGGCCAAATGCCATCTTACTTCACACAAAGCTGGGTACATGTACGCGAGAAACTAGTAATACGCCATTTGATGCGATTAAGGATAGAAGAAAAGATAGACTTTTGATAATGATCCGATACCTCTAAATTATCATAATTCCCTACTGGCACGATGACCGAAAATAAATGTCGATTTCGTCAAGTATTTAAGTCGACGATCTTGCTGTTTTGTTTAGCGTTTAAATTCTATGCAATAAAGAAAAAAACCTTTACCAGGCAATCGCATTTAAGGTAACTGCGGACACATAGAGGGCCATTTTAGGTCCAAATCTTAAATCGTCTGCAAATCATGCCATATGCGATAAATATAAACTTTGAAGTACCCGCTTGACGCCTGATGTTATGTTTTGATTGAAAGGAAGATATACGTGTAAAAAATACAATAAATTCTAGCGTATTAAATGTTAATGCCTTCTGCGTTGCTGTTTTCGAGTACAGTTACTAAAAATTTTGTCTTTTCACTCGAAAATTCGTCAGGTTATCTATGCTGAAATTTAGATATGTTGCTGCTTAACCATTCCGCTGAAAATTTTTGAAATAAAAACCATGTGTCTTCGGGCTAGATTTTTTGTAAAATTCAATTCCGCGAAGATATCGGAAATCCAAGGATATATCAACATCACGTCAAATATTCACAAGAGCTTTCTTTTTAAACGGTTGGAAAAAATAGATTTTTTTGTATTTCTTAAAATCCCATTCAGATTTGATACTTCTGAAGCCTATATTTTACATTAAATCTCAATTTCAAGTATTTTAGAATACGTTATTGCACAAAGATTGGCTCCAAATAAGCATAGTACCGATTGTTTTGGTGCGATGTCGAATTCGACGAAAAATGTTGCAACAACTGAACAAAATCGAATTTAATAAAAAATCTAACCCGAAGACATATCATTTTTATTTGATTAAAGCAAGGCATATTCTTTTCGCTTCAAAATAACAAAATATCAGCAAAGGTCAACGGGAAAAATTTTGAGAAATTTCTATTTATTTACAAAAAAATGAAATGTAAAAAAGGAACGTCAAATCTTAAAATTCGCGAAGTAAATAGCGTTCCGGGCCTGTTTTTCTATTTTAATGTGCACATAATTTAAACGACTACATCGGGCGTTCTTGGACTTTCTAACTGAAACTTTTTTCGTAAAAATCGGCCGATTTATTCAGAAAATATTTGTAAATACTGATTTTGGCGGGACAAAAAGGGGTTGGCCCCTTAATGACGTCACGACGTCAAATGAGCGAGCTACGGACCCTTTGTATTGAGTGTTAGCTAATGCACTCATTTCAAATATAAATCTCAGAAGTTATTGAGAGATTTTAAGAAAGTCGAAACAATATTGTCTGTCCGGAGTTACCTTAAATGTCGATTATTTTACTGATATTTCTTCTTTTACAGACTGCCGAGTACAGATTTCGGACAAAATTATTTAACTTATATAAGTGTTTCAAAAATGGTTCTCGAGGCTCTAAATGCTGAATTTCACAGATTATTAATAGCCGCATATCGTTGTTTAACTTATATAAGTGTTTCAAAAATGGTTATCGAGGCTCTAAATGCTGAATTTCACAGATTATTAATAGCCGCATATCGTTGTTGTGACTCTAAAATGTAGGTACATCCGATCCAAGCTTTTGCGCATATTTATTTTGATGTAAATTTTGCATCAAAAATGATACCTATTGATTGCTTGTGCATAATTGAAATCGCCCATCTGCTGCAAAAACAAATTTAACTATCCCGTTTTCCCCTACTTTAAATCCGTTACGTAGCTACAAGAGACGACTAAATCATGAATTTATCCTAATTATGAAAAGAGTATCATATCTCCCGGGACAAATGTAAGGCGCGTGCATGCCCTGGAAAAACTCCGCCAAAAATAGCCGTAGGCGTCTTTGATCACCTGTTTATCCTCTGTGCGAAATAAACTGTCCCTCCTCCTTTACCTCAATGCGAGACTAAAATGTTTATGAATTTTGCATTTTTGGTCATAAAGCTTGGATTTAATTTCGGATTATTGAAGAAGAAAAAGCATGGATTACTGGTAAATTCTTTTCGTTCAATTGGTTTGTATTAAGTATCGTATTTTGGATAATATAATTATATTCGTGTTTCGGACTAGAATGCTTTCTATTCTTTAGTCAATGAAAATTACTACAACTGACTTTTAGTAGAAATTATGCACTCGTTGACATAATCATTGACATCCGACTTAGAAAATATTCTAAGCAATCATTGTTTAAAAAACATATAAAAAATGAAATCTGAGTAAATTATGCATACAGTGACTACCATCGCCAACATTAAAAAGATACAGAAAGTCCATGCAATATCCGATCTCTATTTAATCTCGTAAATTGGAATCCCAATTAGTCAATCACCATAATTTCGGTATTTAGCGAAGGTGTTGCAGGAATTTTATAATTTTTGTTAGTAAAGTATGGACGTTTACATCAGAGAGAGTGAAGCATTTTTTTTCTCAAATCGGGAGTTGGATGATTATTACAGTTATCATTCTTCCTTCCGAAAATCGATCCGAGAATGGCCGATTTTAAGCGGGGATTTTGGATGGGCGTTTTTTAGATATGGGCGATTATTAGAAAAAATACGATATTCTATTTCACAAAAAAAATTTTCTCGTTTAAAACATCTTGAGGAATCTTTTCTATTTTGTTGATAGGTTAATTTACACCCTATCCTTAGTTTTTTTTAGCTAATGCTTACATTTATATCTTACAATAAACAGCCTTTCATCAAGAAACGACGTTTTGACATTTGGCTGATAAAGATGAAAAGAATTAGAAATCGATTCTTAAAGCCTCCCTGTACAGATTGTATAGAAAAATAAAACGTCGGTAGAAATTTGTAATATTTCAAACGAAAGAATGTATCATTAAGATAACAATAGAGTATACCTATTTTTGTATAATTGAAATATTTTGAAAAGGTACTTTCACATAATATAGAAATTATAATCCTTGAATAAAAAAATAAAAAATGAAAGACGTTTTTCTAACAATATTCGCATTTTTTTCTTCAAGCGTGACAGCGTGATACACTATTGTTGTAAGCGATTGGAATCGCACAGAACTTTCATTTCGCTAAATAATAACGACTTCTCATAAAGGCATTATATGACGAATATTTTGGTGTCAAAATAATTAAATTGGTAAGGAATTGTAATTTCTATAGTATTGTGAAAGGAAATCATGACGTCTTTCTGTTACGCGTTACACGTCAAAATATCGACAAACGGAAATGTTAATTGAAAATTCATCAGTCAATTAAGTTGAAAAATTGAATATATTGCTAGATTCCTAAATGTATATGTTTGTGCTTTATTAGTTTTTATTATTTGATATGATTTAAAGCCTTAAATTAATTCAAATTTAGGCAAAATAAACCAATTGATAGGAAAACGTTAAATATGCAGAATTGCGTGCGTTTGATGTACGACATTCTTCCTTCCTCTTCCTGTATTTTTTGTAACATTGAAATATGGGCAGTAGCAGAATTCCTTTTCAGACATGAGTCAGATATTTCCTTCCCAGAACTGGGATAAACTGTATATCAAAGTGAATTATTTTGACCTTAGTACGTTTAATTTTTCCACATTTGATCTTACTTTGTTCACGTGTATGTTTCTGGCATTTCATTAAAATACCCTATGTTCAATTGAAATTGTATTTTCCTTGTAATTTACTCCATACAGAGTGCTTTGAGAGAGGTTGCAAGTTACTAGAAGTGACTATCGCATTTAGTAACACATATATAGGTATTGTCGGGATTTCGTTTTTTTTCATCCATTCATCAAAATGATAATCAACATTGTTTATTCCCCTGAGGGTCAAATGGCTGCGGTGTCTTTAATCCTCATTAAAAAAATATGACGCTTAACGGTTTATGACATTGACAAAAGTGAAGGGATAAATAAATCGTGAGATGAGCGTAGAGAAGAATACAATCAAGTAAAACAGTCTCCCTCAGTTCAAATCTCTCCATGTCGCCGTCCATTAACCTTTGATAAATCAGATGTTGTTACCACATATAAGTCGTCTATATCCATGTCCGTTACTGAGAGCGAAGCCACAGATGTTTAGGAGAAAGCAAACTTCAAATAAATACATCTATACGTATATATCAAATTTCTCAAGATAAATAAGCAAAGCCAAAAATATAAACCGAATTTTCACTCATTTTCGTGAGTCGAATAGAAAAGAAAATTGGTTCTTTGTTAAAGTGTCAAAAAAACCTTAAGTACAGATCACATAGCTGTGCATGTATTTAATCAATTCCCAGAGAAGCGCATTAAAGGTATTTTTACCTTAGAATAAACTTAAAGAATATGAAGAGGCATACGAAGATTGAGATATAAGGAGGCTCAACAGAGAATCATGGAAAAATTCCGACGCCTAGAGAAAATGTTTTTTTGAAGTGTAAATGCCAGTGATACTAACAAAAAACTTTCCACATTATTTACTGAGTTGATGGTTTCAAAATGTTAAAGGGAACAAATAATTAAAATGTGTCAAATGAAAGTCTTTGGGGGTCTGATAAAAGCGACAATTTAAGCCTAGTTAAGGCGTCCATTCACTATCGGTAAACCCCAAATCCCGGCGTAACTAAGAACATTTTAAAAGTGACAAGTTGTCTTAATTTAAAATGAAATTTTACTTATGGGATGAATTATTAAAAGTTTATGATTAAAAATAATCGATCCAGTATAATTGAGTAATTTTCTATTAAAAGATCTGCGTGCCTTCACGTGCCAATGAGAGCCTATATTGAATTCACGTTAGTCGATGAAATCATTGAATGCTTGGAGTGCTACTAATTTCGGTGTAATGACGCTAAATTTTGGAGCGTTTAAAATGATTTTATTGAGATTCTGAAATATTACATTTGAAACGCTGAAAGAGTTAATTAGTTGATTTAAGTTGGGTCAATTTCACAATGTTTTTTACTTTACGATGTCCACGTGATCAGTGCACTGTTTTACAGGTTCAGTTTAACCTAATGATTTTGTTCACATATAATTACACCCCTTCCACACGAGGAAAAAGTACCGTATGATTATCGCTAAGCCAGGTATGAAATTCTCCATCTGTAACCACATGCAGACGATAGTTGACGAGGCGTGCCTAAAATTAGTTTGTAATAGATTTGTGAAAGACCGCGTGGGTTTTGTTTGCTATAATACATTATATAGTCCGTGGGCCAGGAGAGATCACTAAGCTCTCCGATAGTGGTACGGAAACGTTCATAGGACCTCCCTGAGTGAGAATTTGGTGGTAATTTGGGTCCCGCCATTCTGAGTGGTTTTTTTAGAGCCAAAAAATAAATAAATTTTACCTTTGGTACACCATAGAGGGTTTTTTTTCATTTTAAATATTTTTTGAGTCTAAAATTTACGTTCTGGTAAAACCCTTTATTACATAAAATGATTTTGAAGGTCCCAACTTCCGAAATGGGAGATGGCAGCCAGGTCTAGATAAGAATTTTGCTATTTTTTCGATGAATGTAATGAGATAAAAGTGTTCACTATGGATCAAAATTGCAAAGTGATATGAAATTGTTGATATGACCTTCTCTAGTTCAAATCAAGATGTTAACAGTCGATATTTTTGGTCCTGACTGCCTTCCTGGGTGATTCTAAATGGCAGCCACTAAAAATACAAATTATACGGGAGACACTTTACGGATATCACCTATTATCATAAATTAAAGACCAAAAACTGTAGCTTTTACGTTCTTTGTACAAAATCAGTAAATGTTAATTCAATTATATTTTTGCTGAGTTGGTTTTTAATTGTCATAATTATCTTTAAACGGAATTCAGTTAAATAAGACAAGGAGTCAAGGAGACGAAGGTGAGTAGTATTGGTTCATTATGGTCCTCTTGCTATTTTTCAGCTGTATGGGTAACCGGGGTGATAGATTTAACATCCCAGGCATTATGTTACTTAGTAAACGCCCGATCGAAGACCCCAAGCTGACTTTCTATGAAGCGAAAAAAAAGTTGTTGATACCAAGAGCCTACATATCGGCAAAGGTAAGTCAAAATTGGTGATAACTGAAAACCAAAAATAGTCGCTAGACAAATATAATTATGATAAAGATGCAACTCATCAACGATTCGCACATTTTCGTCAAAAGCCGAATATCCTAAAAATATCCAGTACAGATTTTTGCTATTATGCTATTTTGTTTTTGTTATCGAACCCTATGTTGAGTTTGAACGTCATTCCACTTTAAAGGACGATGTAGTGATATGTGTGTGCGCGCCGTCAGTGTGTGTACGTGCTTTCGCGCGCGCCTGTGTGTGCTTTGAGAAGTTACTGTATAGCTTTTATTCTTTTAGATTCAGTTTTCTTTTTAAATCCCAGGAAATACCGAAACACAGGGAAACTTAAGTTTGGCTACCTGGAAAAGAAGTGCCTTAAATCATTTTTTCTTCAGCTTATATTAAGCTTGTAATTTACAGATTTCAGAAGTTGGAAATATATTCTGCACACATACGACAGCGAACTTGCATATGCCATATTTTGAAGGTAAGCTAAAAAACACAAAAAAAACTTCAATTCATTTCATTGAGGATATTAAACGTATGAAAATCACCATAAAAAGACGCTTGGCAATACGCTCTGTTCGTCCAATGTAATTTCATCCGCGAAGTTCTGAGCTGCACAAATTTTGTAAAGAAGATAAACTTTCCGCTTTCCATGACGTTAATGCGAAACCTTACGATGAACCAACGCTAGGAATCCTGTAGCACCCGTCACACGTCCGCTGTATCCTCAATTCATACGTTCGGCATCCTCAAAACTTTAATCCGATTCGGTTGAAAACGTTTATATCACGAAATTTCAGGTACAGAAAAAAGTGTATAAAAGGGGATTTACACTGATAAACAAATGTATCGCGCGAAATTTAATTATCCTCGTTGTATCCATTTTGTTTCCGTTCAGCATACGTAGTGTAAACGTCAGATGCTTTATGCATCTATTCGAATACGTCACAATTTATCAGGCAACCAAACTGAACTTTCGTACGCTTTTATCCGAGAGACTTCCGATGGACATCTAATAAACATCCCTACTTTATACTTTACAAGTCTAGGTTTTCCGTTCTGTTTTCGCAACTTTTGGCCACTATTATCAGTTTTTCTACAGCGTATGAGAAGAGATGAACATTTCACTATTATTTGTACGAAGCATATCTATGAAGGTGTAGCAGCTATCTACATGAAACTTCATGGATATAAAGATCGTCTAAAATGACTTATATCTGTAATGTTAATATAGTTAATATAGAATTATTGCCCCTTCCTTAAGATAATAACAATTATAATGAAATGAAACTCCAGTATTTCCTTTAGCCGCCGTCATACCGCAGTTGGTTTCGCGTCGGTCTATCAATCTAAAGGTCCCGGGTTGGATCCCCGACGGCGGTCTTTCCGACTATTTGTCTCCCACCAAAGGGTCGGTAATTGTAACCTATGTGAGCAAGCAGCTGGAGGCTAGAAAAAGGGTGTGATGGTAGTACTGGTAAGAGAAATACCAGGAATCTATTGTTAGGTTTTCAGCCGCCGCGATATAACTGAAAAATTGTTGAAAACGGCGTAAAACCCCATTGAATCAATCAATCAATCCATAGCACATCTTGAAAAGTATGATGGCCATAGATATAAGAATCTTAATGGTTGTGAGAAGTAAACATAGAAGTTCATTTTTGTGAATCATCTATTTAGGGCACCGTTTTTCCTTCCGCAATCGGGCAGTTTCGGAGTAGAATTTTTTAGACTTGTCATATTCGTTGTCTTCATTGGTAAAAATCGGACTTACCCACGGTCATAATCGCAGGGTGATTCTAAAAGATGATCAAAACTGTATCAATAATCACTGAGGACTATCATTTATTTGTTATTTTTTTATTGATCCTGCGCTAAAACGAAAGATTATTAATTTCTTTAATTCACAAATGAGGCGTAATGTGAACATTTTTGGACAATATTTTTTTTAAAGCGTGTCATTTAGCACGTGACAACAATGCAACGCGTGACATCATTTATTTGTTTTGGTCTGCTTAGAGAACGTCAAATAGGATGATATGGACGAAAGCAGGGTAAAACATTATGGAAACTGTTTGGCGGTTATATAACGTTAGTTCTTCATTCTCCATCGAAAAGCATTTAATAAAAAGAAAGAAAAAAAGGAGCCTTTTGCAAACATTGTGCATTCTATAATTTCAAAAACGATATTCTTCCTTTACTTTATCTATATCCAGAGCTGGACTACGAATCTTGGAATTCACAGAATGTACACGAAGCCAATGTTCTTGGTGAACTTATCAAGATTGTCCCGAAAGGTTTGGTAATGGGCGATCTAAATGGTGGACCGGAAGTGTTCCAGACAGAGGTCGTTGCCGATTTTGAAGGTAATTATTCGAATTCGTCGCTTTTTTCTTTCTTCGTAAACAGTATATTTACAATAAGATTCCAAAGAAGTCTTTTTTCATTTAGTCAGACAAAGTCTGACTTGCATTAAGTGATCGTCAGCATCGTGATTGTTGAAGTATCACAAAACCATACTAATGTATCTTTGCCGGTGAAAAAGTTAACGCATTAACGAATTTGAGAGCGCAAAATCCACCGGATAGAGCGCGAGTTTGAACCATTAGTTTAATCAAGACTTAGAGACTGGTAAAGGCATTCATTGTCTTAGTAGTCCGGCAGATATTCAGCTGGACCTAGTAGTGTAGTATAAAGTTTTTTTCTTGATTGATTCTAGTAACCAAGGCATTGCACATCAAGAATCTGACTGATGATATCTTGTCATCATTGAGCATTTTGAAAAAAATGGAGATGGCAGGAATATCGTAAAATATACAAAAAGATCATTATCTCGGTATATTTATATTTCTTTACCTATATTTCACTTATCATTGTCACTAAAATCCTTATTAGAACTCACAAAATGAATAAATGCCTGAATTTAAATTTATTTCTCGGAAAGTAATCAAGATGGCAGCCAAGTTGAAGTCTGGATTAGTGAACCATGTAAAAAGCCATGTTGTGACAGACTAGTTTCAAGCATTTTGTTCAAAGGCTGAAACTATTTCCTTTTTGAAAAAAAGTAAAGCGATCTCGTCATATATTTGAACTTTTTTAAGGACTTAACTTAGCAACCAGGAAAGTAGAAATGCGGATTACTGTTCAAAATCAATTGTTAATTTAAAAGATATTTTTCAAACCAGTGACGCAGTGACCAGTGACGCAGACAGCCTTTATCATGTGTATTTTTGGTTCTAAAGCGACGGAAATGTGCAAAATAATCTCTAAATGAAACAAAATAATAAAAAGCAATTTGATCTTTAATTTTCAAGATAGCAGCCACAAATAAAAAAAATATATATACATAAGTCGTTTTGGTATCAGTTCATTTCCAGCCATATACATTGAATTTGATCTAAATTTTGCTGTAGAACTTCAGTTTAAAAGATGCAGGCTATTCATCGTAACAATTATTTTGAAAGCCAATATAAGTAGAATGGCACATCTGAACGAGGAAACGTTTCAAATGATTGATTTTATGGACCTAGCTTATTGCACAGTAATGCAGACTCTAATTGCGAGATGGCAGCCAGTCTGAAAAACAACAATTGTCGCTCTTTTTTATTTTGGTCTTTGGACCAGTAAGAGTCACATCACACCCACTAAGGAATGTCGAAGAGGGATATTTATTTGTTTCATTGGACCTCTCTGAGTCAGAATAAGGACGATAACATTACTTATTTTGGGGAAAAGCTTCATACCAATTTACAATTCTAAGGGAAAAAAAAAGTGGAAATTTAAAGAAAAATCAGCATAAAGAAGGGGTAAACAATGCTATCGCCCACATTCCTGGCTTCCATCTCAAACTAAGAAAAATGATGCATATGTAATGACAGATACAATACGATAGATAAAAGAAGATGAAAAGAGGATACAATTTGATATTGATTGAAAAGATTTGGTAAAAACTGTGTAGACTCCTATTCACATTTCAATGTTGCCCAACAAGCAACTGTTCTATTTGGCAGCCATCCTAACTGATAACCACAATTTTGATTATCCATTTCAGTATTTACTTTATCAGAAGCCGTCAAAGTAGCAGCATCGATAGTAAAAATTAAGTATAAATGTCATGAATTTTGTAATTAACCAAATGGTATTATTCTCAAAACTGCATTACTAGCTGCCAGCTCGGAGTTAAGAAGACAATTTACTATTGGTGATGACACTATCAATCAGATTTTAAGTATGTAAGAACGCAGCTCAAATTTTGTGACATTACTGCAATTGAAATAATTCCAAACTTTGGTTTGTCTATTTTTTTACTTAATGCCATGTAAAATTTCTATTTGGCTGCCATGTTGTCTACAGGATCAATTGTATCTTTCGTTTTATGGGTTTATTTTTTTTTCATAACACTTAAAAGTAGAATCTTTATGTCAAAAACATTTAAAAACCTATCATCAAGACAAGTCAAGTGGTTACATGTGCTCATTAAAGAGGTCCTGGTTGCCATCCCGATTTAATCAATACGCTCAATGATGACAAGGTGTAATCAGCCAGATTCTTAATAAGTAAGGCCAAGAAAAAAACTGTATACCACACTACTAGGTTCATTGTAAATATGCCATTTTGCTGCCGGACTATGGTCTTTCTTAGCTTTTATTTTCCTTGGTTATCATAAACCATCAATTAATCACATTTAAGAATTTAGGAATATCTAAACATGCTTACTTAAAATTAAAGTTTTACTTTGACATCTGACCTTAGAGAACCTGGCTAGACCGGTTACAAACATCTTGAAATCTACCTGGGCAGATTGATGCCAAGTATACCTATTACGAACCAAGTCTCTCATATAAACAGTAAAGCTGACCTGTCATTTATATGAATAATTTTCGTTTTAGGTACCCCGACACCATTGAAAACTTTAACTAGAATAAGCAAAAGTAACGAAAACATATTACCTCCCTCTAACAAAAGTTATTATTATTGATTTCGTTATTTTTTTATATTAAAGGTTTGTGCGTTTTGGTATTCTCACATTTTTGTTATTTTATTTTGAGATCATATTGTAATGAAATGAACAATATTTTCTATTGAGGTTAAAAATTATTTTGCTATAGAATTGAAAAACCTCTTGAAAATTGTGTAATAAAAATTCACTGTAAAGTTTCCCTCGCAACGTTACAAGAGCTTGTTCCGACTGGGTCATTGGAATAAAACTAGGTCTGCTTAAATGGAGAACGATTAGAATATTTTTTCGAGAACATTTCCTACAAATAATAAACAATCTCCTCAACACTAACAGTTCAAGCGACTTCAAATTCATCCCACAATTTTGATAACTTTCTGTATGTTAATAATTAGGTGTCATTACATGAACGTTTTGTTTAAATGGAAAACGGATGAAGGGGGACAGAGCGTAACAACTATACCGAATGAGCTAATCGGGCTTAAAACGCTTTGGCTAAAGGAATATGCTGAAGCTAGTGTCTTCTAAACGTTTCGACGCGTCGGTGATGCGTCGTCGACGTCTTTGCGTGAAACCGGTGATAAATCGACCACTGATCGACCATTGCATCGGCCTATTCAATAGTTGACTATTCTAAGTTAAATCTTTCCGACTAGTCAGCTACGTCTTATCCGTGGAAGACAAAATTGTATCGTCGACGTCTTTGTGTGTAATCGATGATAAATCGACGACTGATCAGTGCATCGGCCGATTCAAAAGTTGACCGTTTTCATGTTAATTTTGCCGACTAGTCGACTATCCGTGGGAGACAATAATTAATCGTCGACGCCGGCGATCGACCGGGCTCCGTCCGATTTTGTAAATATTGTGATGTAGTTTTTGCCTTTTCTGGTCTGTTCTTTTCTGTTTAATAACGGCGACTAGTCGGCGACCTCCACTTTTCTAGTTTTTTAAGCAAGGAAATTCCTCTCAAACAATTTCATTGCCTCTTGCGAACGAAAGGAAATTTCAAGAACTACTCATGCTCTGCTTATTTGACGTCCATCGTCTTGCAATAAGAATTTCTTAAATATTTCAAATTGAGGTTGGAAAATATAGATTTCAGATGTATTCAATATGAATGTGATTTTAATTAAGGTGAAAAGTCACTAAAATTTTTATCCGTTGAAAAAGATGGCTTTTGTGAACATTTGACAAAATATGCTTTTATTTTTGCGGATTCAATTTTACAAAAAAAAATCATTCGCGAAGGCATATTATTTTTGTTTAAAAAATCTTCAGCAGAATGGTTTGGCAGCAACATATCTAAATTTCAGCATAGGTCATCGGACAAATTTTCGAGAAAAATGTCTATATTTACAGTATCTGCACTCGAAAACAGGAACTCAGAGGCAATACGTTACACACCAAATTGCGTTTCTTGCACATATATCTTCATATTAATCAAAGCTCAATCTCAGGCGTCTCTTTACGAAACAGATAGCGTTTTCGGGATAAATATCGCTTAATTCATACGGAGAAATTCTGGCGAAAAAGTCCATTAGGGAATGGGGACAAAAAAGCCCTATCTCCCCATTTGTCTGTCAATAAATCTCATTAAAATTGTCAGAGAACCGCTGCCTTCCTCGTCTGTTTGTTTAATTGGATTTTAATTGCATGCACGGGTCATTCACACCAACTCAACAAGCCCTTGTCAGTTGTGGTATATTCTTGGTCGAGAAGTTATTAAAGAATTTCACGTACCTAATATATTCAAACTTTTCCTCTTTTCTAGATATTTTCCAAGTTTATTACTTGTATTGTGTGAAGAATGCCAGATTACAATTTTTTTGCATGTAAATTGTACATTGCATAAAGATCAGTAATTAAAATAGTTTGTATTAACCCTTTCCCATTTTGTAAAAGGTTAAGACTGATTCATAATGAAAGTAGTAGCAGATGACAAAGCTTATTTTAATGAAGTCAGATATCATTTTCATTAATATTGTATTGCATATATTTTCCTTTGTAATCCAATTAGTTCATTAAATTCCACTAGTAAATGTAACGTGAAGTAGAATTAACACATTTTCTTCATTCGGTTTCTTTTAGTTACCCGATAATTTTACGCAGGTGTTAGCAGGCTGTTTTTGCATTTATATATATTCTTAAATTGTTGAATCAGAGTTTGTTGAGGGGGGGGGGGCGTGTCATCTAATGAATTACATGTATTTAGTTTTCATGGAAAAAACATTTAGACAAAATACTCGGAAAATGAAGCCCATTTATTTGTATATCAGATATTTGTATATAGCCCGATCACAGAAATTCTGGATCCGAATCAGATTCTTTATTATTATTAGATCCATCATTATTATTATTATTATTATATTAATAAGCAAGAATCAAAATGCATATAAAACCTCTAAAAACTAAAAATCTTGTTCTGCAAATGCAAACTAAAACAGTGGAGTAAATCCAAAGCGTTTTTTTAAAGTCGGCAAAAAGTTAAGATTTGTTTGTTTGGGACTTGACGCCGCTTTCAATAGGTTTCAGTCATATCGCGACAGCTGGTGCACCTGACAGTAAATTCCTGGTATTTCTCATACCAGTACTACAATTTCACCCCTTTCTAACTTCCAGTTGGGAGTCAAATGGCAGAAAGGATATGTGCATCCACCGGGGCAATATTTAGACAGTTGTTCCCATTTCAGCTTGTACTCACAACGACACGTAACTATTACAGAATGACAATAGAGGTAGTGGACCTTAATTTTCGCAATATTCCGGAACTCATGAACTTTCACAATATTAAAATGGAATCATTAAGAAACCTCGGTTAACACTGTTAAAACTCGTGACATCCGAAACGTTGCGGAACTTTTACAGTTACACTACCTTACATTAAACCATTGACTAGAACATTCAAAAGCTTTCATTATGCAAGTCTCGAAATAGAACAATTGGTATAACGTAAGCGAGAGGCCTAAATGTTGTATATCAGCTTGAAATAATATGAGATACTATTTTTTTGCCGCCCACTGGCAATACTGTCTTAAAGACTTTATAATACAGTATAAGATAATTAGATGTTCATTTTGGCAATTTCTATATCAGGGTTAAAAAAAAAGAATATTTGAGAGTATTTCTGCTAAAAAAATCCAGCTCTATCAGAGGTTTAAAAGGGTACGGGCTAATTTTTGTAAGTACTCAGTTGTATCCAACTCTTGTGAAGTCCGAGGCTTAGTGATTACGACGTTGGCTTAAGGATCAGACGGTCCCTGAATCGAATCCCTCCCAGGCCACAGATATTTTTCTGAGCAAAGAAATTTACTTCACATTGCCCCTCTTCACCCACTCTCACCAATGGGATCTTTGTGTGATTAAGAGCTGGAGGATAGGAAGGAATGTTATGGTACTACATGTACTAGTGAGAAAAATACCAGGAGACCATTGTTAGGTGATTCAGCGGCCACAATGCCACTGAAAAATAGTTAAAAGCGGCGTAAAACCACATTCAAGCAACTAATCCTCTCCACCCAGGAATATGAATGGGTACCTTTGAGAATGTAGTTCGAAGTGCTGTTTCAGCCGAAAGCCCCGGATGTAAACAGCCGACTTGCAATTTTATGATTGGGGGCTTAAGTGTAAGGTTCGTGTGAATATGTATAACATAAAACTTTATAACTTTAAAGTCAAATCTTTAAATTTTATGTTTCTCCAAATAAGATTTTATTTAAAGATTGAGCAATTTAGAATAGATGCCGAACATTATTGGAAAAAGTATTTACAAAAACATATAAAATGATATGATAAAGTTTTATCATTGTCTAGGAATGTTCAAAATTGTTGTTGGATTTCCCGTAACAACACATTTAGGTATATCGTCGGCGAAACACTTCAACCTCGTTTAATCGCACTTAGTAAAATTTACTTAAAAGTAGTCAACAGACTCAGATCAGTTCATTTGCACAGTCTGATCAAAGTTTTCACCACGTGCTAATTAATAAGCTACAGACTTATCATCACTGTCCAAAACAACAGAATAATCTTGATGCTTCTAGAAAAGCTCGGGGTTTCTGTTGGAAATGTCACAGGTCAGACACAAGCTCAAATATGTCTGGTATCCTTTAAGAGAAGCAATGAAGACATAGTATTCTATCTACAATATACTTAAATCCTAATCCTAAGGAAACATCACTTGCGATTGTTTCATATTATAAAAAGGTTTTTATAGTACATTTAACAACATTTTAGACAAAATATGATAAAACAAGTATCCTGCAATTGTATCATTTTGATTAAAAGGCCACGTTCTTGATTTGACAGACAGACAAAAATGGAAAATTCAAGATATTTCGAAAAAAGAAAGACAAAAAATGGAAAGTGGAACATGAAAGATATTGTGAAAAAAGAAAGACAATCTTCTATTATTGAAAATTGTTACTATGGCGACCAAGTCATGCATGTCAAATTTTACTAAATTATGAACTCTTAATTACATGTAATGGTCATTATTTAGGGCAGCTGGTACTCAGCTCAACGTATTCATATACACGTAATTCAAGAATCCATGTTCCTAGATTCCTAGAGGGATAAATCGACAATTCAGAAAACTCGATTCGGTTTAACACTAAAACTTTTAAATTGTTCTTGAAAAACAGAGAAGCTTTTAGCACATGTGACCCATCGGGCAAAAAAAGGACCTTCTTGGTAGTGGGTGAAGGTCTGACTCTGCGGACTTTGAAACATTTCGTACTTGACTGATTTTCTGAATCTATAATGATCAATTTACCTTCCTGTATAAAAACGCACCCTTGAAATGCGAACTCCGGTTGACCTCTTCTTGAACCAATATCTTTCTAAAACATTTATTTACAGAGTCCCCTGAAGGTCCGTTTTGCTTTACATGTCACGTATATTACGAGTATCGTTTATTCCATCTCACCTTTTCATGCAAAAGTTCCGATTTTTTAAAATAAAATCTTTTCATCTTTTCATTTGAAAAAAATTGCAAACAAGAAATGTCAATTGACAAGTAGGATTGACAAGGAAGTGGCTGGAAAACGACGGAAAGTCTTGGGTAGGTGCACCAAATACCGGCACCGCCATGAGGAAGTGCACCCATATGAGAATATATGATATCTGTTCGAGATTTCTTGTTTGTTTGAAAGGGCTTTAACACCGCTTTCAACAATCTTTCAGTTATATTGCGGCAGCTGGAGCACCTAAAATGGATTCCTGGTATTTCTCACACCTGTTGTATCATTACATTCCTTTCTAGCCTTCAGCTGCTATCTAATTTAGATCAATGATTATCAACCCATTGGTTAGAAACCAATTATCGAAAGGAAAAGTGCTGCCGTCGGGACCGAACCCAGGACAGTTAAAATAACATTGAAAATTAGAGAGAGATTTGTCAAAGCAAAACAAGAGCACTTCCTACGGGTACCTACGATCGGCTGTAAGTGCTGGATGGTAAAAAAAAACAACTCATGGATGTTAAAAAACAATGCAGAAAAAGGGGCATTATTTGCAGAAATGCTTCTTAAGTTACCCCCCTTGATAGAAAAGGTTTCTCTTATGATGGTGAATATGTGTGCCAAGTTTCAAGTGAAGGCCTTCTGTAGAACCAGAGATATCACAAGAATGTCAAAGTTCTTGCATTTTTTTCAGAATTTTGACCTTGAAAATTGACTTTGACTGATGACCTAGAACTTGGTACCATCAGAAAGTGCTTTTCCCAGGCAATCATTATGTTTAAATATGAAGGCCCTATGACTTACCGTTCAAAGGTTAAGGCAAAGGTTAAATTTTTCGAATTTTTTTCACAAGTTTAACCTTGAAAAAAAAATGACTTTGACCTTGACTTATGACCTTGAACTTGGAACCAACAGAAAGTACTTGTCCAATTCAATCATCGTGTGAAATATGAAGGCCCTATCACTAATCATATCGCAAAATGTCAAAGTTTTTGCATTTTTTTTCACAAGTTTGACCTTGAAAAATGACTTTGACCTTGATTGATGACCTTGAACTTGGTACCAACAGAAAGGCCTTTCCCAGACAATCACCTTGTGGAATATGAAAGCAATATCACTTACCATTCAAAAGTTATCACAAAATGTCAAAGTTTTCGCACGACGACGACGACGACAACAACGACGACGACACCAAGGCAATAACAATACCTCGGGTTTTCTTTGAAAACAGCCGAGCTTAAAATCGTATTCAACAGAGTATTGGGACTCTTTCAAGAAAAAAAAAAACGTACGATTGATCTTATACTCACCGTACGATAATATCTAGGATGGTCGTAAATGCCTTTCACTTTTTTTTTTTTTTTTTTTTTTTTTTTTTTTTGAAAATCGTAGACAACTGGTGATCGTAAAATTAATCTTCGCATCTGCACGTGCGGGTCATCTGATATAATCTTGTTGGTAAGTGGGTAAATAGTCCGCTTTGTTCACTACATAACACCAAGTTGCCAGTGAATGATTCGAACTTTTCATAATTTTATCATTGTCATTAAATTCTATTATAAGGGGTTTTGGGGTAGCATATTTACTTTTATTCTCATACAACATTTTGAAAGAAGGCTAGATGAAACAACGGAGCCCCTTATTTCATATCTCATTAGCTATTTCTTTTTTTTTTCTTTCGATCATATTTTATTCAAATTTGATAAGTTTTGCTTATTTAAGGGGCGTGTTGTAATCAATTTTGTATATATCATATTTTAACGCTTACAGATGAAAGTATTTATAATCAGCGTTTCATGCATTAGTGTCATTGTAGTATCCATGTAACTGCAACAGATAACTCTGTTAGGTTGAAATTAATTTCATCCGGGAAATGTGTCGTTCCATTACTTAAGTTTATTCTCTGGTTATTTTGGAAACAGGGGTGCACACTTTAACGATTTTGCGACTGCACCGTTTTCGTCACAAAAAATCTGCCTATTTATTTAGTTAACGACTTTGCATCTTTGTAAAATGATATGGTTTTGACAAAAAACACTGGGAATTTCCATTTGATAAATGTATGGCATGAAGCTTTGAACAACGGAATCTTCAAAGCGTCATATTACATATTATCTCTTTTTTTTCAAAGTAAATACATACAATTATACGTTATGAAACATTTCTAATGGTTTAAACCTTTTTATTTTCCATAGATTGGGAAATAAGTTCTTACAACCTAGATTAGTCCCTCTCTATTCTGCTTACTGGAAAATTCATCAGTATTCGCGCCGATTTTGTGAGCCAATGAAAGCATGAAAAAACCATGATCGATAGCCGCTCCCCGGAATCGAACGCAGTACCCTTAGGGTCAAGAAGCCGACGCTACACCTTTAGACCACGGACACCACACAAACATTATGACGAATCTCCATCCTCGCTTTCTTTGTCTCCTTTATGTCACAAGGAAGTTGAAACAAATATTTTACTCATGATCATATAGGGTCAATTCTTACGGTTGATAAACCGCTATTTAAACATTCTGTGACAATCGTACGACCATTGTAGAGCAAATTCAAACTTAAAAAAATGTTTCATCCACTCTTTTCGGTATAACTTGTTTATTTCATTAAATTGAACTTGGAACATTGCCATGTAAAAAGCTGAATAATCAGAGAAACCTCTGCCAAAGCTTATATGAAACCCGAGGAAATAATAAGCTTTCAAAGTCAAAATCGTAAAATATACGACTAGGTTATATGTGTCTCAAATTTGATAGTAAAGCTTACGATGCGACATTTTTCTTGAAACCCAAAATTTTTTCTTAAAGCCAATTTTAATCGTACGATTGCTATACGATCAAATTTCGGTCGTATGACCTGTCTTGAAAGAGGCCCATGGTCAGCTATCACATTCAAAAAACAACAAAATAAGGTAGAATGACTAAAATTTGAAAATATTGAGAGAAAAGTTTTAACATGGTATATGACAATATATAATTTTTGAGCTTCAATTTTGCAGAAGTTTTTTGAAAATAAATGATAGCATCCAGCAATTCATCAAATTATAATGATTGTACAAAGCCTGATTGCAAAAGCGATTCACCCCTACTTTCATATGGATCACATCAATGGGTTGATGATCATAAACCTTAAAACTAAGTTAAATCGTTTGTTTGGGGATCAAAATCATTGTTGGAGTACAATTTGGTAGAGCGACTTTAAAACCTTGTTTCTACAGCTTGAATAAACTAAGGAGGCTGTATGAGATCTTTGTCGCTCACAGACGATATGATTTTAAAAACACTTCAATGTAATTATCGGTAGAGTGCAATGCTAATATTTATATCCCCACTTACGATGTTAGAGAGGCGGTGTACTGTCCAGAGTCACCATGTCTGTGCATACGTCTATCTGTCTTTCCGTCTGATTTCTTACAGAATACCTGTAACCTCTATTCAAGACAAGCTATCAACTTGTAACTACATACACACATGCAACATGTCTAAGAGAAGTGCAGTATATAAGAACATGAATTTAGCTGCCATGCTTTTCAAAGTCGTTAACTCATAATCTTTTCTACTTCTCATTTTTAGCTCCACTGGCCGAAGGCCAGCGAGCTATTGTCATGGCGGTGTGTCCGTCGTGCGTGCGTCCGTCCGTGCGTGCGTCCGTCCGTCCGTGCGTTCGTGCGTCCGTGCGTAAACTTTTTCTTTAAACATCTTCTCCTCCAAAACCTATGGGCGGATTTTGATGAAACTTGGTAAAAATATTCCTTGGGTGACCCTCTTCTAAAATTGTTAAAGAAATTTTGATTGACCCCCAAATATGGGCGTGGCAGGGCGGGGCTTATTTTGAGCCCAAAATCTTTGAATGACATCATCTCCTGAACCACTGGGCCGATTTCAACCAAACTTTACCAAAATGTTCCTGGGGTGACCTTTTACCTAAATTGTTCAAGAAATTTTGATTGACCCCCAAATATGGGCGTGGCAGGGCGGTGCTTATTTTGAGCCCGAAATCTTTGAATGACATCTCCTCCTGAACCACTGGTCCGATTTCAACCAAACTTTACCAAAATGTTCCTAGGGTAACCTTTTTCAAAAATTGTTGCTGAAATTTTGATTGGCTCCCAAATATGGGCGTGGCAGGGCGGGGCTTATCTGAGCCCGAAATCTTTGAACGACATTTCCTCCAGAACCATTGGGCCGATTTCAATGAAACTTTACCAGAATGTTCCTTTGGAGACCCTTTCCAAAAGTTGATCTCAAAATTTTGATTGGCCCATAAATATGGGTGTGACAGGGTGGGGCTTATTTTGAGCCCGAATTCTTTGAAGGACATCTCCTCCTGAATCACTGGGCTGATTTCAATGAAATTTTACCAGAATGTTCCTTCTGTGACCCTTTTTAAAAAATGTATGCAAAATATTGATTAGCCCTTAAATATTGGCATGTCAGGGTGTGGCTTATTTTGAGCCCGAAATCTTTGAACTACATCTCCTGATGAAGGTTGGGCAAATTTCAATGAAACTTGAGAATTTTGATACAATGTTAGCCATACCCAGTTAATTAATATAAAATAGGTCTTAAGAGATTTCAAAGTGTTGTTTTCATTCAAAGAAAGATTCATTTAATAGAAGTCTAATGATGTTAAAGCCAGTGGAGCGATACAGGCCCTCTTGGGCCTCTTGTTAATGTTGCTATAACTCAATTTGAAAGAAATTTTTCTACGTGTAATTCCACGCACTTAATACAATATGAATATGGAAAGATGCGCATATAAGAACACTGCACCAATAATTTGTCACTTAGCCTTTGTCTTTTTAATTCTGATCATGCTGACAAAAGACCTTTGCAAAATTGCGAATTGAAATCAAAGTGCTGAAACTTCTGAATGCACTAATTGTTGGTCAGTTTTTGTTTAAAAAAGTATATATAATATTTTATAGTTGATAAAGGAAATCATAGTGTGTGGACTAAGATCAGACTGCATGTTTGTGCCTTTGCAAGATTGCATTGAAATTAAAGAGCTGAAAGCACTGAATGCACTTATTGTAAGTCAGTTTTTATTTCAAAAAATGGCATTTGATTTTTTTCTAGTTTGAAAATACAATGTAGGTTGTGTGGACTAAGATTAATTGAAAGTGCTGAAAGCACTGACTGCACTAGTTGAGAGATACTTTTCATTTTAACAAGAGATGTCTGTAAAACATTTAACCCCCCCCCATTAGAGCAGGTCGATAACCTGTTCTTTGTCAGTTTACAAAGGGGAATAACTAAAAGAAATATGACTAGTAGAGTTTTGGTTCTTGTGCACTGCACTTCATTCGTGATTCAAGCTTGCATACCACTTTGAAATATGCTTTGGACCTACCTACCAACCTACCGACCTTCAAGTACTTCGAAAGTGGGCATAATTATATTATCTTTAAACTTATCTTTGTGACATGTATAAGAACTTGTTCAAATAGAAATATATCTTACATATGACCAGATTTTAAGATATACAGTTTATGCGAGTCTGAAACTCCCATACGGTAACTAGGACTCTCAAAACTATCTGGTGTGAGTCCTGAGAACCATCTATTTTATGACTGTACTGCGTTGTAATAGTCGACTTAAAACAGTTCCTTTCTGCTCTGTTTATTCAAAAAGATAAGCACGTTTATATTGGTAAAAATACCAAGATAATGGGTTTTTTTTAAAGAAAAAATATAAATATCTATCAGTTAATTCTTCTTGCGAGCCAATTTATCATAAAAAAATATCAGTAAAAAAAGTTTGTTTGAAAAAAAGAATTATATGAGCCTCTGCGTGACATCATTCCATTTTTTACATGTGCGCAACGCTAAGACCAGCATCCGCATATTCTGATCAAAGTCTTCACTTTTCAAATAAGCTACATACTCATAATCAGTAAGCAAAATCAGAGATTACTTTGATGAACTGTGTTACAGCCCAGAAACATTTGGTTGTTGGTAAGTTTCTTGATTTGCCAGAAAGGCAGAAAATCAGACCGTTTGAGATGTTGGCAAAATCTGAACATACCTTCCAAAATGCATGGTTTCTATGGAAACCCAGGCAAAGGTGACGGATCTTACTAATTTGTGAACTATTAATTACATGTAATGGTCATTAATCAGGGCAGCTGGTATTTTACTCTTGATTTGTTTGAATGGGGTTTTACGTCGCTTTCAACAATCTTCCAAGTATATCGCGGCGCTCGGAGCAACTAACAATGGATTCCTACTATTTCTCTCACCGGTACTACCACAACCTCCTTTCCTAGCCTCCAGCAGCTACCTCACATAGGTCTATAAATATCAACCCATTGGTAAGAGACAAATAGTCGGAAAGGATGAGTGTCGCCGTCGGGGAGAACTCTAATTTAGAGGGATACATTTGATAAAACATGTTAAGCTTTCATACCAAGAAAAGGTCATTGTTTTTTAAAAGAGAATCAATTTGCAAATGTGACTCGGGCCGCTATCATGCGCAGTAGTAATATGTCGGACTACCATCCGATAGGTCTCTAGTAATGGTGACACTCACCCTTTCCGTCTATTTGTCTCCCACCAATGGGTTGATTATCGTATAACTATGTTGGAAAGCAGCTGGAGACTAGGAAATGCTGAAATGGTAGTACTGGTGTGGGAGAAACCAGTAATCCATTGTAAGAAACTCGAGCAGTCGCGATATGACTGAAAGATTTTTGAAAGCGGCGTAAAAACCACCATTCAAACAAATAAACAAACAAAAACGAATGAAACCCGTTAGGAAAACCCTAAAAAGGCGCGGCCATAGCAACTGGCTAGACCTACAAGGCAAGGGTCAAATTTTTGCAGATGGGCCGAGTCAAGAATTGTTTTTAATAAACTTGACCTCTGCTTGATCACGTTTTCAGTTAATTGTTATTTTGTATTGGATATATTACCGCCCCCTGCTCAATCCAATTCTCTTCAAAACACTGCACCATCTTTGCTTAGCTCAGTCTATAACGCGATGGGTTCTCAATCCTTAGGTAATGATATCGGCCCATGGCTTAGCCATCTTAACTCCAAAATTTGACTACAGTCAATGCGACAGGCGCCATTTGTCTCCCGCCAATGGGCTATTAACAAATAGTACACAAAAGTAGGATAGGCATCTCATGGCTCGGATGAATTACAGTTGGACACGTATGTGGATCAACGGGAAAATATGAATTGATTCACGAGCTGCTGCGATATCATAGCTGTATTGTTGAAATTAGCGCTAAACCGCATTCAAACTAATCAAAACCATAAAGTGGAGGTAGGCAAGAAAATTCAATCTTTTAAAAGTAAACTCATAAAATATACATGGCTTTTAAGTACATCCTTTTTTGAAAAATTACAGATAATGATATGCATTTAACTTTCAGGAATCATTGGCCAAAAGCTTTTTGTTTAGTATTTGTCAAGATAACGTCAATTAAAGCGTGTCTTTTTTATTATTATTATTTAATTTTTTTTTTGAAATCTGAAGTGGAGTCTTATCCTTTCAATCAAAGTTCTCTCCGACACTTGACAAACGTTTTCGCTACCTACCCAGTCGGTAATGCGTCCTTCTCTCAAACATCAGTTCTATGTTCGTGAAAGCTTCGTTCCCCCGGCTTGCCTAAACGACGCTTGTCAATAGTCATTTTGACGTGCCTCATTCGTTTACCCCAATGAGCGAATGCTATGCCTAAGTAGGGTGGATAGGTGGTGGCTCAGATGAAACGTTATTGTTTAACTACTATTATTGAACTAGTGTGGCAACCGACAGGAAGTCGTGGCTGGGTGCACGAGTAAATTGCAATACCCTTGAAAATGGCATTAAACCGTATGCAAACGAGCAATATGGAACAAGTAGTCCACAAATACATGTAGTAGAACTTTTGAAATCGATCCAAGATTCTTGAATAACGTCCAAAACTTTTCAATATTATAAAATGACAAAGTACATAGTAATCTTGACATTATAAGTAATAAGTAGATGTTCAATATGTATGATTTTGTGACATTTGAACATTATGAAAAAAGAACTTGCATGTTTGGGGAAATAGAAATAGTATGGTGTCAAACGACGACTCACGAGATCGATCCGATATCGAAATTTTTTCCAGCATTAGCGATGATCTATCTTGAATAGATCGTAACAAAATATTTGAAGAATCATTTGAAACTACAAATCAGTGCCCTCTATTTCAAGTAATCATTTTAAAGAATTTCAGTTGGTACCATATTGGGTTGCATATATGTATAAAGCGTATAAATGCATTTCAGTAGAAAGTATTTTTATTCCTAATTCTTTGTAGAAGTGAAACTGAAGTATCAGTGCAGGTCTGAATAACAACTATATCTATAGGTCGGTTTGAATGACCTGACATTGACGCCTGTCATTTACGTACACAGACAAACTACTAAAAGTATCATATTTATAAATTGTACATAAATTACAGATGACAAATTTAGGATAAAAGTCAAGCTCAGATAGAATAGATAGGACTCTATATAATTTAAACCAAACGCTTGTATGCAACTCAATTTTTAGAGAATCGTCGTATTTGAACTATTTGTTTAAAAAAAATAGATAAATAAATAAATAAAAATTAAAAAAATAACAATTTGTTTCCACATTTATTCTTTTAAAGTGACTGGTTTTTAAATGAAAGTCGAAGGTAAGCTGCCTCATAAATGGATCTTTCCTAAAGAATAAGACCGTCTTAACTAGGTCACTTATAGAAATACAAAAAAGAAAAAAAGAAAAAAAACCTAAACAAAACGCTATTACACAGGCCTGTCTAAGCAAACCCAGAAAAAAGGGATTTTCTCACATTCAATGATTCAAGCTTTTAATGGATGGAAAACGCCCCTCCAATTAAGGCTAGAATTTTTTATTATGGTTTGGCTAGACGAAAGTGTCAATTAAAATACTCGTAAGTGTTCAAATGTTCATTGACCTGATTCCATTTTTTTAAAGGAAATTTGAAAAGGGACCATCTAAAGTACAGTCCTGACAAAATACAGGAAGATTTTGTAGAGGGCTTCATTTGAAGTAACCATTCATTATTTCTATGTAGACCTGAGTTTTGCCCCCGCCCCCTCTCTCTGCACATGTGATCCGCTCTTGGTGTCCGAATTATAATGATCTTAGCTATTTTCATAAAGGTCGCTGAATTGGTGATTAAGACATTATATACGAGATACAGAATATAAGCCTTCTGGTTCAGAAGAAGAAGAAATTTTAAGATTTAAATATAGACCTTAGTCTTTCCTCTAACTCTTGCTCCGTACCTAGTGGTCCAACATAAATAGTTAAGTGATAATCATTTAGCTCTATTAAAGTCATCCTTCTGGTTTATCAGAGGAAGAGTCAATCTACATAGACTTGGAGTCCTATCCCTGCCTCCCGTGCCCCTCCCCATGCGATCCAACACTAAGGATGTTTGCTTTCATAATAAAAATATATAAATATACTAAATACTAAATATATTAAAGGCTGTTGACTTCCTTATTTAGAAAATGAGAAATCTTAAACATTAATTTAGACACATAGTACCGCAACCTACTCCTTGTGATCCGTACTTTGTGGCAAAGCAGTCATTACTATAAAATACTTTTTTTCAATAAAGACCTCTAAACTGATGATCCATATCGATGGATACATATTAAAGGTTATTCTTAGTGAAGAAGAAGATTTCGAAATATTTTATATAGACCCAGAGTCCTCTCCCCATTTGGTTCTGTCCCTGGTAGGTTTGAAGATCCGCATTTACAACCAGAGTTGTTCAATTTTGCTATTTTGGGAGGGGTAACGCAAGAAATGTTCATGTAGAATGTGACCAGGGGTCGTATTCACCAACCTATTCTAAATTTTAGAATTTAGTCTAGGCTAAATTGCCAAGTCTGGACTTTCCCAAGAATGAACTGAATAAAAAAGAACTAAAATATTAAATTTCTATTCAAAGTAAAATTTCTTCAGTGGTAAGATAGATTGGTTCCGATATACGCGATTTCTTCGGAATCATCTTATTAATCTTAATTTAAAGTCTTTGATTTAAATAGTAAGTTCTAGTCAATAATACGAAAATTCATATTACTAGTAAATTAAAATCTCATTTTTGAACCACTAGAAATATTCGATATCACCCGAATGTCTTTACTTTGAATGAGTATTTCGAAATCACACCGAATCAATCCTACTCAGCATTATATCATTCTATCTGCGCCGGAATCTTCGGAAATCCGTGTCTATTTTGTGTCAGAAAAAATGGCAAACTTTTTATATTTGAATCTTGACAAAGATTAAAAGTAGTTCAATAAAAGAAATATATCGTTTGCAAATGTTGGCGAGAAAATAGTTCAGTTAAAACGGAACGTTATATTTACGCCGACGTCGAAACTATTTGTAACGCAAAGGGTCACCAGTATCTTGCGTAACTTCTCTCCGATTTCAGACAAACCGGAGTCGCCTGTCATCAAATGCGAAATGTTTTTGTACTTAGGTATAGTAATTGGATTTTTCAGTAATAACCTGCATTATTTTGTTTGACTAAATGAAACAGAAATTACCGGTATGCATTAAACAAAGATTTACATTGTAATATTCAAATTCGAAAATCAGAATCACTAAACCTAGTGAATCATTTTCATAGCATTTTCTGCAAATTCCACTAGGAACTCAAATTAGCTGTTAAGCTGACCAAGAATAACAATCCAACGGGAGAAAAGCAATTAAATGCTATTAACAAGTAACTAGTTAGATTTATTACCACTGCCTTCATGCTATATCCAGCTAACTGCGTGCGCCAAGGTAAATTCCTAATGGACCGAATTTCTCCACATGAATAGGGTTGTCCCGAAAGTTCGTGGACATTACATACAAACTACACGTCAATATCTTAATATTATTCAAAGAGCCGTTATGCAAATTTTCAAGGAGATTCTCTAATGAATAATGAAATTACATGGAATTTCGTAAAGGTATATAAGTTGGTGCGGAGCACAAAATGACGTTGAAACGCAAATATGACGTCATCGTAAAAATTCGGCTACTTCATGTCGAATCTATTTTAGTAACGATTATTGCAATTCATCGATTTTTTGCCTAAATTTCAACCTACCAATTGTATTATGCCATGATTAAAAGAAGCAAGTCAGTTTTAGAAAGAATTGTATTTGCCGCTTCGTTCTGCAATCTTATTAAGTGGGGTTCACACGTCATGTTTAAGAGGATATGAAAAACCAGACATGTTTTGAAGCATATATGTTTTTTTTCATTTCGGTTCTGACGGTATTTATCTGCTTTGGATGACCCGTGTCAGTTATTCCTCGGGTGAAGTATTGTAATACATGACTGGAATGTGGAGATGTAATGAATATCTATTTCTTACTGAACTGCTTTAACCTTTTTAATAAACAAGAAATAAAAAGATAGGAAAAGTACCATGCTAGTTATCAAAAGACAAACAAACAAACAGCATCAAACAGTATTAAAAAATTTTTGATATTGATGTTTCGGTAAAAAAGAATTTTGAGGTAAATTTGATCGAAAAACAGTGTTTTGTCTACTTCTTCTTGGATTTTTAGAACAGAAAGGAGAGCTTTCGAAATATTTTATCTGTTTGGCGTTATCTTCTCTATTATATCCGTTATCTAAAAGGAATCTTTTCTGTTTCGAAACTTATATGCATTTTTTCAATTTTATTTGTATGTTACTCAGCCTTTCTTTTGGTATGTTTAGGTGTTTTTCCTACAGCGTTACAACCTCTGTCATTGATATTGCATACAAAAAATCCCAGTTTTCTTGACACCAGGATTTTCAAAAAACACAGAAAGAAAACGCAATCGAAATCCGAGATATCTTATATCCTTGCATCCTTCCCTGCGCAAAAGTTCGAGAACTAGTTCTAAGTCGTTCTAGAACGTTAATTGGCAATTCAAGAACAGGCAAACTAGCTCTTGAACCAGTTCTAGAACTAATTCTTGAAAATCTTGTACTAGATATTGCAACAGTCTTAAATTTCAGCTCAATTACTAGTTCTAGAACTAATAATTGATATTAATTGCTCTGGAACGTTCAAGAATCATTTCTTGAACATTTTCCAGGGTGTAAAACCAATGGCTGTATACGATATCGTGTGTTATTTTAAAGTACTTAAGGGGAAACCATCTATCTTAAGTCTTAAGTTTTTCAAAAGGAACATGGATTTCATTGGTACAATCGTTATTTAACGTTTATAACAAATGAGATTAAAACTGTGGAATTTATTGAATTTTATCAAATCCTACAATGTCAATTTTCTCGTTGTACTTGACGGACCTGTCATAACTTCGAAAGGGGCCAATCCTTATGTTGATTCAATCATTCTGTGAAAGTATGAAGCAAATTGGACGAAAGCAATGGACTCTTATGCTATAACGAGTATATTGTAATTAAATTTCACACACAAAAAAAAGAAAAGAAAAGAAATGCATTCCATTAGAATCTGTTACCTCTATCAGTGACGTTGTTACAATCTGAAAGTTTTTAATGCCTTTACTTTGGAAAATGACACGCAGTACCTCTAATTTTCCTTTAATTTTCAAAATTCTAGTTATTTGCAGGATAAGATATGAAAGTAAATGATTTTGTGGAGTCTTGTTTTTTTTACATTCATATTATTTTGAAATGCGTAGCGTTTTTGTTTTCCGTAAGTACTGTTTTCACTGTTTCACTGTTTTCATTGCGAATCCTTAACATGTTTTCATGCAGAGGTAAGAAGGTTGTTCAAAAGTTACCCGGATTTTGACTCGCAAAATTTAATTTTTTAAGCAATCAAACTAAATTTGGTATCATTTGCTGACGGAATCCAATCCAATCTTCATACGGTTATATCAAATTTATATAGTTATAGAACAAAGCGCGCGCATCTGACATATAAAGTGCCATGGAAACGCTTCCCCGGCGCAGCAGAAAAAATAATCCATATATTTGGTCTTCGATTGTAAATATTCTATCATTTCTAACATTTGAAAAATGAATTGAGTTGCTGGAGTCCTTGTCTTAATTTGAAGTAATTTGACCGTAGAATTTTTCGATAAGGTTCGTTTAAAATGTGGTGGGGTAAGTGTAGCGAGACGCTGTAGACGACGTCAACAGAATGCTCGGAGTTTTGATCTTTAATTATTCTATTCAAAATAAAATCTACAAAAATACCGACAGACATAAATCAAATACTTGTCACGCTGAAACCTCTGTAACCTCTGTAACCTCTATTCAAGACAAGCTATCAACTTGTAACTACATACACACATGCAACATGTCTAAGAGAAGTGCAGTATATAAGAACATGAATTTAGCTGCCATGCTTTTCAAAGTCGTTAACTCATAATCTTTTCTACTTCTCATTTTTAGCTCCACTGGCCGAAGGCCAGCGAGCTATTGTCATGGCGGTGTGTCCGTCGTGCGTGCGTCCGTCCGTGCGTGCGTCCGTCCGTCCGTGCGTTCGTGCGTCCGTGCGTAAACTTTTTCTTTAAACATCTTCTCCTCCAAAACCTATGGGCGGATTTTGATGAAACTTGGTAGAAATATTCCTTGGGTGACCCTCTTCTAAAATTGTTAAAGAAATTTTGATTGACCCCCAAATATGGGCGTGGCAGGGCGGGGCTTATTTTGAGCCCAAAATCTTTGAATGACATCATCTCCTGAACCACTGGGCCGATTTCAACCAAACTTTACCAAAATGTTCCTGGGGTGACCTTTTACCTAAATTGTTCAAGAAATTTTGATTGACCCCCAAATATGGGCGTGGCAGGGCGGTGCTTATTTTGAGCCCGAAATCTTTGAATGACATCTCCTCCTGAACCACTGGTCCGATTTCAACCAAACTTTACCAAAATGTTCCTAGGGTAACCTTTTTCAAAAATTGTTGCTGAAATTTTGATTGGCTCCCAAATATGGGCGTGGCAGGGCGGGGCTTATCTGAGCCCGAAATCTTTGAACGACATTTCCTCCAGAACCATCATCTTCACGAGTCAAGGGGTAGCGAATCGATAAGATCTTCTCGAATACCCCTTGACTGAATGAATAGGTATTTTCTGTACGATTTATTTCTAGCCGACCAATCAAAAGGTCAAACGCGATTTCTGTAACTGCCAATCAGAGAGCTTCTTACAAACAGCATCTGTACCGTTAATCTCTATGGCAACCTTTTGTATACCGACGACTGTGTAGATAATCCCTTTATTCCTGGTTTAAAGAAAGTGCGTCGCTCTTTTTGTGTATGTTTTTATTTGGTGACTGGTTGATTTATAAAATCAACAAAATGTAATTCAGTTCCTTTTATCATGATTTATTCGAATGCTAAGCTTTTGTTTTCATTAATATTGAACATTGTCTTTATTCTTATAATATTTCTATGTAAACTAAAATTACTCTATTTGCAATATATAAAAAAGAAAGTATTGTTATTAAATCACAACCTGTCATCAATGTCGTGCATTATTATCAAAACTTAAATAAAACATGTGCGCTTCCCAACGGTCAAGTTAAGGCACTACTAGATGATAAAATCGTAGACTGTTCCAATTTTAAACACACTCTAATTTAAAAAAAAAAAAAAAAAAAAAAAAAAAAAAGACAAGAAATTTTAGGTGATGTTTTTTAACCCCTATACTATTTTTGTCGACTTTAAAATAACATGAAATGGTTTATCTATTTCCACCGCCACCACCACCACATACACACCTATACTCCGTTGCGTCGTAAATCAAATTCCGCAATATATTTGGGAGTAAGAAAACAAAAAAAAAAAAAAAAATCATTACGACATTTGAAGAAGTAATTTGGAATAAGCAACAAGTAACTATTTTCAGCAATATAAAAAATCTTAAAATTGTTCTACAGAAGCAAAGTTTGACCCCCACCCCCTATAAAAAAATTAATAACATAAAAATATGAGGAAAAATTGGCCAGATTGTAATTTTTTGTTTTACATTGAAAGCAAATAAATTTCCATAATATATAGAATATAGTCAACGGGCGACCAAAACTACTTAATCATAACTTGAATAAGCTGTAGCCACGAGATTTTTGACTGCGCAATAACAATACACGAATGTATCAAATATATAAGAAATGAAAATCAAATAATCCCTTTTTTTTTTAGAAAAAAGGTGTAATTCGATTTTTATTGACCATTGCACGGTATTGCTTCGTTTAAAACGTCGCGAATAAATTGTTTCATAGCAAGTTTGAATTTTAAATTTATCGAAACCTTGTGTCTACCTACAACATAGGTATCTTTCAAAACAAAACAAATATAATAAATTCTATTTATTTCTCTTAGGTGCTTAAAGAAAAACCTGATGGAAAAGACGAGGGAATTTTCTGAAATAAAGAATTAATATGAAAGTTCAACTTAAATATCATTTCTATGAATTATTTCTTTAAGATGGCTTAATTATTGAATTCAATTCAATTTCCAAAATTTCGCGCACTTCAATGTAAAAACATTCTGCTTTATTTGAGTTTCCTTTCGATGAGGTTTAAATACAGTGCGAACTTAAACCAGTATTGATGGATTAAATAACTTAAAATTTCAAATAAACATTGAAAACCCGTAATACATCGCAGGCAAAAAAGCTGAATTTGAGAACCTTTCAATGTACCATCAAATTATTAAAAAAGTAAATTGTCACACTAGATGTCCTTTGACGAGATATAGGAATTTCGCACAGCCTTTTTGATTGTGTATTTCAGTCTTACTAAGTGTCACTTAAAACTGAAGGGGTTAAGCGCATTTCTAAGGGTTAAATTCACAACTGGCATGTAACCGCGGGGCATATTGACCTAACATACCTCCCGCTTTCGTACATTTTTGTAAGAAGGTTACTGATTGGTCCGCCGCGTTTTCCGTTCTGTGACGTCACGCGTACAGAAAATACCCATTCAATCAGCCAAGGGTAAGATAAGTAAAACGTTCGTAACCCTTGGCTCGACAAGATGCAGAACCATTGGGCCGATTTCAATGAAACTTTACCAGAATGTTCCTTTGGAGACCCTTTCCAAAAGTTGATCTCAAAATTTTGATTGGCCCATAAATATGGGTGTGACAGGGTGGGGCTTATTTTGAGCCCGAATTCTTTGAAGGACATCTCCTCCTGAATCACTGGGCTGATTTCAATGAAATTTTACCAGAATGTTCCTTCTGTGACCCTTTTTAAAAAATGTATGCAAAATATTGATTAGCCCTTAAATATTGGCATGTCAGGGTGTGGCTTATTTTGAGCCCGAAATCTTTGAACTACATCTCCTGATGAAGGTTGGGCAAATTTCAATGAAACTTGAGAATTTTGATACAATGTTAGCCATACCCAGTTAATTAATATAAAATAGGTCTTAAGACATTTCAAAGTGTTGTTTTCATTCAAAGAAAGATTCATTTAATGCAAGTCTAATGATGTTAAAGCCAGTGGAGCGATACAGGCCCTCTTGGGCCTCTTGTTAATGTTGCTATAACTCAATTTGAAAGAAATTTTTCAACGTGTAATTCCACGCACTTAATACAATATGAATATGGAAAGATGCGCATATAAGAACACTGCACCAATAATTTGTCACTTAGCCTTTGTCTTTTTAATTCTGATCATGCTGACAAAAGACCTTTGCAAAATTGCGAATTGAAATCAAAGTGCTGAAACTTCTGAATGCACTAATTGTTGGTCAGTTTTTGTTTAAAAAATTATATATAATATTTTATAGTTGATAAAGGAAATCATAGTGTGTGGACTAAGATCAGACTGCATGTTTGTGCCTTTGCAAGATTGCATTGAAATTAAAGAGCTGAAAGCACTGAATGCACTTATTGTAAGTCAGTTTTTATTTCAAAAAATGGCATTTGATTTTTTTCTAGTTTGAAAATACAATGTAGGTTGTGTGGACTAAGATTAATTGAAAGTGCTGAAAGCACTGACTGCACTAGTTGAGAGATACTTTTCATTTTAACAAGAGATGTCTGTAAAACATTTAACCCCCCCCCATTAGAGCAGGTCGATAACCTGTTCTTTGTCAGTTAACAAAGGGGAATAACTAAAAGAAATATGACTAGTAGAGTTTTGGTTCTTGTGCACTGCACTTCATTCGTGATTCAAGCTTGCATACCACATTGAAATATGCTTTGGACCTACCTACCAACCTACCGACCTTCAAGTACTTCGAAAGTGGGCATAATTATATTATCTTTAAACTTATCTTTGTGACATGTATAAGAACTTGTTCAAATAGAAATATATCTTACATATGACCAGATTTTAAGATATACAGTTTATGCGAGTCTGAAACTCCCATACGGTAACTAGGACTCTCAAAACTATCTGGTGTGAGTCCTGAGAACCATCTATTTTATGACTGTACTGCGTTGTAATAGTCGACTTAAAACAGTTCCTTTCTGCTCTGTTTATTCAAAAAGATAAGCACGTTTATATTGGTAAAAATACCAAGATAATGGTTTTTTTTTAAAGAAAAAATATAAATATCTATCAGTTAATTCTTCTTGCGAGCCAATTTATCATAAAAAAATATCAGTAAAAAAAGTTTGTTTGAAAAAAAGAATTATATGAGCCTCTGCGTGACATCATTCCATTTTTTACATGTGCGCAACGCTAAGACCAGCATCCGCACATTCTGATCAAAGTCTTCACTTTTCAAATAAGCTACATACTCATAATCAGTATGCAAAATCAGAGATTACTTTGATGAACTGTGTTACAGCCCAGAAACATTTGGTTGTTGGTAAGTTTCTTGATTTGCCAGAAAGGCAGAAAATCAGACCGTTTGAGATGTTGGCAAAATCTGAACATACCTTCCAAAATGCATGGTTTCTATGGAAACCCAGGCAAAGGTGACGGATCTTACTAATTTGTGAACTATTAATTACATGTAATGGTCATTAATCAGGGCAGCTGGTATTTTACTCTTGATTTGTTTGAATGGGGTTTTACGTCGCTTTCAACAATCTTCCAAGTATATCGCGGCGCTCGGAGCAACTAACAATGGATTCCTACTATTTCTCTCACCGGTACTACCACAACCTCCTTTCCTAGCCTCCAGCAGCTACCTCACATAGGTCTATAAATATCAACCCATTGGTAAGAGACAAATAGTCGGAAAGGATGAGTGTCGCCGTCGGGGAGAACTCTAATTTAGAGGGATACATTTGATAAAACATGTTAAGCTTTCATACCAAGAAAAGGTCATTGTTTTTTAAAAGAGAATCAATTTGCAAATGTGACTCGGGCCGCTATCATGCGCAGTAGTAATATGTCGGACTACCATCCGATAGGTCTCTAGTAATGGTGACACTCACCCTTTCCGTCTATTTGTCTCCCACCAATGGGTTGATTATCGTATAACTATGTTGGAAAGCAGCTGGAGACTAGGAAATGCTGAAATGGTAGTACTGGTGTGGGAGAAACCAGTAATCCATTGTAAGAAACTCGAGCAGTCGCGATATGACTGAAAGATTTTTGAAAGCGGCGTAAAAACCACCATTCAAACAAATAAACAAACAAAAACGAATGAAACCCGTTAGGAAAACCCTAAAAAGGCGCGGCCATAGCAACTGGCTAGACCTACAAGGCAAGGGTCAAATTTTTGCAGATGGGCCGAGTCAAGAATTGTTTTTAATAAACTTGACCTCTGCTTGATCACGTTTTCAGTTAATTGTTATTTTGTATTGGATATATTACCGCCCCCTGCTCAATCCAATTCTCTTCAAAACACTGCACCATCTTTGCTTAGCTCAGTCTATAACGCGATGGGTTCTCAATCCTTAGGTAATGATATCGGCCCATGGCTTAGCCATCTTAACTCCAAAATTTGACTACAGTCAATGCGACAGGCGCCATTTGTCTCCCGCCAATGGGCTATTAACAAATAGTACACAAAAGTAGGATAGGCATCTCATGGCTCGGATGAATTACAGTTGGACACGTATGTGGATCAACGGGAAAATATGAATTGATTCACGAGCTGCTGCGATATCATAGCTGTATTGTTGAAATTAGCGCTAAACCGCATTCAAACTAATCAAAACCATAAAGTGGAGGTAGGCAAGAAAATTCAATCTTTTAAAAGTAAACTCATAAAATATACATGGCTTTTAAGTACATCTTTTTTTGAAAAATTACAGATAATGATATGCATTTAACTTTCAGGAATCATTGGCCAAAAGCTTTTTGTTTAGTATTTGTCAAGATAACGTCAATTAAAGCGTGTCTTTTTTATTATTATTATTTAATTTTTTTTTTGAAATCTGAAGTGGAGTCTTATCCTTTCAATCAAAGTTCTCTCCGACACTTGACAAACGTTTTCGCTACCTACCCAGTCGGTAATGCGTCCTTCTCTCAAACATCAGTTCTATGTTCGTGAAAGCTTCGTTCCCCCGGCTTGCCTAAACGACGCTTGTCAATAGTCATTTTGACGTGCCTCATTCGTTTACCCCAATGAGCGAATGCTATGCCTAAGTAGGGTGGATAGGTGGTGGCTCAGATGAAACGTTATTGTTTAACTACTATTATTGAACTAGTGTGGCAACCGACAGGAAGTCATGGCTGGGTGCACGAGTAAATTGCAATACCCTTGAAAATGGCATTAAACCGTATGCAAACGAGCAATATGGAACAAGTAGTCCACAAATACATGTAGTAGAACTTTTGAAATCGATCCAAGATTCTTGAATAACGTCCAAAACTTTTCAATATTATAAAATGACAAAGTACATAGTAATCTTGACATTATAAGTAATAAGTAGATGTTCAATATGTATGATTTTGTGACATTTGAACATTATGAAAAAAGAACTTGCATGTTTGGGGAAATAGAAATAGTATGGTGTCAAACGACGACTCACGAGATCGATCCGATATCGAAATTTTTTCCAGCATTAGCGATGATCTATCTTGAATAGATCGTAACAAAATATTTGAAGAATCATTTGAAACTACAAATCAGTGCCCTCTATTTCAAGTAATCATTTTAAAGAATTTCAGTTGGTACCATATTGGGTTGCATATATGTATAAAGCGTATAAATGCATTTCAGTAGAAAGTATTTTTATTCCTAATTCTTTGTAGAAGTGAAACTGAAGTATCAGTGCAGGTCTGAATAACAACTATATCTATAGGTCGGTTTGAATGACCTGACATTGACGCCTGTCATTTACGTACACAGACAAACTACTAAAAGTATCATATTTATAAATTGTACATAAATTACAGATGACAAATTTAGGATAAAAGTCAAGCTCAGATAGAATAGATAGGACTCTATATAATTTAAACCAAACGCTTGTATGCAACTCAATTTTTAGAGAATCGTCGTATTTGAACTATTTGTTTGAAAAAAATAGATAAATAAATAAATAAAAATTAAAAAAATAACAATTTGTTTCCACATTTATTCTTTTAAAGTGACTGGTTTTTAAATGAAAGTCGAAGGTAAGCTGCCTCATAAATGGATCTTTCCTAAAGAATAAGACCGTCTTAACTAGGTCACTTATAGAAATACAAAAAAGAAAAAAAGAAAAAACCTAAACAAAACGCTATTACACAGGCCTGTCTAAGCAAACCCAGAAAAAAGGGATTTTCTCACATTCAATGATTCAAGCTTTTAATGGATGGAAAACGCCCCTCCAATTAAGGCTAGAATTTTTTATTATGGTTCGGCTAGACGAAAGTGTCAATTAAAATACTCGTAAGTGTTCAAATGTTCATTGACCTGATTCCATTTTTTTAAAGGAAATTTGAAAAGGGACCATCTAAAGTACAGTCCTGACAAAATACAGGAAGATTTTGTAGAGGGCTTCATTTGAAGTAACCATTCATTATTTCTATGTAGACCTGAGTTTTGCCCCCCGCCCCCTCTCTCTGCACATGTGATCCGCTCTTGGTGTCCGAATTATAATGATCTTAGCTATTTTCATAAAGGTCGCTGAATTGGTGATTAAGACATTATATACGAGATACAGAATATAAGCCTTCTGGTTCAGAAGAAGAAGAAATTTTAAGATTTAAATATAGACCTTAGTCTTTCCTCTAACTCTTGCTCCGTACCTAGTGGTCCAACATAAATAGTTAAGTGATAATCATTTAGCTCTATTAAAGTCATCCTTCTGGTTTATCAGAGGAAGAGTCAATCTACATAGACTTGGAGTCCTATCCCTGCCTCCCGTGCCCCTCCCCATGCGATCCAACACTAAGGATGTTTGCTTTCATAATAAAAATATATAAATATACTAAATACTAAATATATTAAAGGCTGTTGACTTCCTTATTTAGAAAATGAGAAATCTTAAACATTAATTTAGACACATAGTACCGCAACCTACTCCTTGTGATCCGTACTTTGTGGCAAAGCAGTCATTACTATAAAATACTTTTTTTCAATAAAGACCTCTAAACTGATGATCCATATCGATGGATACATATTAAAGGTTATTCTTAGTGAAGAAGAAGATTTCGAAATATTTTATATAGACCCAGAGTCCTCTCCCCATTTGGTTCTGTCCCTGGTAGGTTTGAAGATCCGCATTTACAACCAGAGTTGTTCAATTTTGCTATTTTGGGAGGGGTAACGCAAGAAATGTTCATGTAGAATGTGACCAGGGGTCGTATTCACCAACCTATTCTAAATTTTAGAATTTAGTCTAGGCTAAATTGCCAAGTCTGGACTTTCCCAAGAATGAACTGAATAAAAAAGAACTAAAATATTAAATTTCTATTCAAAGTAAAATTTCTTCAGTGGTAAGATAGATTGGTTCCGATATACGCGATTTCTTCGGAATCATCTTATTAATCTTAATTTAAAGTCTTTGATTTAAATAGTAAGTTCTAGTCAATAATACGAAAATTCATATTACTAGTAAATTAAAATCTCATTTTTGAACCACTAGAAATATTCGATATCACCCGAATGTCTTTACTTTGAATGAGTATTTCGAAATCACACCGAATCAATCCTACTCAGCATTATATCATTCTATCTGCGCCGGAATCTTCGGAAATCCGTGTCTATTTTGTGTCAGAAAAAATGGCAAACTTTTTATATTTGAATCTTGACAAAGATTAAAAGTAGTTCAATAAAAGAAATATATCGTTTGCAAATGTTGGCGAGAAAATAGTTCAGTTAAAACGGAACGTTATATTTACGCCGACGTCGAAACTATTTGTAACGCAAAGGGTCACCAGTATCTTGCGTAACTTCTCTCCGATTTCAGACAAACCGGAGTCGCCTGTCATCAAATGCGAAATGTTTTTGTACTTAGGTATAGTAATTGGATTTTTCAGTAATAACCTGCATTATTTTGTTTGACTAAATGAAACAGAAATTACCGGTATGCATTAAACAAAGATTTACATTGTAATATTCAAATTCGAAAATCAGAATCACTAAACCTAGTGAATCATTTTCATAGCATTTTCTGCAAATTCCACTAGGAACTCAAATTAGCTGTTAAGCTGACCAAGAATAACAATCCAACGGGAGAAAAGCAATTAAATGCTATTAACAAGTAACTAGTTAGATTTATTACCACTGCCTTCATGCTATATCCAGCTAACTGCGTGCGCCAAGGTAAATTCCTAATGGACCGAATTTCTCCACATGAATAGGGTTGTCCCGAAAGTTCGTGGACATTACATACAAACTACACGTCAATATCTTAATATTATTCAAAGAGCCGTTTTGCAAATTTTCAAGGAGATTCTCTAATGAATAATGAAATTACATGGAATTTCGTAAAGGTATATAAGTTGGTGCGGAGCACAAAATGACGTTGAAACGCAAATATGACGTCATCGTAAAAATTCGGCTACTTCATGTCGAATCTATTTTAGTAACGATTATTGCAATTCATCGATTTTTTGCCTAAATTTCAACCTACCAATTGTATTATGCCATGATTAAAAGAAGCAAGTCAGTTTTAGAAAGAATTGTATTTGCCGCTTCGTTCTGCAATCTTATTAAGTGGGGTTCACACGTCATGTTTAAGAGGATATGAAAAACCAGACATGTTTTGAAGCATATATGTTTTTTTTTCATTTCGGTTCTGACGGTATTTATCTGCTTTGGATGACCCGTGTCAGTTATTCCTCGGGTGAAGTATTGTAATACATGACTGGAATGTGGAGATGTAATGAATATCTATTTCTTACTGAACTGCTTTAACCTTTTTAATAAACAAGAAATAAAAAGATAGGAAAAGTACCATGCTAGTTATCAAAAGACAAACAAACAAACAGCATCAAACAGTATTAAAAAATTTTTGATATTGATGTTTCGGTAAAAAAGAATTTTGAGGTAAATTTGATCGAAAAACAGTGTTTTGTCTACTTCTTCTTGGATTTTTAGAACAGAAAGGAGAGCTTTCGAAATATTTTATCTGTTTGGCGTTATCTTCTCTATTATATCCGTTATCTAAAAGGAATCTTTTCTGTTTCGAAACTTATATGCATTTTTTCAATTTTATTTGTATGTTACTCAGCCTTTCTTTTGGTATGTTTAGGTGTTTTTCCTACAGCGTTACAACCTCTGTCATTGATATTGCATACAAAAAATCCCAGTTTTCTTGACACCAGGATTTTCAAAAAAACACAGAAAGAAAACGCAATCGAAATCCGAGATATCTTATATCCTTGCATCCTTCCCTGCGCAAAAGTTCGAGAACTAGTTCTAAGTCGTTCTAGAACGTTAATTGGCAATTCAAGAACAGGCAAACTAGCTCTTGAACCAGTTCTAGAACTAATTCTTGAAAATCTTGTACTAGATATTGCAACAGTCTTAAATTTCAGCTCAATTACTAGTTCTAGAACTAATAATTGATATTAATTGCTCTGGAACGTTCAAGAATCATTTCTTGAACATTTTCCAGGGTGTAAAACCAATGGCTGTATACGATATCGTGTGTTATTTTAAAGTACTTAAGGGGAAACCATCTATCTTAAGTCTTAAGTTTTTCAAAAGGAACATGGATTTCATTGGTACAATCGTTATTTAACGTTTATAACAAATGAGATTAAAACTGTGGAATTTATTGAATTTTATCAAATCCTACAATGTCAATTTTCTCGTTGTACTTGACGGACCTGTCATAACTTCGAAAGGGGCCAATCCTTATGTTGATTCAATCATTCTGTGAAAGTATGAAGCAAATTGGACGAAAGCAGTGGACTCTTATGCTATAACGAGTATATTGTAATTAAATTTCCTTAATACCCCTATTCCTGAGATGTTTTCCGAACTAATTTCGAACAAAAATACTGTGATGTTGGAATTATCATGATATGAAAGTTTGAAGTAAATCGGATAGAGATTGTGGACTCTTTTTGGAAAATCATAGCTAGAATAGCTAATAAATCACACACAAAAAAAAGAAAAGAAAAGAAATGCATTCCATTAGAATCTGTTACCTCTATCAGTGACGTTGTTACAATCTGAAAGTTTTTAATGCCTTTACTTTGGAAAATGACACGCAGTACCTCTAATTTTCCTTTAATTTTCAAAATTCTAGTTATTTGCAGGATAAGATATGAAAGTAAATGATTTTGTGGAGTCTTGTTTTTTTTACATTCATATTATTTTGAAATGCGTAGCGTTTTTGTTTTCCGTAAGTACTGTTTTCACTGTTTCACTGTTTTCATTGCGAATCCTTAACATGTTTTCATGCAGAGGTAAGAAGGTTGTTCAAAAGTTACCCGGATTTTGACTCGCAAAATTTAATTTTTTAAGCAATCAAACTAAATTTGGTATCATTTGCTGACGGAATCCAATCCAATCTTCATACGGTTATATCAAATTTATATAGTTATAGAACAAAGCGCGCGCATCTGACATATAAAGTGCCATGGAAACGCTTCCCCGGCGCAGCAGAAAAAATAATCCATATATTTGGTCTTCGATTGTAAATATTCTATCATTTCTAACATTTGAAAAATGAATTGAGTTGCTGGAGTCCTTGTCTTAATTTGAAGTAATTTGACCGTAGAATTTTTCGATAAGGTTCGTTTAAAATGTGGTGGGGTAAGTGTACCGAGACGCTGTAGACGACGTCAACAGAATGCTCGGAGTTTTGATCTTTAATTATTCTATTCAAAATAAAATCTACAAAAATACCGACAGACATAAATCAAATACTTGTCACGCTGAAAGAGAATGGTTCGTTCTTCCAAATGATTTATTTTCATTGTTAAATCACTTCCCATCCCTGTGAGAAAAGATGAAGAAGGGACAGAAAGAAACTTATCCCAACAAATGTAGGGACGTCAACTGCCGAGTCTCTCGGAGTTATAGGCGATTAAGGGGTACCTTTCGGAGAACTTTGATTTTGCACCATTCAATTTTAGCTTTATACAGCTTTATCACAGTAACACTGAATTCACCCTTCTTCTATGAATACGAGCCGTGACAAGCAGAATTACACAACACAAAATATCTCAATTCTTGACAACGTCGCTAGCGTCATGTACTGTGCGCCGCCTCCAAATACCCATGTATTTTTGTTTGAGTATGAAATATCGTTCAACTTCCTCAGGCTTTGGCAAGTTTGATACTATGAAGTGTCCCGTTGAGTATACCCTTTTTACATGGCGATAAATAAGTGATGATTAATTGACCTAATCCGGATAAAAATTGAACATCTCTCGTATTTGTCCGTTGTAACAGTTCTTAGGGGGTGTGGAATAAGTCGGTTAAATTAATTACAAGTGAAATGGTGTTGTTGAAATATGCACGTAAATACGGATTTTTTCTAATGGTCTGCCTCCCTTAAATCCTATGATGACTTCTGATGGCATTCTTTGTTAATGCTCGGCATCCATGCTAGAATTGTTCCTTAGACTATTACAAACAAGATAGGGGTGGATGCCCAGCGTGATTTTTCGACCTGTCACAGTGAGGTCAAAGGTCAATGAGTGCAAAAAATCAAGAAAAATAGCTTGAAGCTAAGCAAAATTATTTTGGTCAACACAAAATGAAAGCAATGTGAACGAAATCAAATAAATTGAATGAGAATTTGTCAGAGTCTTAACCAGAGCCTATTTTGTCATTTTTAATTAAACAGTATTTTACGATATTTATGCTAAAAATGCTCAGGCAACAAAATAAAGCACAATACTGAACGAAATTTCGAATGAATAATATTCTATTATACATACATATAATCCAAGGCATTCTTGTAACCGAAGGTAGCCATGCTAGAATATTCTAGACTTCTTCAAACATTATGAGGATGCGTGCTTAGTGTCTGTTTCGAATTTCAGGTCAGAATGAGGCCACAGGTTAGGTACATCCAAATGTGGGAAACTGGCAAATACATGCAACTAATGCACATTGTACATTATTATTTATCATTAAAGTTATGACAATAGGAACAAAAAATAATTCAAATAAGTAAAAATGCAACCAAAGCTTACCACAGTCTCTCAGTTGATTTTTTACAGGTAAAACTTTACCATATTTCTGCTAAAAAGCGCCTCGGCACAATTCAAAACAAAGAAATAACACAATACTGTGACTAAACATGATGGAACACAATGCTTTATATTGTATCATTTTAAAAGTGTCCACAAGTCGACCAGTGGAAATTGCACTGATTCTGTGTACTCGATAGCCTCGAAGGCTTCTTCAAGTTTTACAGGATTAGCATATCCTGTGGCATCACATTCACATTAAATCATGCAGATCTGACGAGCCTTACAACACTACTTCATGCGTACATTAAAACTTAATCAAGGATTACTTATTTGTTCGGCAAAATATGCACTTTTCTAGTCTACTGGAGTGACTGGTCGTCGCCCTAATCGAGAGGCTGGTTCAGTTACTTTTGTCTTGGAAACTATTTATCATCTGCTTTGAAACTCAACTATTCGTAGAATACGGGGGATATTCAGGTCACTCGGGCGTCGGTGTAATGCTTTGGTTAAGTTTTTACGTGCAAGTGTGTCAAATCTCTGTTTCTTCTAAAGCCTTTGCTTTGAAACTTTGCACATGCTTCTGTGACCTTAATCCAGCCTCTAGACACAGTAATTCATTACTCTGATATTGAATTTAGTGGAATTTTAACCCCTTTCAGACTTAGAAATTCTTGGTTCAAGTTTTTACGTGCAACTGTTGTTAATCAGTTAAACCTCTATTTCTTCTTAACCTTTTAATTGGAAACTTTGCACTTGCTTCTGCCATCAAACAAAGAAACATAACTCTGATATCCTATTACGTGGATTAATTACCCTTAGCAGCCTTTTAATTTCTTTGTTAGTTTTTTTACGCGCAACTGATTTATATTTGTTATATCTCTGTTTCTACTCTGTTTCTACTATGTGCTTTGAAACATTGCACATGCTTGTTTGATCATAAAATATTTGTTTCTCTGAGATTTAATTTGAAGGAATTTTAACCCATTTTCAACTAAGTAATCCTTGATTAAGTTTTAATGTACAATTGATGTTTATACATGTAAATAGTACCTCTGTTTCTATAAAAGCCTAGCTTGGAAACTGTAAATGCTTCTTTGATCATTATATCAGCCTAAAGACAAAGATTCATTTCTCTGATATTCAAGCCTATTGGCATTTGTAAGCTGTGCGTATCATAATCATTGTTATGTCTTTAATCTTTAGACTAATTGTTTTCTTAACATCATACACAATTATCTTGATATAGTCGTCCACCTGTCTGTCATTATTGTCAAATTTCAAAGGAGGTAAATGAAAGGCTGTGTTCCTTTTTTCAGTTAAACCTATAAAAAACTAATTTGTCCTAAGCTTTTCTTGCGCGATTTTTTTTTGTGATCTTTATTTTTTTGTGAATATAATTTTTTAATAATCGAAAATAATATCTATAATTGCAAGCACTAATCCTCTGACCATCCGTGTAATGGTAAAATACGTTACTTTTGAAAACTTCATATAGAAAACTTCATTGTGGCTTAAACTTTGAATTCTTAAAAACATTTTTGTGTTCTTTTTATTTTGGGCAAATATAACTTTTTCGCAACTTAATATCATGTTTATAATTGTTACCAGGTATATCATGATTACCAGGGTAATTGTAAAATACGTTACTTTTTAATACTCAACATGGGAAATATTATTGGGCCTTTCACCTGACAACTTTAGCAATACACTTGATAATAATAAAACTGATCAATTAAGCTGTAGCTAAGAAAGTTTCAATAAATTTCGAAGTGACTGAATGTAAATAATCGATGTAACGGAATTACTGGTAAAATACGTTATATACCAGAGTTTCGGTTTTAAAATTCGCCTGTTTTGACATTCATTTGATTTTGTGTTTTTTGTAATGTTAAATTTCTCATAGAACCGTTGTTACAAAACAAGACAAATCATGAAAGAATATTCAATGCCTTTGTAATCGACCGATGTACGTTACAGTGGAGGAAAAACGTAACGAATGTAATTGTATTTTCTACGAAATTTGATCCCACAATTTTCTAAAACGGTTTAAATTTCTATATATTAACATTATCTTGTTCTATTGCTAATTGAGTTGGAATGAATTTCTAGAAGGATAGAAGCGTGAAAATGGATCTTAAGTTGCATCATATTATACACCCACAATACTACATTTTGTATATGAGTGCAACACATTCGTATTGCTTATTGCTTACTTTATGTAAATTAAATCGATAAAGCCTGGGTTACATTTGCCACGATCGCCGTACGATTTCATGTATGATATTTTTGACATCGTACGATTTTATTTTCTACGGCGTATGTGTTCACAAAATTGTGCGGTCTCCGCATGGGTTTTAATAAAGCTATTACGAGAATCATTGAGGTGCCCGTGCGGCGATCGCAAGATAATCGTGCGAACCCATCGCACGGAGACCGTGCGATTTGTCAACTATTTACACTGTAAACCGAACGGCCTACGATCATCGTACGGTACCCGCACAAGGACCGTAGGATGAACTTTTAAAGATTTAAATACAAAATATCGCACGGTGGCCGTGCGATGTCCGCGTGGCGATCGTGCGATGCCTCTACGACGAGGGTACGGGCTACGGTCTCCGCGCGGTCTTGCGATTTTAAAAAAAAAATTCTATATATTGAATAATATACCGAAAAAGAAAGAATGTTATTTTTTATTGGAAACTTTTGTTACCATCGGCGTTATTCACTTTTGTTTTGGATTGCTGAAAAAAGGCGTAGCAATGTAATAACGTAAGACGTTAAAAAATTAAACGTTTTTGGAAAGATTGTCTACACAATCAAATCTTGATATTTCGAATATCTCTAAACGTACCTTTACCAAAATTGTCCTAGTGATTGTACGAAAAAATTATATTTCAAAAATGTAGAATGATTTATGATGATCATTTAAATAAAGAAATGCGGCGGCGAAACATTTTGAAAACCGGCTATAAAATACGCGCAAGAAAGAAATTGTGTCCACACACATTCGTTGAACATTTTGTTGAATAAGAAATATTTTCATTTTTCACCATATTAACTCAAACTAGAAAAAAATAATATTTTTAAAATGAAATTTCACAAAAATTCATTTATTTTTAAAGAAATATCGGGTAAAGTTTGTAATTGTAACGCCGATTTTTCGCTTAAATATGACGTTTTACAACTTTTGAATTCTTAAATAAGTCTCTATCATTTATTTGTTATTTTCTTAAGGCGATTTTACTTTACTTACTAACATGATGTCCCTCCTCGCGTAAATCTAGAGATTCTCTACAATTTTCATGAAAAATCAACGCATCTGAGTGGTCTTAAAGAAATCTACTCACACACAATTTGTTACGTTTTGCAGACGTAATTTAAGAATTTTGGTGAAAAAAAAATTGAAATAAGTGGAAGTTTGAATTTTTTGAATTCATTTAACAGATATACCATAAAAGTATATCTCTTGTGGTCCATTTGGCATAAAGAACATAAAAATTGATTCACAGGTTCAGAAGAAAAGGGATATTAAACTTTACGGGAGACGTGAGATTTTTAAATGTTTAGCATTACCGTGCGCGACGTCTCAACTTTATGAAAGTGGTAGAATGTTCTAGAAATGGTTGACTTTCTATATAAGCATGTAAATTGATAGAACAGCGAATTTTTGCGATTAAGTTTTAAGGTGCTGGACACATGTCTATTCTGAGATATAATTAGATTTATGTGAATTTGTTAGTAGTGATTTAAGTATATGATTAAACACTTAACACTTTGGGATTATATTTGTGGATTGTATACATTTTTCGTAAAGGATATTTACAGACGGAAGGAACTTTGGATAATTAAGTGAGATAAGTAGCCCTATAGATTTTCTTTTTAAGAGTGATTCTATGTAAAGACCAGAAAATTTAAAGAAGGGCCCGGCACACAACGTCTCAGATTTAGTTGACTATCACCCAAAAACAAATAAATGATATGATTATTCATTTTAGATGTTGGATTGGCATCATTATATGAGGGAATGGTGGTATTTTTCGATATGAATAGTTTATCCTATATGAAATTATTACTTATTAAATGACAGTAGGGTTCCTTATCTTTAAGATTTTTGGAAAATCGTCATTTTTAGCCCTTTTAAGAATCAATTATTTCCAAAAGGCAGGCAATCCAAGCTTAGCAGTATATATCATATGAGACCATATTATCAGTAGGAAAAACCAGAACAAAAAAATCGCTGGGCAATCAATACATGGAATTTTGACATGCTATCAAATATGAGTACTGAATCATCTTGTAAAATTTTATTGTGATACTAATTATCCAAGTTATATTGTCTTAATTTCATATTTCTTACTTCAAATATCACCAAACTTACATATTTCAAGCCACAAGAAATGATGATGATGATAAAAAACATATTGTCTGGAAAAAAACTTTCTATATGAGAATCAATAAATTTCTTACCCCACCCACTCAAAATACATGGGGAATTCATATCAATTACATTTATATTATCCATTATGCCAATATTTTAAAGCCTATTCAAGATTAAAGCCTCTTATTAGGCATGAAAATATAACTCAATGATACACATCCACGGATACCGAAGTGAAGGTCATGTGACATGGTCAAGGTCAATTGTCAACGTCAAAGAACTCAAAAACTTAACCAAAAAGCTTAACAATGCCAATATTTTCAAGATAGAACCCTCTTATTTGGTATGATGATAGATCTTAATGATTTGCATCTGCTGATACCAAAGTCAAGGTCATGTGACAAGGTAAAGTGACAAGGTCAAGGTCATCTAACCCAAATATTCAACCAAAAATCTTAACAATACCAATATCCTCCAGCCTATTCCATGATACAATGTTCATATTTGGCATAATGATAGATCTTAAGGATGTGCATCTACTAATATTAAAGTCAAGGTCATGTGACAATTTCAAGGTACAAGATACAAAATTTTCTTTATGGCCAGGTTTGTACAAAACAAATAACATTAGCGATGTATCGCTATTTGCCGACATATGTCAACTCAAAAAGTTAAAAAAAAAAAAATAAAATTGCAAATATCTTTATGCCTCTTTAAGGTACAAGCCTCATATTTGGTATGATGAAAGACCATAATAATGTGCATTTGTAGATATCAAGGTCAAGGTCATGTGACAATATCAATGTTATCTACCGAGGTCAATCTTCTTAAAAAAATTACGCTGAAACTTAACATGTTCAATTCATTCAAGCCTATTTTAGATATTGTTTACATAATTTGCATGTTGAAAGATGTCACTGGTGTAGGTATCAAGTTCAAGGTCATATTAGAAGGTCTCACCTCATCCATAAAGGTCAAATTTTGAAAAAAATACGGTGACGGGGGCATTTGTGTTTCACAAACTTTTTTTTCATTTTCCAACACCTCAAAGTGAGTGACAATCAAAATTCAGTATTTCAGTTCAATATTTCTTTGCATTAGACTATCCAGATTCTGGATCCTAAAGATGTTTCTACTTTTAAAGATGACATTCGTTGTACATTGCATGCTGATGAAAAAACTCAATCATAATACAAATTGCTAAAGCATGATAGAAAATGAGGGCAAAAGTAAAACACATATTATTTCACTTAGTACTTGAATCAGCGTTTTCTTAACCTGCCCGATCAAAAAACACGGGAAATTTGTACATTGTTAATCTAAAACACATTTTTAACATTATTTGAATAATATATATTGAGCTTTATAACTACATTTTCTGATTCCTGTGCCGTAGGAAGAGAAATAAATAAAATTAAGCTGTTTGCTTGTCTATCAATCTGCCTATCTTTGAGTACTTTGAGTATTGTCATACTGTCTTGTGGTATCCGTGGTCTAGAGGAAGAGCGTCGGCCTCTTGAGCTAATGGTCCTGAGTTCGATTCCCAGGCTATCGATCTTGGTTCTTTCATTGGCCCACAAATTCGGTGTTTTTCCAGGAAGCATAATCAAGTAGGATTAATCTAAGTTGTAAGAACTTGTTTCCCAATCGATGTAAAATAAAAAGGTTTACATTCATAAATACTTTTACATACGTCGAAATGTATATAAATTGTCTATACCCCTTCAAAAACAAGAATAAAAAGATTTTAGTTAATCTTTCTATGTTTATTAAAGAAGCTTTTGCATGACTTTCAAGTTTGATAAAAAGCGAAATAAATGAGTAATGACTGTATTGTTAACAATAAGATATTGAACAGTTCAGTCATTATTTTTATTTAGCACTAGCGTCTCTTCAAATTGATATATAAGGATACTTATATTTGAGAAAATTTGATAATGCAATCTAGTTTTTGATGGATCCAGAAATGTTTTGAATTCTTATATTTTTCTTATGTGATTTACAAGTTGTGGTTTTGATGATACATATAATGACGAGAATCGCACATCTCCTAAAAAATAAAGATGACATCCGCGCGGAAAATGTATTTCTAATAAGATTGATCCCAAAAATCACGTACAGTGGTCTATCTTAACGACCAGAAAAGGAAATTGGAGTTAATGAAAGTATGCATGTTTATTAGAATGTGTACAGTATGTGTTGTGGAGTTTTTATTACTGTGATACCTGATGCGTGTCTTGAATTTGCTTAAATATATAAGCAATGTTAAGTAACATATAGACAAACAGACAAGGATAAAATAATAAACCACACATCTTTTAATGCTGGGTCCTAACTAAAATGTGAAGGGTTTGTACACATTTTTCAGAAATTTGGCTTTGATAGATGCCCGTGACCTCTGTAAATTGACCTTATCAGTAGCTGCTGACTATAAAAATTATTGCGATTAAATAAAAATAATGTCTTTTATGGGCGAAGGTCATTTTTCCATTATATTGAACCTTCCTGATGGATATCAACCAAAATTCACTGAAATCTTCCTCTAGCAACCATTTATCAGACTGTACAAAATAATTGTAATTGGATGAAAAGTATCGAATTTTTCAGGTAAATGTTAATCTTCTACATTTCATCAATCATCAATTTTGCTTTTCAGAGATATTTTACCACGTGACTGATCATTCTTTAGGAAAAGAAAAGGAGGAAAATACTTAAAACGCTCTAATTCTCGTTTAAACATATCAATAGATTCAGGCCTGTGGAGCCAAACAGTCGCCAAAGCAGCTCTAGTTTGGTTAATCAAGTATTTGACCTTTTCACCTTGATATATGACATTCACCTTATCACATGACCCTGACTTTGACATCTGTAGATTAATGTCATTGATACCTATCATCATGTCAAATGTAAAGATTGTATCTTGAATAAGCTAGAAGTAATTGCTAAATTTATGTTTTTGATTGATAAACCTTGGTGATTGACCTTGACCTTGTCGCATGACTTTGACCTTGACACAAGTGGTTGCGTATCATTTTACATTTGTAAAATCTTGAAAAGGCTAGATTGATTTCTCCAGTTTTTGAATGTCTGACCTTGGTATATGACCTTGACCTTGTTACATGACAGTGACTTGAGAAAGCAGATGCATATCACTTATTTCTTAAACATTGCCAAGTATACATTCAATAGGCTGGAAGTCATTACCAATTCTATATTGTTTTTTCGTCAGAATTTTGAATGTTTGACCTTTGTGAATGACCTTGACCATAACACCAACCTTTACCTAACAGATGGATATCATTGAGATGCGTCATCTTGTCAAATATTAACATTTTACCTTGAAAAGGTAGGAAGTATTGCCAATGTAAAGGTTTTTTTGTCAATATTTTGAATATTTGACCTTGGTATGACATTGACCTTTAAAGATGACCTTGAACCATCATCAGCAGTTGCGTATTATTGAGATCTTTCACCTTGCCAATTATGAACTATGTACCTTGTATAGGCTTGAAGTTATTTCAATTTTAAGCTTTATAGTCAAGATTTTAAATGTTTAACCTTGGGATATGACATTGACCTTATCATTTGACCTTGAACTTGACATCAGCAGATGCGTATCATTCAGATGTATCATCATGTCAAATATTAATATTGTATCTTGAAAAGGGTGGAAATAATTGCCAATTAAATGTTTTTGAACGTTTGACCTTGGTATATGACTTTGACATTGTCACTTGACCTTGGCCGTGAGATCAGCAGATGCGGCTTATCAAGGTATATCATTATGCCAAATATGAACATTGTATCTTGAGTAGGCTGAAAGTTCTTGTCCACGGAAAGCATTTTTGTTAAGTTTTTCAGACAGACAAATAGACCAACAGACAGATGGAAAGACAGACAGAAAGACGGATAGACAGTCGGACAATAGTAAATAAAGAGTTGCAAACTTGATTAATTAATAGGTTGGTTGTATATGCATTGAAAAAAGACGATAAAATGTCAAATAAAGTTAATACCAATTTACCTTTATTTTTAAGTGGGTGGGGTAATTGGACCCTCACCACTTTCTAATAGATTTTATCATAATGAAAATCAAAAAAAAAAAAAAAAAAAAAAAAATTAAAATGGTATATTTCCCTTTAAAATACTTATGTGTTTTCTGTTTTAAATATCTAACCTTTTATGGTTTTAGTTTAACCGTAATCATTCTGAAGACACCAAAAATCATCATTTTTAAGAAAATATATTTATCATGATGGTTCTTTCAAGGCTAAAATCTTAATGAGCGGTTGCCATGACAACGAATAAGAATAAAGAAAAATGAATATCACTTTTCATATCTACTTTTTGGTACTATATCCAAATATTATGGTTTCATCAAAATCCAAGACTAGGCGTGGTCACGTATTTCTGGTGGTTAGGTGGAATCGCTCTAAAGTTGTTGTTGTATGATTTTGTTAATAAAATTTTCAAATTGTAAACTGCGATTGTTTGACATCTGCTGGTCCATAACAATCTACGTAACAAATAAGTTTTTATTTTTGTATACAAGTGAAATATTAACAGAAAAAAATAGAAAACTTGGGACAGAAAATTATACTATTTCTTACGCGGTTTGAATTTGGGTTTTATTGTTTCAGGGGCGGGTGTCTTAACCTCTACACCACTGGTATCTGAGAAGCACTCCTTGGCTAATTTAGCCTGAGACTCTGTTTGACGTCTCGCACGGTAATGCTTAACATTTGAAAATGCACGTCTCCCATTAACTTATATGTGCTATTTCGTCTAAACCTGGTGGTCAATTTCAATGTTCTTTATGCCAAACAAACCACAAGAAGGCATACTTTCGAAGTCTATTTGTTAGGTGAATTGAGGAAAATCAAACTCCCGTTTAATTAAGTTTCTTTGTCAGAAGTTCTATTAAAAAACGTCTGTAAAACGTAACACATTTTGTGAGGGTAGAATTCTTTAAGATCCCAAAATTCGTTAAATAGTACGTGAAAAAATGTGGAGATTCTTAGGATTTACGAGAAAAGTGATATCATGTTAGTAGGCCATCAAAAAAGACCATCAAAGAAATAACAAACAAATGATAGAGATTTGTCTAAGAATTCAAACGTTGTAAAACGTCAAATGTTAGCGAAAAATCGGCGTGAAAAAAGGCGTCAATGATAGATGAAATTTTGTGGAATTTCAAAATAAAATATTATTTTGTTCTAGTTTTTGTTAATGTGGTTAAAAATAACAATGCGTAAAATACAACAAAATAAATAAAGAAAATGTGTGTGGACACAACTTCTTCCATACGCGAATTTTATCGCCAGTTTTGAAATTGTTTCGCTGCCGCATTTCATTATCAAAATGATTTTCATAAATCATTCTACATTTTCAAAATATTATTTTTTCGTACAATTACCAGGAAAAATTTAGTAGATCAGATCAGATCATTTTTGTTTTAATTTGAAATTAAATCGTTGTACAGCCTAAAACAGCACATTGTTGTACATCATTTTAAAGCTTTTGGAAACTCCATCTTATAGACACTAAATTCTGATACCCATGGCCGTGAAAAAAAATTAATGATATCGAGTTTACTACAAAAAAATCGCCAAAAAGCGCATGTAACGCGTAACATGCTTCTCTTTTAATACATGTTCAAAATGGCATTAAATCGCGGATACGTTCTTTATCATCGTAAAATTTTACTCACAAATACCTATAATACTAATTCTTATGCAGTGTGAATTTTGAAAGTTTCAAATAAAATTTTGCGAAAATCTCTTCACGTAAATAAATAGCGGAACGTGTAACGCTGCTAAAAATGAAGCAAAAAATGACGACATAAGAAATTCCAACGTAAAAATAATCACACAAAATGGTCAGATGTTTCTTCAGTTTAAATTAGGTTTATTTGCGTGCCTTAATTAAATTCAAAACTTTCCTGTGAAAAAGTCTGAAAAAATGTCACGCTTTTTAAAAATTACGTCATTTTTTTCGCACCATTTTCGCAGGGAGTAACTTAACTCTTATTAAATCCCGATTAAATGAAATAAAGATTAAACTAGAAAAAATGGTCAGTCCATTCTTTTCAAAGATACATAACAATCTATATTTTGTGAATTTAACGCTTAATACGAGAATGCTGAAAAAGTCTGAAAAAACGTCACGCTTTCTCATTTAAATGACGTTTTACGTTGCGAGTTTCGCGTTGAATAGATTATTTCGAAATTACTGGCAGAAAAAAGGATATACTAACCGGTTTAATTTAAATAAGAATATTTTTTATATACCTTTTTTTAGTTATTCGAAAATTCAATGCTTTTGTTTATACAAAATTGACTTTGTCATTAAAAAACAGAGATTCTTCATCCTAAAAATAGTTGATTCAAACCTTAACATGATAGAAATTCATATTTTTAATCACCCCTTTTGATATAATTCAAATTATGATATATGGTTGATTCTAATGAAACGCGTTTGTTTTTTCTCAAATTATCATTTAAAAAGATATTGAGAAAATTTGACCATTTTTCACACCGATTTATCGTGAAAATTTGACGTTTTACAACTTTTGAATTGTAAAATAAATCTCTATCAATGGTTTGTTATTTTACTGATGGCCATTTTAGTTTACCTACTAACATGATGTCACCTCTCGCGCAAATCTTCAGATTCCCAACATTTTTCATCAACTAATTAATGCATTTTAGGGATTTTAAAGAAATCTACCCACACATAATTTGTTACGTTTTACAGACGTAATTTTCGAGTTTTGATGACAAAGAAACTTATTCAAACGGGAATTTTATTTGCCTAAATTCACCCAACAAATAAACTATAAATGTATGCTTTCTTGTGGTTGAATTGGTATAAAGAACATAGAAATTGACCATCAGGTTCGGAAAATATGGCAGATGAAACTTAACGGGAGACGTTCAATTTCAAATGTTAAGCATTACCGTGCGCGACGTCATAAGAAAGAGTTACAATAACGAACAGTACTCAAGATAAAACAAAATTAAAATAATGAATGTAAAAGAGGATGACAAGGAGAAGGAAGATGATCTGTGCCATAAAGTTCAACATATATTTGACGAACAAGGTGTTGACTTGCAGAAATCAGATATTTTGGTAATTCATAGAATACCATCAGAAATAACCTTATACGGCCCATTATTATTAAAGTTACAAATAACCGAGTCAAAACAGATGTCATGATAAAACGCAAAAGTCTGAAAAAATCGGGTCACAGAATTGCAGATGATGTTAACCGCCTCAACACGATGCTCATAAACAGACTGAACAATAATGACCAGATTGATAGTGCGAGGTTTTTCATTGATTCGGATTTTGGTAAAACTACGAGTGGAATGAGGATATAGTATGACCTGTTAAATGATGTGTTCAAGGTGGTTATCTCCGAAAATCAATAGATATAAGAGACGAAAGTGTCGTTAAACCCCATATGAACAAATAATTAATCGGTGTTATGATCCCATTATGCCTCTCACCCCCCCCCCCCCCCCCCCCCCCCCGTCATTTTACGCAGATGAAAAAGGAATACAACTGTTGCCAGCCACACACCCGCCCCTGTTATAGAAACTGTATCATGTTGTATCCGTGTATTATAATAGTTTTGTTGAATGTCGTGATAGTATTGATAAAGAAAGTTCTTAAGGCTATTTAGCGGGTTACGATTGGTTTAAGATAGATATTTACTAAATGGTTAAACCGCTTTCATGCTGTTCACTAATGGCACATTTTTCCTGCAAACAGTATAGACTAGGGTCAGACTGCACAAACGTGCGCTCTAGTCCTAGTCTACACTGCCTGCTGTGGGGCCAATTTTAACCAAATTGGTTTGACTTTCCAAAATTGCTACTTGTCGCAATTAATTTTTGAATTGAGCAATATTACGATAAATCATATAAAACTAACCGTTATTTGATGATTCAAGTTGAAGTTACGATGTTTTGTAAAGGGCAGGATGGTTTGGGGTCTGTCTGCACAGTCGTGCATCCTGGTCCGAGCCTAGACTGCCTACTTTGAACTTAATTTCCGTGAGACAAATTAAAGCCAAAGAGGTTGAACTACCCCAAATTTGCTTTTTGTCTGAATCAATTTTTGAAATGAGCAGGATAGCGGTTACTTATTTCAATGATCCATTTGTGATAATGTTCACCTATACACACATAGATACGCACATTGATGTTAAGAATCAAACGCAAATATATCCCTTTGTAAAATTTTAGACACGCCTAAACAAATTAAGTTAAGCACACGAAAATTAGACAAAAAACACCCTTTTTTTCGAATGGCCCTTAACTACGGCTTGGTGTAAACTGTGGTTATATGCTGTTCGATTAATGTGGCCTTTCATTTAAAATTAACTGAAATGTATAATGAAAAAATGTAACATCATAATAAGGATTGAATTGTATAATCGATAACTCATGGCCTCCTACTTTCACGTCAATGTTCTTACTATAAACTGAACGTTCAACGGTATGAATAATTAAACAAATATAACATGATCGGATGCTATTTGGAGTCCGTTGTCACTTTTATGCGAATTTAGTGAGTTCCAACAACCAAGGAAACGAAAATCTTTCAGGGCAAATACGACAATTTTATTTAACTGCAGCATATTTTGAATACAACAGCAAAAAACCAAGTAACATATATGTAAATTCATCGGCGTGTCTTTTGCTTAAATAAAAAAAAAAAAGAAAAAAAAATTTAATAAGCCTACAACATCTTAGAAAAAATAGTATACGATAACAACGAACATTTCATAATTGAAGAACTATGTTTTTCAGACAGGATTTTTTTACTTTAAAAGATATATGCTACAAACGTCGACGATCCAAATTTCCTTCGATTATGTTTTGATCTATTGATTCTATGGACTATAACAATTCTTTTGTTGTATGCGGGGATTTTAATTTAGTAATAAACTCGTCTTTGGACTACAAAAGTTATAAAATGACAAATCATAATGCTAATTCTCGAAACTTTTTGTTATCAGATATATCTAAAATAGATCTTCATGACGGATGCAGAACTTTTTCTCAAAGCGAAATTCTAAAACAAACGAAAGTTTTTTTTATCAAAACTTGTATGATGGCAGTTTATATGATCAAGAATTTTAGAATATTGATTTTTGTAAATTAAATTGCCAAACAATCAGAAGAACTAGAGGGTCTACTCACATACCAGGAAGTAACAAAGACTTTGAAGGAAATGAAAAATGATTGAAGTCCTGGTTGTGGTGGGTTTAGCTTCAATTTTACAAATTTCTTTGGGAAAAATCGACCACTTTGTATTCAGAGCGTTAAATTATGTATTCAATTCATGATCCTTTTTCTAGAAATATTTATCTATGTAACATCACTCTCATTCCGAAAGGAAATAAACCAAAGCAGTTTTTAAACAAGAGCACCGCAAGCGGGTGCCAACGATCGGCTGTTTTTTATTTCTTAGGCAAATACAAATATATGAACTTGGTGCCTACAGAAAGGCCTTGTCCAAAGCAATGATCAAGAAAAATGACCTTGACCTTGGCACCTACAGAAAGATCTAGTCCCAAGTGTTAATCATGTGAAATATGAAGGCTCTATGACTTACCATTCAAAAGCTATGATCAAGGTTAATTCTAAAGAAATCAGATGACCTTGAAAAATAAGATTGACCTTGACTGATGACCTAAACTTGGTACCAACAGAAAGGTCTTGTCACAAGCAATGATCGTGTGAAATATGAGGGATTTATGACTTACCATTCAAAAGTTATGACCAAGATTAATTTTTTAAAGGAAATTTGACCTAAAAAAATGACCTTGACTGATGAACTTGAACTTGGAACCTACAGAAAGGTCTTGTCCCAAGCAATGATCATGTGAAATATGAAGGCCCTATCAATTACCATTCAAAAGTTATCACAAAATGTCAAAGTTTTTGCACGACGACGACGGGAGACAACGACGACGACACTAACGCTATAGCAATACCTCGGGAATTTTGTAGTGCCCGCATGCATTGGACCTTTGTGGCGGGTTCAACGCTCGTACGTTAAACCGGGTCATTGTAGTATTTCGATGGCGTCAACGTTACCTTGACGTCGTGCATATCGGTTCAATTTATAGGATTCACCCGATGAAGGAAAGCTGTGCCGCTGAAAGCTAGTGTATAAATATATTAATATTATTATAAGCATTTATCTCAAGAAGAGAACTTTTTATTCGATTGAATTTATTATTATCATTATAATTGAATGAATGGATTTTAACGCCGCTTTCAACATTTTTTCAGCTATATCGCGGCGGTCTGAGCATCAATAAAGGTTTACTGGTATTTCACTCACCATTTCAACCACCACATCCTTTCCTAGCATCCAGCTGCTATCTCACATAGGTCTACGATTATCAACCCATTCGTGAGAGATAAATGGTCGGAAAGAATGAGTGCCGCCGTCGGGGATCGAGCCCGGGACCTCTAGATTGACAGTGCGACTCGCTACCAACTGCGCTTTGGCGGCGGCTTTTTATTTTTATTATTATGCCGCTTTCAACAAACTGTCAGCTATTTCACGGGGGCTGGAGCACCTAACAATGGAATCCTGGTATTTCTCTTACCAGTACTATCATTTCATTCTTTCCTAGCCTCCAGCTACTATCTCATATAGGTAACGATTATCAACCCATTGGTCAGAGACAAATAGTCGGAAAGAATGAGTGCCGCCGTCAGGGATCGAACCCGGGACATCTAGATTAACTTTCTGACGCGCTACCATGTGCGCTATGACGGCGGCTGATTGGTTCGTAAAGACAAAGAAAGCTATTTATAGATCTTAAAGTCATATTTTGCTTAAGGGAGGGAAGTAATAAGTTACGCTTTTTTTTAGATATTGAACAAAATTGGCGATAATGGATCAAGGCCCGGTCCCACTGCATTGGGGATGTGAAACGTATGAAAATCTTTACATCCGTTTAAAAGACGCTTTGTATCTGTTTCTTACCCTGTACATACGCCTTGCATACGCTCTGTCCGTGGAGCGTCCGTCCATTGTTATTCCATCCGCGCAGAAATTTTGAGCTGCACAACACTTGTAGGGTGGATAAACTTTCCGCAAGTTACGATATAAATGCGAAACAATACGAGGAACAAACGCTACGTATTCGATACCATCCGTTATACTTCCGCTGTTTCCTCAATCCAGGCATCCCCGGAACTCTTATCTGCTTTGAATGAAAACTTACAGAGGGCAGAATTATTAAGTATACGATAAGTATATAATAGTATGTATAGCACGGATGTTTAAGTGTTTAAACGTATGCATCACGTAACATTGAATGATCCGCGCTGTATTCGTCTTGTTTCCGATCAGCATACGTTAAGTGTATAGGTTCAATGCCTTAAGACGTCGCGCACGTTAATGCTTAACATTTGAAATAGAACGTTTCCCATTAAGTTTCATCTGCCATATTTTCCAAACCTGTTGGTCAATTTCTAAATTTCTTTATACCAAATGAACCACAAGAAAGCATACTTTTAAAGTATATTTGTAAGGTGAATTAAGGAAAATCAATTTCCCGTTTAATTAAGTTTCTTTGTCACCATTACTCTAAAATTACGTCTGTAAAACGTAACTAATTTTCTGTGGGTAGATTTCTTTAAAATCCCTAAAATGCATTAAATAGTTCATGAAAAATGCTGAGAATCTTAAGATTGGCGGGAGACGCAACATCATGTAAGTAGGTGACTTAAAATGACCGTCAGTAAAATAACAAACAATTGATAGAGATTTATTTTAAAATTCAAAAGTTGTAAAACGTCAAATTTTAACGAAAAAACGGCGTGAAAAATCGTAAAGTTTTCACAATATCTTTATAAATAATAAATGAATTTTTGTGAAATTCAAAATTAAAAATATTATTTTTTTCTAGTTTTCGTTAATATGGTTAAAAATAATAATACAACATATACAACGAAATAAAGAAAGAAAATGTGTGTGGACACAATTTCTAACATACGCGAATTTTATAGCCGGTTTTCAAAATGCTTCGCTGCCGCATTTCATAATCAAATTGATGATCATAAATCATTCTACATTTTTGAAATATTATTTTTTCGTACAATCACTTGGAAAATTTTCGAACAGATACGTTAAGAAATATCAGAAATATTTAGATTTGGCTGTGTGGACATACTTTAAAAGAAACGTATCATTTCTAACGTCTTACTTTTTCACATTGCGCGATGTGTTTTTTTAGCAATGCAAAATAAAAATGAATAAAGCCCAATGATTGTAAAAATGCTTCCAGCAGAAAAAAGTTTATTCTTTCTTATTCGGGATATAACTTAAATAGCAATTTTTAAAAATTAAATACGCATGACAAAATCTACATTAGATTAACAGAGCGCTTCAGATAAATATGATGAAATAACGTCTAAAAGGCAAAATCGACGTTACAAAATGTTAAGCATTAGCGTGCGCGACGTCTTATACGTTACAATCACACCCGACAACCTCTTCTGAGCTGTTATCGACTCTTTTCCGCAATTCCTCCGATGAGCATCCACTTAACATCCCGGCTAAATAATTTACGCGTCCGATATTTTCCGTTCTGTTTTTGCAAAGTTTTGCCACTATTTTCAGTTTTTATCAATCGTACATGCACGGAAAGGTATTTCACTCTTCAGTCGTGTCCGTTTAGCATACATGTACGTTTTGTGTCCGTTTGGCAGTGGGACCGGGTCATTACCTTTCCTTTTAATTTGGTTCAAAACTTACTCATCGCACTCATTCAATTTCACCTCAAAATCATTCCCAAATCATTCATGGTGTCAATTTCACGATATTTTGAACTGTAATAATACCTTTTATCGTCATTGGAGATTTCCAATTTTCGATAGATTTATCGACGTAACGGCAAAAGTTGGCGGTCACGACTGTAACAAATGATGTCCGTTTTTATACAACGTATTAAAGTAGATTTCGAGTAAAAATTGACGAAAAGCAACGAAAAAAAGTTTATAGTCCGTCACTCATTTGTAAAATATACAATAATATACAATATAAAATATACTATCTTATCAAAGTAAACATGCTTACATGTTACTGAGGTATGATATGTATCATCTTCAATGTACAATCAATTTGCGAGAGTGGTACGATGGAAACTGTTTAAAGCAAAATCAGAACCGAAATGAAACTGTGTTGGATCCCAATCAAAACCATAAAAGTTTTCAATCAAACAACGGTGTCTGAACTTAGTAAGGTTTAATGAATGGAAGTTTCACTTTAATAGATGATTTCGACTGGTTCTGTGATCGAGAAATATTTTTTTGAAAATTCTTATAAAATGACTTGACGTTCGAACGTCGAAAAAACGCGTAAGGCAATTTTAAGACCATCAGTAAGATTAATATTTCCATTGGTTGAAGAGATATTGATGAATGCTTTTATTTTTGCGGAATATGTTCTAGATGTATTTTGAATGTGTTGATTTTTGTAAAAAGAAAATAAGCATCAAAATATCACTGTTATTTTAATAACGCTTTTTGCGTAAAGTGGGACAATTTTTAGAATGATAAAAAATAATAATAAACTCACTAGATGAAGTCGAATGTGAACAAAAATTTGAATGCATCAATTCGGGTTCAGACGTATTTTAAATATCATTTTTTTATCATTTATTTCGGGAGTAAAAAATAAATTAATACGGTTTCGAAAAAAAATGACTATTGAGAAAACGACGTTTTTAGCAATCTGACGCTACTGACATGTGTCTTTCATGAAAGCCAGTGTTTATTTGAACCATCCAACGAGCATAAGACTTACATAATATTCAATCAGCCGTAATTCACGTAACATGGCAAATTTTCGCGGCTCTCGCACCATTATTATAAATGATATTACAGTTTTAGTGAAACGATCTGGTGTTTTTTGTTACATCTGACGGCGTCATTTCTGGTGTAGGTTTTTGGTTATTTGACTATAACGTTAATGATTTTTTGTATAAAAACCAATATAAGACAAATCAAAATAATCTATTTTTAAAGATCTTTTATTTGGTATCAAATTTTTATGTGTAAATACATATTAGCAGCGAATGTAATGGTTTCAGATGTAATTGTATCGCCTATTTTGACGTGACCGGCAACGTTTGCCGTTACGTCATCCAGTGTGAGTCCCAGGAGAAAATTGTTTCTTTTAATAGTACCTAGTTTTATCACGAAGACATGACTAAGTTAGTACTGTACAAATCAATGTGGAAAAGAAGTTATGACTTGATAAATAGTAATTCAAATCCTTCTTTCAACAATGTTTTATCACAGAAACAAGAAACTTCAGGTCATAATTCTTTCCACAGGCTTAAATTGACCACTTCTTCTCATCTTAAAAATTTAAACATTTTCTGGCCTTCAGTACTATCAGTACTTTGATTGATAACTGGATGGCTGAAACAGGATTTTCGTACATTACTTGATTTCTTGTATGTGACCTAATACGAAATAAACCGGAACGGAGTTCAGCTTAGACATATTTTTTTAAATTTTATTTTACAACGCCTTTTGAACTAATATAACCTCACAGAAATTCAGGTTTATTTGTTGATTCCTTTTCGCCGTAAACTTCAGGGTCAGGCGTTTTTAACTTTAAGACGTTTTTTCTGTCACTTATCCTGTGAAACTGTGAGCGTGAATAGCACTTTTTGTAAAGGAAGCGTTTCGTTTAGATATTTGCAAAAATTAAAGTTTCTTGCCTTATCATGCTATTTTTGCCATTGGCTTAGATTTAACCCAACGGTGAAATCTAACCGTGTCGTCATAGATATGATGTCATTTCATCATTTCTATCAAAATAACTACATAACCTCGCGAAAAATTGAAACAGTAATCATCCAACGTTCATTTACAATATATTGTTAGTTGTAACGATAAAATAATACGATTACACTACGATTTAATTCGAATGATTCAGGCTAAATGCAGGTATAGCTCAAAATATTTGACATGATTGAGCATGACCTCTGTCTAAATAATTACACGTTTTGTTGATTCCAACTTTATATAATCGTTAGTTTTCGTTTTATCTCGGGAGTCGACCGTGATAACTTATATGTTTATTTAGCGCCACCGTAGGTAGAGGTCTCTTCTAGATATAGTTGTAAGGTCGCCGAACGGTAGAACACAAGGTCCATGGTTCAAGCTTGCCTCGATCAATCTTATTTTCATTTTTCAAACACAATAATATATGTTTTCCCCATTACTTGTTTTCTTCAATTTCTTTTTTTTTAAATAATAGTTTCTTTTACAACTCAAATATCTCTACACGTTTCTCTCAGACAAACAAATACGATCGTTTGTATGCTTTCAAACTCAGAATCCGTGTGTTCTCTCGAATATATCAAAAAAGGATCTACAAGCTGCTTTTGAAAAATGAAGTCTGATTTACACTTCTCAATTTGATGGTTCTAATTTCGACAAACTGGCACTTTCAGTGACAAAGGTATAATTGAAAGATTTCTAATAGATATTTAGTCAGAAAACACAAGAAAGTCATGCGTGTTTATTTTCTTTTTTTCGTAATATGTTAAAAAAAGAAAAAGAAAAAAAGGCAAAATTTTGAAAGATTTGAACCACCAAAATATCGTATGACTGCGACCTACATCTCTCGACCAAGGAATCGTTGGTTACTGTAGGTAAAATTTTTAAAATCAAATGAAAACATACCATGTTTTGAGGATGTAAAAACGTTTTGCGAACGTTTTGTGTTGATATTCTGATTTGCACGTGAACATACGTGCAAAGTGAGGTATCATTTCGAAAACGTTTCGCTAACGGTTTCATCCTGAAGGCAGGGATAGTCCCCCGGGTTTAGACGAAGCTATCCGTAACAAACGTTCTCCTTCAATGGTTTGATTTGAATTTGGGTTTTACGTCGCTTTCAACAATCTCTCAGTTATATCGCGACGACTGGAGCACCTAACGATGGATTCCTGGTATTTCTTACACCAGTACTACCACCACATCCCTTTCCTAGCCTCCAGTTGCTATTCCACATAGGTTTACGATTATTTACCCATTGGTGGAAGACAAATGTCGGAAAGGATAAGTGCCGCGGCCGGAATCGAACCCGTGCGAATTAAGACCCCTGGATTAGAAGTCCGGCGCACTACCAACTGCGCTATTGCCGCGGCTCCTCAATGGTAAATGTATTCATCGATTAATTAATTCATTGCATAAAGGTCAATTATGTCAATAATTTCAGGTTATATACCCCAAATCTCTAAATTTGTGGGCAGTTTCGAGTAGAGCAACAAGAGTATGATAATTACGTGCAAGTCGCGACGGTTATTATCACTACTATATATGGTATGTTTGTTGTATGTATTTTGGAATTTATCTATTGCTTATTCTTTTATTTGAACAAATTGGTAAAAAATGACTCGTGACACATTGACTCTTGGCGAATGAAAGTTGGCCGAGAACGGGGTCGAACTCAAGTTCCCAGGACTGACAGCCAACTGCGTAACCGTTAAGGTAGCCGGGCTCAGCTACGATAAGGGATGGCTTTTTGAACCCTGTTTCTTTCATAATTTCTTTATGTTGTTTCCAGCAGCATCAAATTCAAGCAAATCTATTAGCACCATTATTCAGCACTCGGCAATCAAGCAGACAAAACGGCAGGAATGGACTTCAGTTTTTCTGATCATGTTCATCTTCATTTGGAGACCAAAAACTCAAAACTACAGCTTGGTATCATCACCTACAGAGATAAGGTTACCACCAACTGACTGTACGATCATTCAACCTGATAAACGTGATATTCGCAGCAGACAGTACTTTGGCGAGATTCTCTGTCTCAGCCCTTTGGATCAGTTTTCATTCCATTGACATTGTCCTTGACCTTATCAAATTACCCTGACTTTGTCATCAGCGGATGCTTATTACTGAGAAAGAACACCTTATCTTAAATATGCTTCAAGTATTTGATATTGTTAAGTTTTCGAACATTTGACCTCGGTATGCAGTTTTGACCTTATCACATGACCTTGAGCTTGGCATCAAAAGATGCGTTTTATTAAGATCTGCCATCAAACCCAATATGAAGACTGTTTCTTGAATAGGCTGGAATTCCTGCCAATGCTAAGTTTCTTGGTAAAATCTTGCAGACAGACAGAATGAAAGAAGGACATCAGAACAGACGGAACGTAAACTAGAAAGCAATGAATGGCTTGAGTCGCTACACAGGAATTGATTGTAATAGCAAATCAAATTTTTGATTAGATTTTTCAATATTTTGCGTTCTTAGTGCAAACACAAATTTAAAAGCAGTAAGGTGGCCAAAGCAAAAGAAAGCAACGGATTGACTAACTGACTAAATGATTAACTAATTGATGGATATTGTAGTGTTAATAACCACGATGAACATTGGAGTTATAATAAATTCGAAAAATGCAATTTTGTCAAACTCAAGGGCACATAAAACAAGAGGACCTTGATGGTCCTGGTTTTCAAAGTTTCTACTTTATAACATATAGAGAAGTGACCTCCACCCAAAAATATATATCTTTCACCTGATCAAAATATTTTTGGTGGGCTGATAACGGGTCCCATAGATCATTCCAGTGAAATGTGATTGATATCCATCACTCAGATTCTGAGAAAATGATTTTATAACATTTAAAGAAATGACCTCCGGCCATAAAATGCACATTTTTCATCTGACTACTATAATTTTTGGTAGACTAGACAAGGCTTACTAAAGGTTCATTCAAGTGAAATTTGGTTGATATCCATCGATTTTATTCTCAGAAAATGATTTGCAAAGTTTCTACTATATAACATTTAGAGAAGTGACCTCCGCCCGTAATTTTTTTTCATCTGATAACAATATTTTTTGCTAGACTGATAAAAGGTCACTTAAGGACCATTCCAATGAAATTTGGTTGATATTCATCACTCAGATTCTGAGAAAATGATTTTCAAAGTTCCTACTATTACATTTAGAGAAATGACCTCCGCCCATAAAATGCACACTTTTCATCTGATCACAATTAATCTTTTTGCGGACTGATAAAGGGTCAACCAAGAATTATTCATGTAACATGTAATCGATATCCATCGGTTAGGTTCTGAGAAAACTCACTTTTATCCTTATTTGGAAATTAGCCACGCCCATTAAATCCTTGTTTTTCAATGGATTAAAATTTCTTGAAATCTTTGAAAGAGGGTCACGCAAGGATAAATCTTGTGAAGTTTGGTTGAAATTCATCTAGTAGTTTCTGAGAAGATTTTTAAAGTAGAAGTTTACGACCCGACGCACGTTATGATAAGCAAAATTTGCGCTTGAAAATTACTTTTAATTATATTGTATCATTGTTATTGAGTTCAAAAGACAATCCAAGTGTGGGTGGCCCTTTTTTGACGTTTCAGTCTGTTGTCTTGATTATAAATAATGTTTGAAAATTCAGTAATAAATTATTTTTTATCAAAACCGTTTTCCGCTTGACAAACGAAGAGCTGAGTTTTTTGGATTAGAAACTATGCGTTTTATTAATTTTGAGAGGGAAATAGAGAGAGAAAGAAGAATAGAGGAGAGAGAGTCAAGTTTCTTCAAAATTATAATAATTACTAATCTGAATATCAAAAGTCAACCTTATTAAAAAAAAAATCTGGGTAGAAACTGTGTATTCAAAATCTTTAGCATATGATACTTTATTTATTAAGCTCCAATAAAAACCATGAAAGTCATTAATTCCGTTCTTTCCCTTTCTTCAGTTTAAACACGCTACGCTCGTACGTGAGATGACCAATCAAAGGCCTCAATACATTTTGACCAATGAAACGAGAGGAAGCAACGGACCAAAGGTGTCCATGCTTACTTTAGGATCTAGTATCGATAAATGAGGTCAGGCTAGCCAGTCTAAATTAAAATGGGCCTACTTTTTGCACAAGAACAAAAACCGGAAGTGTAGTTGGGTTTTTCCGCGAAAAGTTGAAAATCGAAGAAAACCTGGAAAATCAAAAGCATAATCGATAGATCAAGGTAGTTTTTGCCATTTTTGAGTTCATTACATCATTCCTTATATGCAGGCAGACGGAAACGCCAAATAATTTAAGTTAAATCAATAAAATCAGGCAATTTTGTTAATTTACGCTAAACGTAGATTTCACGTGATGTTTTTACAACAGAAATCTTTCAAATAATCTTACCTATGGAGACCAAAAGGAACCATACGTATTTCCACTATATTTTGATGGGTATTTTTTATTTATTTTGCAAATATCAATCAAAAATCAAAGTTAATCATATAGTTTTGATATTCATCTTCCTCTTTAAAGTGAAATTTAATGGTCCCGACGCACAGGTAACAGGTAAAAATTAATTCAACAACTTGAAATGTTCAGACATAGTATTAACTTGGTCACCATATGTTATGAAGCGGTCTACTTTCTTTTTATGAATGAAATATCATTTGGCGTGGAAATAGTAAATGTAAACAAACTCTATGTCTGCCATTTGCAAATTATTTTTCTGGAGTTGGTCATTTTCAGATGCAAAATGTGAGTTTTGTGAACTGTTTATGCAAATTTTAAGCCTCCTTCATTGTTCTTTAGCTTTTCCTCTACATGTAGACATTTCTTGTTTTATCTATTGTGCAACTGAATCTTTAGTTGAACGCAAATAGAAAATGTTGTAAATGTGTCATATTTTCATGCTTTAAAGACACTTTTTGATATTTTTTTCTACATATTTAAACTATTTTGCATTCTTTAGTAATATTTTAAAGCTACTATATCAGTTTTGGTCCAATAGAATACTTTGTATGAGTTTTTAATTTCATGTCCATTGACTCATTTTCTGTGAATTCAAATCGCGGTAAACCCTTAAGTCTATATTAAGAAACATATTATCCGACTATCAATAGGGGTCAAAAGGAATATTAAATGAGTGCCAGGTCATTGTAGATCAATAATATGACATTTATTTCGCCGACCGTAAACAAATATTACACAAACAAATTATTTAAATTTCATGCTAACTGTCTTGTACAAATTCTTACAAAGATGCATTTCCTTTCAGATGCCTACGATGCCCTGTTACGTTCTGGACTAACCCCATCCTACGTCAGTAATCTCGGTATATGTACTTGGTGTGTGTATAATCCATTGACAAACTACCGCGTGAATAAAATACTGGACCACGTGTTTGTGAAGAATATCACCGTAAATGGAGTCATGGTATGTAAATTGCAGAGTATTTATCGATATCAAAGTGAAAACAATTTCCAGCATTTTTTTGTTTGACCCTCCGTCGTGCGGACAAAATGGGTGAACGAAACAAAAGCGGTTAACGAAACAGCAATAAGGATCCGTAAAGGATGCATTGTGCAAAGACTTAAGACGTTTTTTTTTAGCTCACATGAGCGCAAAGTACTCAAGGTGAGCTATTGTGATCACTCACCGTCTGTCGTCCGTCCATCGTTCATCTGTCCGTCCGTGCGTCAACAATTTCTTTAAACATCTTATCCTCCTAAACTACTGGGCCAATCAAGCTGAAACTTGGTAGGGATGTTCCTTGGGTGAAGCTCTTCAGAGAATGTTAAAATATATTAATACTATCAAAAACTCTGGGTGCCATGGTAACAGAAAGGCCGAAAATCGCGAAAAACTTAGAAAAAATTCTTCCCCTCCTAAACCACTGGGCCAATCAATCTGAAACTTAAGAGAGGGTTACTTTGGTGAAGTTCTTCAAAAATTTTAAAATATTTTAATTTCACCAAAAACTCTGGTTTCTATGGTAACCGAAAGGTTGAAAAAATGACCGAAAATTGCTGAAAATCTTAGAAAAAAAGTCTTCTCCTCTTAAACATTTAGGATAATAAAGCTAAAACTTGAGATGTTCCTTGTGTGAAGCCCTTCAGAAGTTGTTAAAATAAATTCATTTCGTCAAAAACTCTGGTTTCCATGCAAACGGAAAGGTTGAAAATAGCCGAAAATTGCCGAAAGTCTTTAAAAAAAATCATTGTCTTCCTTAACCAATAGGCAAATCAAGCTGAAACTTAGCAGGGATGATCCTTGGTGAAGCTCTTCAAAAGTTGTGAAAAGAATTTAATTTCACCAAAAACTCTGGTTTTCATGGTAGCCGAAAGGTTGAAAAATAGCCGAAAATTGCTGAAAATCTTAGAAAAAAGTCTTCTTAAGTCTAAAGTCTTCTAAAGCACTGGGTTAATTAAGCTGAAACTTGGTAAGGATTTTCCTTGGGTGAAGCTCTACAGAAATTGTAAAAACAATTTTATTCAATCGAAATCGCTGGTTTCCATGGTCTTGGAAATATATTGCCAAAAATCTCAGAAGGTTAATCTTTGCCTGAACTATTGGGCATATTTTAAACTTGGCAGAGATAATTCTAAGGTTTAGGTCCACTAGAGTTTTCAAAAGAATTCAATAACATCAATAACGTTGTTTGCCATGGGAAATTAAAAAGAAAATCAAATTGCAGTAGGACAAAACAATCTATGGTATTTATAATATGGTTTACAAGTTATCAGTTGACTTACTCAGGTAAGCAAAAATCTTTTAAAAAACCATTCTCTTCCTTAACCAATAGGCCAATCAAGCTGAAACTTGGCAGGGATGATCCTTGGGTGAAGTTCTTCAAAAGTTGTGAAAAGAATTTAATTTCACCAAAAACTCTGGTTTTCATGGTAACCGAAAGGTTGAAAAATAGCCGAAAATTGCTGAAAATCTTAGAAAAAAGTCTTCTCCTCCCAAAGCACTGGGTTGATTAAGGTGAAACTTGGTAAGGATTTTCCTTGGGTGAAGCTCTACAGAAATTGTAAGAACAATTTTATTCAATCGAAATCGTTGGTTTCCATGGTCTTGAAAATGTCAAAATATTGCCAAAAATCTCAGAAGGTTAATCTTTGCCTGAACTATTGTGCATATTTTAAACTTGGCAGAGATAATTCTAAGGTTTAGGTCCACTAGAGTTATCAAAAGAATTCAATAACATCAATAACGTTGTTTGCCATGGGAAATTAAAAAGAAAATCAAATTGCAGTAGGACAAAACAATCTCTGGTATTTATAATATGGTTTACAAGTTATCATAAGACTTACTCAGGTGAGCGATATAGGACCATCATGGTTCTCTTGTTATTTTTTTCTCCAAACATGAAGTAACATCAACAAGAACTTTTCCGCGCCGATAACGAGTATAATCAAAGCACTGAAATACTGAAGGTGGACGTTATGGTAAAAATAACAGGACGAAAAGGGAAACTATCCATATAAATATATGATAAATGTTAATATTTCGACCCAAGTTCAGGAAGTTTCAATGTTAATGCAAACTTTAAAGGAAATACACTACATGTATTTCCTTTAGCCTATGTTAACGTCATTATACGAATGGAATATGGTATTAAAACCTGAGCTTTTTTTAGAAATATGAGCGGCCCGTCACGAAAAAAATGGCCACCGAAAAAAGAATTCGAAAAATAGATTGGTTTCAGTACTAAAGGTCGCATTGTCAAAAATCTTCAATAATTAGGAGCATGCAACCCTATTTTTTCCACATGAACTGTTTACTTCAAGTGTAATCTAAAACATATACTAAGTTTAAAAGTAACTTAGAATGTGCTAAGTGTTAATAATGATAAGTTCGCTAACTTGTCTTGTTTGAGTGACAGACAGAGATGTCAGCGCTAGGTGACTAAAATGTCGTAACAAAAACGAGCGGCATTAGAAGAATTTTTTTTCTAAATGTAGCACGTTGTTGTATAAATTTGAATTACAAGACACTGTTTTGCTTGTTTTTATTCTTCTCATATTTTCCATGAAGAATGATTAAACTATAAAGTCTGAATGAGAATCTTTCACTAAAAAAATCGAAAAAAATATTGAGTTAAAAAATATTTTTAGAGCGATTTTTTTTCATTTTCTCTAATGAACACACTCTGGTTATGAATTTATAAACGGTGAAAGAACTAAGGGCATTTTACACAAATGTATCACTCTACTCGAAGATTCCATTATCAAATACCAATGCAATAATGATTATATACTACCCGTTGTCTCCCAAGCAGCGGACTACTGGTCCAGACAATTTGTTTTTGCCCCCCCCCCTCCCCTTACACAAAGGGAAAACCCGATAGGAGAATTACCGTCTTTAAGTTTTATAACATTCTTGCGCGAAAGTTTAAAACACGTGTTTTGGAATGGCAGCCGAGTCTTTGTAAAAATTGTCAGCTTTAATAATGTTCGCCATTGTCGAATCGATGCAAATCGTCAAGTTTTTGTCCATTTTGATAAATGAAACCATTTGCTACTTTTATTTTATAATTCCGCGGTACGAGGTTAAAATCTTCTGTTTGGCATTTTACATATGTAAGCTTTAATTAAACTCCGTTTATATGTGTCAAAATGAAAGACTTCGATTTCATGATTTTTTATGCCTAAACTTGAGTAGCGGTCACTATGTTTTCGAACATCACGTGCGCCTTTTTAATTTTGTTGCTTCGTATTATAGTGGAAGTATATTGACCTAAACCTGGCCTTTGTGATTTAAATAAAATTAAATACCGGTCGTTTCTCCTCGGCAAAACACGACTAACCTGCGGAATCCAAACGTAAAATTGGAGTGCACGTGTTAGCTGTGTTAAGCCGTTATCGCACATGCTGTTCACTGTAACGGCGATATTTGGTCACCCAACTAGTGAATCAATACATTAATTGAGTTTCTTATTAAAAAATCTTTAGATGCGGGTGAGAAAAATACAATTTTCAAATTTCTTTGAATACAATTTTCGTGTTTTGAATGGAAATGAAATCCCCTCTCTCAGTCGCAATAATTGTTTTTGAAATCGAATCGTCTGCTACATGACTAGGCGCCCCGTATATAGGTGAACTTCACGCATACCTGTAATTTGTGCAGTATAACGGAATGTCCAGGCTTGATCGACACGTGCCGAAGTATCTTCGGAATTTATTCATGTGCCTAATTATTTATTCTGCATAAAGGTCAGGTTCAAGTTAATATGCGCCCACTATACACTCGTATCTTAAGCATATGATATGCCTGTGATTCGCGCAGTTTTGTTACAACGGACGAAAAACAACAAAATCAAAATGCTGAAAGTACTAAAATACGATAAGGACAACGCTTGATAAACTATAAAGCCATGAATGGCTTGAGTCGCTCAACATGCTTGAAAATCTCAGAACATAAAGTTAAGCGCCACTAAGTTTTACGTTAATAAAATTTCTATCGAAAACTTTAATAACGTATCTATGTTGTCAAACGGTTAGAACAACCTTGTAGCTATTGATTAAAAACGTTTCGGATGCACGTGCATATTCAGCAAGTCTCGTGCAATGACTGTAAAGCCAGGGCTCGTGTTAAGTGGAAAATCAGCTTTTCTGTCAGAGATACTTACGTCGTGTAGCTCGTGCAATTGTTTACATTTCGATTTGAAACTCAGTCATGGCAAGGCGTAGATTGTCTACAAATGAAAGATGGCGAATAATTGGAATGCATGATTCTGGGATGTCTTGTAGAGCCATTGCCAGACAGCTGGGGTATCACCACAGTGTCATAACACGTTTGGTACAAAAGCACGCACAGACAAACGACGTTAAGGACCGTGTCAGATCTGATATGGTGTAGAGCGAGGGCACGTTGGAACTTGGCATCATAGCGTCGGATCCATTGGTCAGATGAGTGCAGGATGTTGTTGCATGTCACCGATGGCCGAATTCGTGTTTGGAGACAACCAAAGTACGTCCAACCAACCTATCAGGGTGGCGGTGGCTCCGTTATGATATGGGGTTATGTCTCCTACGGCTGTTAACTGGACCTAATGACCGTTCCAGGAACATTGACTGGCGATAAATATCGCGATAACATCCTTTTTCCTGTGGTAATTCCACATTTTGACAATCCCCCCTCTTCGAACAGGACCAGTGTACATGGATGATAACGCAAGACCCCACAGAGCAAGAGTCGTGGCGGACGTTATGCAACGTGAAGCCATCACCACCATTCCATGGCCGGCTTGTAGTCCCGATCTTAACCCCATCGAGCACCTGTGGGACATTGGAACTCAATATTTACATCTCTGTTATTTTGAATTAATGCAGGCTCCCTGCCTTTAAAAATCTTCTGTCTAAAAACTGGTGGCGTTTAACTTCTTATTCTGTTTCGGTATTTAGACATGTCTTAGCTCTTTACATATCACATTTTATTTTTTTAAAAAACAACAACATTGATTGTGTCTCAACATTTTTTTTGTTACTTGATACGAATAATAGAATCATGCTAGAGAAATGACACCAGCTTCAAACATACGTGTTATTATGAGCCGTAATTATCCAGATCAATTCTTTGTGTAACCGACGAAAGGCTGGAAACCTATCTCGATGCAGAAGGACATATTAAGTTCATAAATGCAAACGCTCGTCTTCTGAATAAAATTGTCTTTGATAAGTAACATTTTGCCTACCAGAGAGGCTCCATTTCGTTTTCGCTGGATCAACTCTAAGTAGACAAGATAAATCCTATCACTGTACAGTGGCGTAGCCATGTTATTTACATTGGTGCGGCAAAACTGAGCTCCGAAGGAGCGAATGCGAGCGCCGAAGGCGCGAAGCCCTTCTAGGGGGGTCCGGGGGCATGCCCCCCCGGAAAATTTTTGAAAAAACGGTGCGATTTGGTGCATTCTAGACTATACTTGATCACAATTTCAGTAGGGAAGAAATAGTGTGGAAAAGGAAGAAATTGCTTGTCAGAAGAAATTTCTTCTTTTTTCACAATGTTTTCTCAATCATAAGATCACAGGCACGTAATTATAAGCAGAGATTAAACAGGAAAGGGTTAACCCTAGTACGAGGACTAATCGATAATGACATTAACAACTCACCATGTACTCACGGGGAATCGCATGATTGACATCAACACTGTATGGAAACTCTGTACGGTAGTTTGCAACGGTATATTCAAAATGGCGGATAGGCGTTCGTGAAAAAGTAAGTGTTCTTTATTTTTGTTCGATGCTGATTTAATCTATCATCCTGTAAGATAATGACAACATTTACGCAATCAGATTTGAATACATTATCCATCGTACCTAATGATTAAACGTCCTATAGCACCGTCCGTGTGTAATACAGCTTCAAACATTGTGTTTTGATGACATTTAAAATTGAAGCGCAAAACGAAAGTAGAAATGGCCATATTTTCCTTAAAATGACCGCACCGGCAAAATCAAATGTGGCGGTGGATGGGGACAAGATATCTCCCTAAATATGACCCAGAATGTATTGGATCTAGCCCCTTGTCTCGGAAATATAGACACTTGAAAATTCCGATGGTGTACGCTACAGTTAAAACCGAAACTAAATCGCTGTACAGTGCGGTATATGGATATATTTGTACTAACCGGTTTAAATTTCGAATGAAAAATCTGTACGCAACGGTTTATATAAATTATCATGTGAAAATCGTTCAAAGGGTCTTACAAAAATTATTGAGGAAAGACAGAAGAATTAAATAGAAACATAAAATTAGAATTTAAAAATGTGTTAAATGATACACTTTCGACGATTTCTTCATTTCCAGGCAAAACAAATAAAATTAAGAATAAGAAAATATTCGTTTTTCTGCAGTATTAACTAAGATTAAATAGTATCAAAGTCACCTTTCACCTTTTCGTGCTATTTCATCCGTTGAAAGATTTTCACATGATGATTTATATAAACCGTTGCGTACAGATTTTCATTCGAAATTTAAACCGGTGAGTACAAATATATCCATATACCGCACTGTACAGCGATTTAGTTTCGGTTTTAACTGTAGCGTACACCATCGGAATTTTCAAGTGTCTATATTTCCGAGACAAGGGGCTAGATCCAATACATTTTGGGTCATATTTAGGGAGATATCTTGTCCCCATCCACCGCCACATTTGATTTTGCTGGTGCGGTCATTTTAGGGAAATATGGCCATTTCTACTTTCGTTTTGCGCTTCAATTTTAAATGTCATCAAAACACAATGTTTGAAGCTGTATTACACACAGACGGTGCTATAGGACGTTTAATCATTAGGTACGATGGATGATGTATTCAAAACTGATTACGTATATGTTGTCGTTATGCTATTGGATGACAGATTATAGTAATATCGAACAAAAATAAAGAACACTTACTTTTTCACGAACGCCTATCCGCCATTTTGAATATACCGTTGCAAACTACCGTACAGTGTTTCCATACAGTGATCAACAGAAAACGGAAGTAAACAGAATTACCATTCTACAGACGCTTGGAAGTTTAGATTATTGATGAGTCATCCCAGGATGCTGGCATTTCGTTGTGTATGGTGGATTAAAAGAACTATAAGACATCATGTTTTATAAACGTTTTATTCATCCGTTATATGCTCACATACATTTTCAGTCATTTAGCGGTCAACATAATCCAGTTTTATTGTAGCGGCATGCCGCATCTAGTAGTAGACTACGGCAATTATTGGTGCGGCATGCCGCATCTACGGCAATTATTGGTGCGGCGAATGCCGCACCTGCCGCACCCGTGTCTACGCCCATGCTGTAACCAATACGATATGCATTACACGGTAATTGATTGCCGGAGTTGTTAGTTGGTTAATGAGTGAATTCGTTGATAAGGTAATAAGTTAGCTGATGAGCAGATTCATTCATTGATTCATTCATTCACTCTTTCTTTCTTTATATTCTTCTTCTTTTTCTTCTTCTTCTTCTCACGCTTCTTCTTCTTACGCTTCTTCTCCTTTTTTCTTCTTCTTCTCACTTGTCTTTCTTGGTCGAAAGCGTCCTCCTCTATCGCACTCCCTTTTCACTGTTTTTCTTTTAATTTTCTATTAATATTGTTTCTTTGTAGCAATAATTTTTGATAAAATTTAGTATTATGTAACTCTTCAGAAAATGGAGGAATAAATAGTATAATAAAACTAAAATCGTTGCATTCTGAGCAGATTTTCTTTAATCAACTTACATGTTTTATAATTTATCATTTCATATAAAAACGCTACTGTATCATTTTCCCATTGATTACTTTGGAAAACGTCGTCTATATCTTTCTTTTCCTAAATTTACAGATCTAGTTCTACCTATGTAGCAATATGTTGTTAGAAATGCGTTTGACCAGTCTATCGTCGTGTGTTTTATGTTTTTAAAAATATAGAAAGCGACTTTAACAATTACATGAAACTTTAGATATTGGATAGTTGGGAGAAGACCCGAAAATATCATTTTTGTATGATCTTTCGGATACCCAAAATATTTCAACCATAGTGTCATGTCATCTAAAAAGATTGGCATTTTTGGAATTAAATATCCACATTCATGGAGATACACTTGACTATCCGACACCACTCCAATACGATTTTATTAAAATACAAATATAGTGTTATTTTAAATAAATCTAATCTTGAGCACAATAGAAAGAAAACCGTATTCTTACCTAGCCTTTCAAACGCAACCTTCAAGTTCATATTAGTTTTATTATAGCATAACTAAGAGTGAGTAAACTATCACGCTTTAACACGTTAAACGGTTATTAAAGATATATCTTTAATATGGTGATTTAAAGTATACTTTAAAAACTCTAAAATGTACTCTGAAATGTACAAATCATCAATTAAAACAATGTATAAATAATTTAAAAATACAATTAAATCTATTTACACCTCGTTTCACAGATTGACTAAAACATCACTAACCAATATGTGTAATTTGTGGACGTTTAGATTAACCAGGGTTACTGCATAAGTCCATTCCAGTCAGATATTAATAGCTTTTCAAAAAAAATAGTGCTCACCAAGGTTCAATTTATCTTTTTTCAAGAATTCTATCCGTCTGACAACTATACACTTTGCAAATGGCGTGATACAAGAATTATATATAATTTGTTAATAGCGCTCTCTGTCTCTCTCTCACACTCTCTCTCACTCTCTTTCGTTCTCTCTCTAGGCCGCCGTCATAGCGCAAGTGGTAGCGCGTCGGACTGTCAATGTAGAGGTCCCGGGTTCGATCCCCGACGGCGTCAATCATTCTTTTCGACTATTTGTCTTTCACCAATGGGTTGATAATCGTAGACCTATGTGAGAAAGCAGCTGAAGGCAAAGAAGGACGATGTGGTTGTACTGGTGAGAGAAATACCAGGAATCCATTGTTAGGTGCCCCAGCCGACGCGATATGACTGAAAAATGTTAAAAGCGGTGTAAAACTCTATTTTTTCTTCTGTAATATAATAGTTTTCAATAATTTGTACATGCAAAAAAGATTGGAAATTTTCGAAATTGGGTCAAGTCATTTCCTGTTTATCGTATTTTTACATGTACAATTGTATACATTGAATGGATAAATCACTCTAGTATGCCAACAGAAACGTCCACCATCAGTTCTTTCAGTGCTTTGATTTTAAAATTGGCTAGCCGTTTCACGAAATGACTGATTTAACAGAATGGCTGTAACATATTAAACTACTATTTACGAAATAATCAGTTGTGGAGTCATCGGTGTATATCGAAAACACATTTTGTTCCATTAAATTTTGGTTAGAAATTTACTTGCGGGAAGAGTCATTTATTTTTGGTTGTAAGTAAGCATTTATTGTCGCATATTTCTGTTTCAGAGAATTTTTGACAGGAACATCGAAGGAAGAGATTATCCTCTCTCCGATCACTTTGGAGTCCAAGTTGCTTTTGAGGTTTAAGAAAAGAGTGATTGTTGAACGACAAGCCAACATTAAGAATGACTTACACACTGTCCTTTATGCAACCTCTTATATACAGAGATGGTTTAAAGTGATACTTCAAGTCATACTTCAAAAATAAATTTAATGCAGATGATAAATAGTCTTCGTTGATAATTCTACTTTCAGTTCAAACCGTGTATGGCATTTGTACATATTACGCTTCTTACCGAGGACACTAACCTGTATGGACGTCAAAAGACTGACTTCTTTGAGAGTATCGGCTATTAGGCCATGGGCTGAGAATGGTTCCGCTCCCTCCCCAGGGGGAGTTTTGCGGACCATATTTTTCATATAGCCCTATGTCTTGCGAATATTTTAAGACATGTTAGCCCTCTGAGAGTGGTAGCTTTATCGTGTAACATTACGTTACCTACACCACCTATCAAATTCATGTGTATGACATTGAAATCTTAAAAACATAATATTTTGAAGAAAACATTGTCAAATGATAAAAATGAGTATATTTTCCACTTAAGCTATTCCAGAGAAAAAAATCTTTTCCCATAACAGGTGAATATTTGCGATCTAACATGTAACATACGTTACATTTTCATTTATACCCCATTTTTCTTAAAAAACAATGCCTAATGTTTCCTCTCAAAATTTCATTAATTAAGATAATGCATTTTTTTGTTATTGTCAAAAGGCATTTGAATTATCTTTCGAAAACTGCAAAAAGTAACTCTCTACGTGACCAAATGTTCATATTATACACAAATGAATATAGTGACCCCAAGTTACGAGCAGTGAGTAAAAAAAGTGTCTTTTTTCTATTAGGTGTAAAATTTAATCCTTTATTCCACTAAATTCCACTAAAAATGTACTTATATACTGAATTTAAAAAAAATATTGTCTGGGACACGAACTTGTGAATTTCTGGGGTTTAAGTAGATGGGTAACGTATATAACATTTACGCATATAGAAATTATTCGATGCATCATTACACTATTATCAATTCCAAACTCATAGCTTTATCCTGAGAAGTATCTTTCAATAATCAGACAATTATAAGCTATATAGTTGATTATGATAAAATGTCTAATTGATAACATATGTAGGCCCAAACATTGATATGAAATACGTTTAAAATATAGAATGATAATTATTTCTCAATTTTGAAAACTCAACATATTTATTTATATCCCCATAAGTTAAACCTCTAAAACAGGGAAGTTTTGATGATTGATTTCAAAGAGCAGCATGTCTTACAAATAATTAAAACATGTTACTCCCTGAAAACAATAGCTTTATCCTGTAATATTACGTTGACTTCCTCGGTGGCCTAGTGGTAAATGCACTCGACCCGTGACCTGGAGGTCCTAGGTTCGAGCCCCACTATCGCCGGGGTGTGTTTATTGGCAAAACACTTAATAGCCAGCCTCAGTTCACCCAGCTGTAAATATGGGTAGCAGTGGGTTTAAACCACTGCTTCTCTCTCAGGGACGTGAAAACATCAGGATTGAGTGTTCGAGAGCGATTCTATAAGCTTAAGCTTTCATCGCAATCGAACTAAAATAAATAAGTATAAACTAATATTACGTTACCATGCACTATCTGTAATATTTATTTGAATATCAATTATAATTTATTTATCTGATTACATCTCTCTCAAATGATCAATATTAGTGTTCTGACCAGACCAAGAACTCAAGACGTTTGAGCCTGATAAAAACCAAATTAGTATGGCCCTCTGTAGTGTTACATACGTTACATTTCACATTTGTCTATGTCTGTCAATTTGCGCCCTAATGGTTGGGAAAGTAATGTATAAATAAGAAGAAAAACATAGACGTAGCGCACGTAATCGGGTACGTTTAGAATTTTGCGGCTTCTCTACATTCATTCCGTTTCTAGATTAGTCCATATGATTTATTTTTTACAAGTGTTATATATCAAAATATTCGTAATCAAATTCTGTATAACCGAGTTCCATTTTCAAATTCGAAAGAACAACATTTTGAAAATTTAAGCATGGAAAAATTGCGACGTTCAACTAAAATTTGTAAATAAGATGTAACAAGGGCTTTCTCTCTAGAAAGATATTACAGTAGATTTTTTTAATCCTGACGACGTTTTTCGTTGAAAATTATCTCATGCTATTTTAGAAGTGAGTTGTATTAATGATTCAACGGCAAATCGAAAGAAAGTTAAAAAACAAAGTCATAGATAGCTTTGTCAGCTTGGCTATGAAGATGTAAGATTGCGAAAAATAGAAGCGTTACGTCCTTTACTTTGATGATTAGTGTTCTGTATATCTTTAATTTTTGGTGGACGTTTACGTTCACCAGTGTTATACTACGTGGGAACAATCCTGTCGGATGTTAATAGGTTTTCAAATACGAAGCGCCCTTTGTCGTTCAATATACTCTTTTCAAAGACTTGTTTCTTCCAGACAACTATGCATTTTGCAAATGGCATTATACAAGTATTCTATAAAGTTTGTAGATTAGTCAAAAACGCCACTCGAACTAAACTTTCGCGTATAATTGAAGTCAATGACAAGGCGGTAGTTTGACTATTTTTTTTTTTTTTTCGCGGTCTAAGGGATATAAAATCAACATGTAAATGTCTGAACTGGTGGTCCGGTGTCCCAGGGTAACCTGTCCCCTGGGTAACGTGTCCCCGGTGACAGGTTACCCCGGGGAAACGTGTCCCCGGCGACACGTTACCCTAGAAATCAGCCGGGGTAACCTGTCCCCCCCCCCCCCTGGGGTAACCTGTCCCCCCCCTACAGATATTGTAAACCGATATTATGTCACATTTCTTTTACCAAGATATTTTTATTCTATCCGTTTCAAGTCTCTTTCTTTGATCTATATGTAATTTTGATCTGTTTTGCAAACTGTTTCAGTTCTGAAGGATTTTTATATTTTCCAGGATAAGTATTATAACAATTAAACTTTTTCTTTTTTTTTAGAAAAAATAATTGTTAATGTCATCATAACTATGGACATAACTATGAATGATCTTGTCTTTAGAAAAATTATTCAAAGCATGAATTATTTCTTTGTGTGAATTGGGGGGGGGGGGGCACGTTACCCAAGCTGGGGTAACCTATCCAACCCCCAAAAATGCTGACAGCGATGATATATGCAAAAATAATTTCATATGTTTTCAATTATTTAATAATATTTCATATTGTTTGGGGGTAAGGTTTCCAAAGCTGTGGTAGCTTGACTCTGAAACATGTTACCCAGGCCTGTTAACCCAGTGAAAACACACACACAAACGGTTCTTAATGAGGATTTTTTTAAAAAAAACTTGCAAATACATTTTTGTTTATTTTAAAACTGCGTGATAGTCTCATTTATATAAAAGCTGTTATACAAATTAGTTAATCACTTATTAGAAAAATTATTGCGAGTGAATGTGTATGTCGGGGGGGGGGGGGGGACAGATTACCCAAGCTGGGGTAACCTGTCCCAAGGGACGTTACCCAGGCCTGGGTAACCTGTCCCACCTCTAACAAGGTTGTCAACAATGATTTGTGCACAAATTTACCAAAATAATTTCTTTTTCTTATTTAATCTAAATTGTTTTGGGTACATGTAAGATTTTCCAATCTGTGGTAACTTGTCTCTAAAAAAATAGTACCCTAGCCTGGGAAAACATTCTTAACATGTTAACCAGAATTTTCACAAAAGTTTACAAAAACAATTTCTTTTCTTTGAAAGTTATTTTATAGTCTCAATTATATCACAACTGTTCTAACTACAAAAATTATTCACTTATTAGAAAATTCATTGAGAGTGTATGTGTATGTATTTTGGGGTGGGACAGGTTACCCAAGCTGGGGTAACCTGTCCCCTGGGACACGTTACCCAGACCTGGGTAACCTGTCCCACCCCCCAAAATGCTGTCAGCAATGATATATGCAAAAATAAACCCATATGTTTTCAAATATTTAATGATATTTCAAATTGTTTGGGGGTAAGATTTCCAAGGCGGTGGTCACTTGTCTCTGAAACATGTTACCAAGGCCTGTTAACCCAGTGAAAACACACACAAAAAAAGGTTCTTAATGAGGATTTATTAAAAAAACTTGCAAATACATTTTTATTTATTTTAAAACTGCGTGATAGTCTCATTTATATAAAAACTGTTATACAAATAAGTAATTCACTTATTAGAAAATTTATTGCGAGTGTATGTGTATGTCTGGGGGGACAGATTACCCAAGCTGGGGTAACTTGTCCCCGGGGACACGTTACCCAGGCCTGGGTAACCTGTCCCACCTCTAAAAAGGTTGTCAACAATGATCTGTGCACAAATTTACCAAAAAAATTTCTTTTTCTTATTTATTCTACATTGTTTTGGGTACATGTAAGATTTTCCAATCTGTGGTAACTTGTCTCTAAAAAAATAGTACCCTAGCCTGAGAAAACATTGCTAACATGTTAAGCAGAATTCTCACAAAAGTTTACAAAAACAATTTCTTTTCTTTGAAAGTTATTTTATAGTCTCAATTATATCACAACTGTTCTAACTACAAAAATTATTCACTTATTAGAAAATTCATTGAGAGTGTATGTGTATGTATTTTGGGGGGTGGGACAGGTTACCCAAGCTGGGATAACCTGTCCCCGGGGACACGTTACCCAGGCCTGGGTAACCTGTCCCACCCCCCAAAATGCTGTCAGCAATGATATATGCAAAAATAAACCCATATGTTTTCAAATATTTAATGATATTTCAAATTGTTTGGGGGTAAGATTTCCAAGGCGGTGGTCACTTGTCTCTGAAACATGTTACGCAGGCCTGTTAACCCAGTGAAAACACACACACAAAAAACGGTTCTTAATGAGGATTTATTAAAAAAAACTTGCAAATACATTTTTCTTTATTTGAAAACTGTTTGATAGTCTTATTTATATCAAAACTGTTATACAAATTAGTTATTCACTTATTGATATTCATTGTGAGTGTATGTGTATGTCTGGGGGTGGGACAGATTACCCAAGCTGGGGTAACCTGTCCCCGGGGAGACGTTACCCAGGCCTGGGTAACCTGTCCCACCCAAAACCGTTGTCAACAATGATTTGTGTAGGAATAAACCCTTACATTTTCAATCATTTATTAATATTTCAAATTGTTAAGGCCTTTAGGGTAAGCTCTACCAAGCTCTGGTCTCTTGTCACTGAAACATGTAACCCAGGCCTGTTAACCCAGTGAAAACACACACAAAAAGGATTGTTAATGAGGATTTATTCAACAAAAATTGCAAAAAAAAAAAAAAAAAAAAAATGGAAGGTGATATCTTTAATGAAAAATAGCATTTGGAATAGGGAACATGTTACCCCGGGGTAACATGTCCCCCGGGGACAAGTTACCCAGGCTTGGGTAACCTGTTCCCCTTTCCAAAATACAAGATTTAAACAATTTGTCAATTGACATGTTGTTTTCTTATCAAAACTGCAATACCGACATGATAATTGTGTTTTTAAAAGCTATTATTCAATCTAATAACTGACTCTGAAAAATTGAAATGATGCAATGATAAAAAAATATTCAAATGCTAAGATTTTTCTTTAAAAAGGTACAAAAAAAAAAAAAAGAAATATAAACATACATTGCCATTGAGGAAATTTTCTAAGAATATCTTTCTTAATGAAAAAGAATGACTGGAAGGTGATATCTTTAATGAAAAAAGTATTTTGAATAGGGGGATAGGTTACCCTCGGGTAACCTGTCCCTCGGGGACATGTTACCCTGGCTTGGGTAACCTGTCCCCTTTTCAAAAGAAGAAGTATTAAATGAATTTGTCATGTTGCTTTCTTATGAAAACTGCACTATTAACATGATATGTTAATATATGCTATTTATCAATCTAGATTTGGACTTGGAAAAAAGAAATAGATATTGCAAAAGTAATATTGCAAAAAATTAAAACGTGCAAGCGCTTACCCCGTAGATTTTTCTTTTAAGAAGCATCAATTTTATTAAAAAAAAATGAATGAAATACTTTTCAATGAATATCATATGATAATTTCTTAAGAAAATGAATGACTGGAAGGTGAAATCAAATGAATAAAATCATTTTGAATAGGGGGACAGGTTACCCCGGGGTAACATGTCCCCCCACTAAAGTTTTATTTTTTTTTTTATATATATTTTTTTTCATTAAACTTTCAAATATTTGCACAAAATACCAATATTGATAACTATAAAAATAAAATAAAAAAAAAAAAAAAAAACGAAAAAAAAAAGGAAAATTGATTTGATAAAAAAATCATAGTAAGCAAATCATATTTTGGTTTGAGGAATTGAAAACCACTCAAAAATAACAGATATACTTTTTATATGTCTTTTTTAAATTGGTTTAGAGATATACAAAATAGCATGAATGGAAAATTAAAATTTTGATAAGAAATAATGTTCTCCATGGGGGGGGGGACACGTTTCCCCGGGGACACGTTACCCCAGGGGGGGGGACACGTTACCCAGGGGGACATGTTACACTGTTACACCGGTTTATGGGGGACCACATGTAGCAAATACCCTTTACTGCGACCTAATTTGATAGCGTGGGACAAATAGAAGCAGACGGTATATTTGCATTGTGCTATACCCTTAGTTCATTCACCCTCTATAGCATTTTAATAACCAAAAGTACGTTCGTTAGAGAAGATGCAAAAATGCCGCTTGGGTATGATTTTTTAAACACCATTTGGAACAATTTTCGAATTGTTGAGTGAAAGATTCGTTTTCCTATTTAGAAACCCTAATATTCCTAAGAAATCTTCTCGGAAAATATGCGCCTTACAATTCAACTTTATGCAACAAGCGACACTTAGATTTAGAATCTTCCAATGAATTAGCTTTTTGTTACGATATCTTAGTGACATCATGCTGACATCTCTTTGTTTATCACTCATGAAATAGAAGTTACAGCGAGTGCGAACTTATGCGTTACGATACGTATATAGAATTTGAATGATCGATGTTAACTTTGAAACTGCAGCTGTATTTGCGGGAGATGATGTGTCCATTAATCAGTGGTGTTTGGTACTTTTTGTGGATGTGTACCTTTAAGTAACTAATTAATCATTAACCTTTTTCACGCTGAATCTGGAATATAACTGCTTTGGCAGGAGGTACAGGTCGTGATCAGACTGCACATATGTATATACAAACTATTTTTCATTTATAAATTAAAAATGTTTAAAAATTGTATTCGTAAATGAAAACTTACTTCAATTAGTAAAAAAAAAATATCTTCAGTACGTTGATTTTCATGCAATTTTAGCATTTTTTTATTCAGCTTAACAAGTGTTATCACAAAAATAAACATCGTTTGAAAAATGGTTGCGATTAGGCACTAGGAAAAACAGAAAGTGTTTGCTCTTTTATAAAAAGTACAAATTCCGTCGACAACTTTTACTTTAGCATTTTTGCTGGTATCCACCTGTTGATGTTGTTAATATAAGGTCTTTTTAAAACTTAAGAAAGATAAAGAAAGTGTTTCTTGCTAAAAATATTTAATTCCTTCTTTGGTTATTAGAACTTAAGTGCATTGACAAGGTTCGAATATTCAAAATCGACTTATATATATCGCCAAAATAATTTTCTTGTGAAAACTTAACACATCGATAGTAAATATCCTCTGCCTCTTGAGTTAAAAAAAATAAATGCACTGACGTCGCGCACGGTGTTGGGTAACATAAACGTACCGCTTACCGTTTTGATGTAGTTTATATCCAATACAACACTTCAAACAGTTTATTGGAATTTAACTGAAACTGAATCGATCAAAAAAGTGTGATGAGATTAATCATGAGTAATAATAAAGTTGCTTCACATGATCGTTCTCGTTTTTGGGCTCTCGTGTTGGGTTCTTTACATATATTGCATCATGGGCAATAGAAAACAAAAATAAAGTCTGTGAAATATTTGTGACATTCCTTATTTTTTAGTGAATTTTCACGTTCTCATTACTTTTATTTTCTGTCAGTGAATATGCTTTGGTGTCAGGCGTCTGTAATCTATATTTATTTCAGACGGCCGCTAATAATAATGAAACAATATAAAATTTACAAAATATATATATATATAAATATATATATATATAAATATATATATATATACCATAATGATATGATATTTGTGATAACTATGAAACTTCGAATTACGAATACAATAAGGTATACATAATCATGTATCGCGAAACGTCACTCTGACATCAAGGAGTGAAACAAATAGAAAACCAAAAAAAAAGTTAAGATAATTACGCCTCGCCTACATATGAAGTAGTTTTCGTTTGAACAAATAGGTATGAAAAAATACTTGAAGCATATACTGTGTTTCGTTTATTTGTAAAATTATCAGGAAGCGCTTATAACCCAAATTATATATGTGACCCGCCATTCAAAAAAGGACGATCTGGGTATTGATTAAAATTCGTATTGTGAGCCGTAAACATAGATTAACGAAATCAGGAGAAATCCTCTAAAATTTGCATTAACATTGAAATTAGCAGAACTTTGGTCCAAACATTTTACATTCAGGATACATTTACATGTATAGCTTCCCCTTTCGTCTCGTTCTTTTCACTACAATACCACCAGAAACGTCCACCTTCAGTAATTTCAGTGCTTTGATTCATTACAAACTTAAAATATTTAATTGTGTAAATATTATTTTTGTATAGTTTGCGAAGATGTGATTTGAAAGAAAAATATTCAGTAGTTTTTATTTTGTTTCCAGAAAACGAAAAAATGTCACGCTTGCAAAACTTTGCGTAATTTGCAAATTTCGGCTTTTTGTACTGTCAAGAAAACACAAAAAGGGGTACTCGATTACAAAATTATTGCATATATGAAATATTGTTTTTTCATAGATTTTGTAGTTGAAATTTGATCTCTTTTCTTACAATATTAAACCTGTAACAATCATTTTTGCGTGTGGAGGTCGAATGTCACGCTACTAATTTTTGACGTTAAATATGATTTGAATTAACGAATAACCCGCGTCTATAGGAGATTGTGATGATGAAATTATTGTGTTAAAAAGATAATTTAGTTTATTAGATTTTCATACATCGTAATTGAGTATTTATTAGAGCTGTAGTTACGAGATTAAAGGGGGGGGATAAGTTACCTAATAATAAGCATTTTCGTATACAAAATTCCATAATAGTTTGTCGATTATGTACATTTCTTCCTATTGAACATTAAATGAAAATAAAACAGGCTATGATATATGTACAAATAAAGTGACAAAATTTGCAAAAATTCACCACCGTAAAAATTCTGTAATAATGAACACTAACGCAGCGACAAACGTCGTGGAAAGTTTTCCGCAGTTTTGACGTTACATAAACGTACCCAACAGCGTGCGCTGCGTCATACAGATACTTGTTAAAACTTATTGAATCGGTTTTAATTTGTTTAGTTTATATTTAAATCGAATGTTCATACAGATGATGCAGTATTGTCAGAACTTTCCGATATTGATTTTGTAATTGGTTTCACATTTAACATCAGACCAATTATTATGTGTGTTATGACTTGCCAAGGAAAACAATATATGTCTGACAACAAAGTTTTTGCTAAGCAACGGTGATTTCATATAGCCAGATAGGTTGTGAGTAATTTGACACATGCAATCTATCTCAAAATGGTAACTTTTATTTTTGTGAAAATGTCTAGTTTTTTTTAGCTCCTGTTATATTTTACAAAAATTAAATTAAAGTAAATAACACAAAATCTTCAACAGGAAGTATTTGAGTTAAAAATACTGATCAAATTCAATATATTGATGAAAAAATAAGAAATGATTATTGTCCTTAACATTACAAATGTTACATGTGTTACCTTGTTTTACATAATATGTGTTCATTTGTTATGTTACGTTTTTTCTAGTGATATTTTCTTTTAACCGTGTATTTATTAAAAGACCAGAATATCCATCAGTTTTCAATATTTTGAATAATACTAGAAAGCTGTATTTATTCTGTCATTGCTTTAAAGTCTTTTAAGTTTCAATTTTATATTTACACAATGTTGCATTAATCTGTAATGCGGATTCATCTGTTACAAGCTAAATTGCAGGCACTTGACTGTGAAGTAATACATTTATTTTTGTCTTGGTTGACAGAAATCTATCTACTGTAAGAGACCAATATTTAAATGGGCAGCTTAGGCAAACACCATAACCTTTTAGAAAGAAGCACAAGCTGGACAAGATATCTAACTTGCTTTGTGTCAGCGAAAACCTGGAAACTTTAAAGCATCTTTGTGACTACATTGTGACTAAATTGGCTTCAATTCATTTGGCTTTTCCGCTTGATCAGCTAGTGTAATCCAGTTTTTTTTTTATACCAGTAGGACTTTTTCAGTTTGTTGCTCAAACCATTTTTTCGGGTTTACATGAATAGTTAGCTAGCCCTTTTATGCTTTACAGGTCTTGGGATTTACCATAGGTGCTCACAGCCACAGATATTCAGACAATCCTTTGATCACAAATCGTAAATTAAAACATTACCTGAATTTGATTTGATTTTTTCCCTGATTTTATCAATCGCTCAGTTACATTGCGCATCTGGAGCACCTATCAATGGATTCCTGGTACAGACAGGATGAGAGGCGCTGAATCAAACTCGGGATGTTTTGAATGATACTCCATCACGCTACCAACTGCCATTTGAAGGCGGCTTCTATCTGAATTTGAAGTTGTTACTGAAGCTTCTCCATACATACATCTTTTGTCTTAAATATGGCTTTAAATAAAAATTGATAAATACACTAATGGTAATGGGTGTAGCAAAACTAAATTTTAGCAAATGTAACCTATGTAACAGTCAAACATGAGAAAATAATGCTGTAAGTCAATTTCGTCTTCAAAATTTGATTCAAAATTGTATTGAACTAAAATGATATAATAAATTTAAAATAAGATATCATAAATTATGTAGCCAAATAAATATTAGATATGAAGAACAGTTAGTTTATACTGGTTTAAGTCTGCATGTATAAAAGCTAATAGAGCTTCTCTCGCAAGCTCAATTAAGATGTTTTCACATGTCACTGAGAGAGTGGTAGTGACTGAACCACTCTGGTAAACAGTCTTTTGATAATAAACAAACCTAAGTGGTGTGGTTTGAACTGTGATCTTCAGATCACTAGTCAAGCACCAAACCACTAGGCTTGAAAGGTGTTCAAGTGTTCATTTGACTATTTTACTATTTGTGCACGGTAACTAAAACAGTCTCTTTAAAAATAATGTTAGGGGCTGTTGCCAGTTTTGGCTCTGTTTTTTAGGATAGCAACAAAAGGATAGTATTTAATGTGGTACTTGGAACTTAAAATTGTTGTTTGTTTTCCAAAGTGAAACAAAATCTATTTAAGCATAATACAGAGTTAATAATCAGTAAATTTGTGTAAGGTCACGTAAAATACAACCTTGCATCGAACTGGTTGTATTGAAAATTCATCGTGTCAAAAACTCTTCACATGGAAACTTGTGATAATCCAACTTTTGGGGTGTTTTGTTTCTTATGTCTTAAGATCTTTTAAATCATATTTTGACTTATGCTAGCAAAAGTAACGTATTTTACTGGCAAATGCCAGACATGAATGTTTAAAGTGATTTCAATTCTAGTTATACTGCCTAGGTTATAAGTTAAAGATACTTAGAAGTTAAACTGTAGTTGATACAGTTCAAAATAATAATTAAATAAATACACTAAAGGAAATAACCAAGCTATGTAGCACACCATTACTTTTACATTTGCCTTACAGAAAATGCATAAAGATAGCTATTACTACTACAAAGCTTTTATGATATAGAAAAAGTTGATTGTATTATTAATCATGACGATTTGGACTCAAAAGTAGGTAGAATGCTTTCTAAAATCGAATGAATTACATATTTTATGAATTACAAAAATATCATGATTTCTTGATCTATTTTTGTGTCATACCAATGAAAATAACCTCCCTGCATTTAACCGTTCTCTTAAAAAGCTTGAATTATTGGTATTGATGCTCATATGAATACTGTTAACTCCTCAAAGTAATATTTATAGATGAATAGAGGGTAACGTATGTTATTTTGATTTTACTCCCTTTAGCTACCACTTTCAGAGGGCTAACATGTCTCATTTTGTAGTTTATACATTGCTGTATTGAGAAATCATAGAGACCAAAACTCCCCCTGAGGGGGGAGGGGGGTCTACAGTCAGCTCAATGTCTATAAGGTTTATTCCCACTTCGTCTAATCCTAATTCGTCTACACTATAAAATACCCAGTGGTCTAAAACCTTGTGACACCTTATTTCATCAATTTTGGCATGTTATGAGTGTCATAGAGGTGTTAATATAATAAAGATCTTATACATATAGCCCCCACACATACAAAGCTATATCTTGATAAATAAATAAAATCATTTTATGGTTTTGAACAAATTCCTCTTAATAACTGAAAGTTCAGGTTATTTTCAATAATCATATTAATTGTTCTAATAAAATTATATCAGAAAATAAGTTAGATGTATTATTCAAAACCTTTTTGCCATGCATTTAAACATGGTGAACTCGTCATTTCATGATACAGGTATAAGAAAATAAGAAAATGTGTAATATTCATAAAATAAAGCATATTTATATATTCAAATGAGTTAATGAACTTTCAGACCAAATGGAAATTTATCGAAAAATGGGTTTTGGTGATATGGGAATTTGACTTTTGGATCACATGGGATAAGACGAAGTGGGAAACACCTCGGCTAAATGTCTTTAGAAATGATAGTCCGATAAGTTCCTTTTGAAGAGTACACGACTTCAATAGAGTCCCTTTAAACACCAACTAGTAAACTATTTGTGTCTCGCATTAGACGTTAAGACGAGGCTCGGAGTGGCTATGCAGCATGTTGCAGCTTTCGGTGATTCTGCCGTTTATCTTTGGACTCAGTCGTATTTACTGTTGTCTGGGCGCGTCGCCATGTAAAGTCGCTAAGATAACGACAATAATCAAACGGAGCATTCGAAAATTATGACAACGGGTAAGTCATTGCTTGAGTTAAATGAGTAAATGATATTTTGACTAAACAAGATACCATATTTGGTCATATTTTCGCGTCTTATTCTCGTTTCCTTGATCCCATAAGAAGTTGTTGTATTTGGTGCGTCTTGCTTTTGCCAGCTGGCATAGATGGCGAAAATAAGATTCACCAAAATAAAGTTTTATTTACAAGTCCGTCTTTTTGAATAATTCATACGTCAATCTACTCTTCGATAGCCAATATATATTCTTTATTTCCTCCAATAATGAAGATTATACATTATAAATTACAAAGAAATTTACATGTCATAGGAAGATATTATACATTAATTAATGGAATTGAAAAGAAAAAGTAAAAATTGGTCTTATAATAAAGAGCGTAGGAATGTTTCACGCTGGACCGTAAAACTCCATAGCCACAGATAGAATGTCAGTGGTTATGACCTTTTCAAGTCTAACAATTTGCAAAAAGTATGCTAATTCGTGCATATGGGTACACATAGACTTGTAGGAGCTAATCTATATCACGCAAATCCCTAATCAAACGTCTTACACGAAACGAAAATGAAAGACGTCCAAAGGATGTACGGATAAATACTAAAGACATATTATGGATAGCAGGGAACCAATTATCAATAGGCTATGATAAAAATGCTTGTAAAATAAATTACGTTTTTTTGACATATCTAAATCAAAGGACATCAGCCGATGCTTATTGACACTTCGGTGTGATATTCAAAAAACAAAATCGCTAGAAATCATTTTCGTAAAGAAAGCTATATCAATTTTGTAAACGATTATGATGTCACTATCCATAACAATCTTTTGTGACTTTTCTTTCTCTATCATGGTCAGTATAATCGAAATCAAATAATAAATTAACATGAACTCATAAACTGTAACAGCACCAAACAAGAGCCATGTTGGACATGGGCATAAGTCCCCTACCGGCTTTGTTTGTCTCAATGTTTTCCCACGCCAGTTCTATCAGGGACGTCAAAACCAGGTCTTGTTAAAGGGTTAAACAAGACTTACGTGAGTTGTTGTCTCTGCTGTGCCCACTATACAATTCATGGAAGCAATAGACAGATGCAAGAAATAGTATCAATAACAGTTACCTTGTCTGATCCAACATGTTTTTCTTCAGTCTTGTTGGTAAGAAATGAGAACTTTCACTGGAGGTGATTAATACTGCTGCATCACCACCCTGACTAACATGGCTTATAATTTTTCTTACATTTTAAAACAGGTTTCATCAAGTTAGCTTGCTTAGTTATTAAATTATTGCAGGATCCATTTTTTGCGATATTTTCACTATTTTTGTTACCATAGCAACCGCACTTTTTGTCAAAGAACAAAGATAAAATGATGTGCATAATCTACACATTGCCATCTAGTCATATACCAAGTCTCATCAAATTAGCTTGCTTACTTATTAACTTATCGCAGGATCCAATATTTTTTGCCATATTTTCACTATTTCCGTAACCATAGCAACAACAATTTTAGTCTAAAAACAAAAATAAAATGATGTGCATAATCTACACATTGCCATATAGTCATATATCAAGTCTCATCAAACTAGCTTGCTTAGTTATTATCTTATCGCAGGATCCCATTTTTGGCCATATTTTCACTATTTCTGTAACCATAGCAACCTCAATTTAAGTCGAAAAACAAAAATAAAATGATGTGCATAATCTACACATTGCCATCTAGGTATATACCAACTTTCATCAAAAACGCTTGCTTAGTTATTAAGTTATCGCGGGATCAAGATTTGAGCGGACAGACGGACGGACGGACGGACAGACGGACGGACGGACGGACGGACAGACGGACGGACAGACGGACGGACAGACGGAGGGCAAACCTATAGTCCCCTCCGGTGTGAACACCGGTAGGGGACTAATATGATGCATATAATTAAGGGCTAACATGCAAAAGTCTGAATAGTTATCCCCTAAAATAACTGTGAAATTGGTATTGATACCAAAAAGAGCTGTTATATAATCCTTGTGACTCAATGCTGTCAAAAATGAAAGTATGGTAGTACCAAGCTTTTGATTGAATGAGTCCCGACAGTTTTGTACAGCAACGCAGTCGAACAGTATGTGCTCACTTTTACTACATGTAATGTTATTTTTACCACACCGCCTACAAAAAGAGTCAAACATAGCTAAATTTGCAATTATCTGTGCTGCAGAAAAACAAGAATTCAATTTATCTGGATATTTTAAAGCGAAAACCCACAGAGAAGGGTCATGAAAATTTGTTTGAATTTCCCTATATAAAGCAAATTCTTGAGCAGACGTCCTCAGTTCCCAATCGTTTGCGTAATGATGATTAATCTTGGACCTTACGTGAGTTTTCCAAGTGAATTTAGTGGGAAATCTACTGTAACTGACAAAGTCTTGAAGAATGTGCATTAAATCATATTTGTTCAAAATATTAGATATTTCTGATATGAAACCATGACAAGCAGAACCATTGAAGAAAGAACATAAGCGATACAGAAAGAAATCTTTTACCGCACAATCCCTGTCGAGACGACATAATTGACCCAAAAAAGCAAGTTTTCTAAACTCGATATCTGCCTGAATCGGTAGAGACCCTAAAAGACCGAGAACGATATCGGTTCTAGACCGGGTAAACAGTCCCTGAATTTGTTTCAGACACAGTCTGTGCGACCGCTCAATAATTAAATTATTTTCATTGGAAAGCGGCGGTAAAAATTCACACCCAAAAAGGGCCCTAGGCAGTACAATGGATCTGTAAATTTTAAAGCCAGTCAACGGATTTAGCCCATTGCGATGTAAGCCGTCTTTTACAAGACCAAAGAAAGAACGTCTGAGCTTACAACTAACGTTTTTAACAAGAGGTATCGGAGACGAGTACTTGTCGTACAAAATACCTAAGTGTATCGCAGACTCAGACTCTTTTATTTTCTGATTACCAATGAACCATGAGCGTGAATTGTGTTTGAAGGCTCTTTTTGATTCATGGAAAATTACAACAGAACATTTAGATGGATTATATTGAAATCTCCACAGAAGCGAATATTTATAACAAATATCTAGCATAGCTTGAAGAGAGTGAGCAGATAGCGACAACAAGGTCATATCATCCGCAAAAGACGGGGCACACAAACTTAGCCCATTTACCTGAAATCCCAAGTTACTATCCACTAACTGATCGATTAATGAATCGATAAAGATTAAATACAGGAATGGGGACCAGACTCCGCCTTGACGGGTACCTTGTAAAACCGGGAACCAGTGAGATTTATAACCATTATAAATGACGCGTCTGTACATATCTGTGTGCATAGCTATTACAATTTTCAAAAGCTTATCATTAACACCAAGTTGGTGTAATTTAAAGTATAAACCATCGTGCCATACACGATCAAAGGCCTGTCTTGCATCTAAAAAGCAAGAAAAAAGCTTACTTCGTTTTTCTTTACAGTAATTTATGCTTTCGCTTAATATAAACGAAGTCATGGTACTACCCATACTTTGCTGAAATCCGCCTTGAAGAGAATGTAGTGGTCTTTCTATAGACTTATGTAGCCTTTTAAGTAATACTGATTCAAATAATTTCAGAATGGATGACGAGAGCGTTATTGCTCGATAACTACTTGGATCATTCTTTGGCTTGTTACCTCCTTTAAACAATGTAATTACAATGCCTTGTTTAAGGGAAGCAGGAACATAATTAAAACAATACATTAGATCAAACAAAAATGTGACATAATGTAACAATAGTTTTCCACCATGGATGAGGTGCTCATTGCTAACACAGTCCAGACCGCACATCTTTCCGGTTTTTAAAGATAAAATAGAATTAGACACTTCGTCACAGGATATGTGATCGCCGTCAAATGAAATCGGTTTATCCTTTATCCTAGAGACGAACTCTGATACATAATCAAAGTGTACTTTATCATAAGAAACACTTTCAGTATCGGAGTAAAGATCTGCAAAATGATTACCCCATCCAGTACAGATATCAGATGAATTACGACATGTAGAATCTTTAAATTTGATTTCATTTGATGTATTATTTTGTGATTTTTTACGTTTAGATTTAAACAAGCGCCAAAATAGCGGACTATCTATACCAGACGCATCGTCAACATCTGTGTTAATTTGCTGTAGGTATTTACTACTTGCCTCTCTATGCATATTACGAAAGGAACATTTCGATTCCTTGTACTCTTTATACGAAATGTACTCATTTCCTCGAGGTCTGCCTGCTTCGAGCCATACCCGGCGCTTATCACGCATAAGTGCGTGGTATAGCTTTAGATCAGCTGACCAATAAGGCTTCAAAAAAGAACGGAAATATGATTTAGGTAAACTAGCGTCTGACGCGTAATTGATACTCTGTACAATACAATCGTATAAACTATCTATATAGCTATGACAGTTATCAGTAGGTAAAGAGTCTATACTATTCTTAAGAAATTGGTGAACACATATTTGATAATTAAGAATATTATCATCTGTGACCATTTTCCATTTTATGGGTTTATTCGGACCAGTCTGAATGGGGTCACAACTTTGCAAATATTCATTAACGTGTAACTTAATACACGTAGGACGATGAGTTGACACGTTCAGACAGTTATCATCCAGTATGTGGCAAGACAAAACAGATTGGAATAACGTATTTGCGATGAACATATGATCAATTAACGATTCGTTACGCTTATCATACGAGACATTACTTGTATAAGAACCCGTACAGTATGTAGACGTCGTAACATTAAACATATTGAAGTCAGACATCAGATCTAACAGTTCTTGACCTCTTTTATCAATCGGTTTAATGTATCTTAATCCATTTAGGTGAACATTAAAGTCACCCATGATTATTAAAGGTCCTAATTCAGAGTACAAACTTATTAGATTATATAATTGATCTATATGTTCACGAAAATATGATATTGGATGGTTGCTACATGGTAAATACACCTGTAAAATATACATGTAAATATCTTTTGATAATTCAAGTTGAATGCCGACTATCCTATCACTTTCAATACAAAGTGGTGAAATCGAGCGATTATACTTTTTATTCCACATAAGGGCCACGCCCCCTTTACCTGCAGATCTATTTCTAAAGGTATTAAGTCCCGAATCACATACTCCCAGGCTATTATAGTCTGGGTGTATGCTATTCAGAAAGTGAAGATCACTTTGGTGTAGCCAGTGCTCAGATATGCCGCATATATCGACGTGCTCAGCATCGAGCAATTCACTTAAATAAAATGCACTGGACATTAAGCCAGTAGCGTTCCACGAACAGATATTCATATTGTTATTAATAAGGATTGCAATTGATAGAACAACCTGTAAAAGGATTGATAATATATAAACTGACTGTACACTATTTGTTAAGCGATTGAATTTTCGCATTTTAATAATCGTTCAATTCATGATTAAAGTTTGACCTTGTGTCATAGTTTACCTGATCATTCCTATTGTAGGAGTGTGAGCTGTGTGACTGACCGTGATCGGCATCGTCCCTTTGATAAACGTCATAACGACGATGCCGATCATAGCCTGCACCATCCGATCTCGATGAACGGGGATTATACCTCTGCTTTCTAGAGTTATACATAAGATCCATCGAGATATCATCATCATGAATCGATTGATTATCTTCATTGTCATTATCACTAGAAAGTTTTTTCTTAAGTTGATTTTTCGTCAACCAAGGTTTACAAGTCACTCCTTTAGGCCAAAAACCCTCTTCTAATAACCTATAAGCGTCTTTTGCTTCCACGTTGATTCGTAATGTCACCGATCTACCAGTTCGTTGACCAATAACTCGCAACATGGTCACTCTAACACCTCTATTTGTAACATAGTTTATCAATTTCTGTGTTTTAATGGAAGATCGGAAACCACCCAAATAAAAACGTTTTGTCTTCGTAGATAACCACTCTGTAAAGTCATCATCATTATCATCAGGGATAACATTATCACGCTGTTTAACGGATTTTTTATTTGATGATTTAACGTCACTGCGTTCACATTGTTTATATTTATTTGTTGACGAAAAATCACGATTTAACTCTTGATTAGATTCATTTTCTATGCGTCTGCCGGTTATAATAGTCTGTATATTTTGGGCCGACTGACTGATAGATAAGGGTTGGACACCGTTATTGCGTTGATCACGTGCATCTGGGAATGTTGGTAAAACGCCCCCGCTCGTAACAGGAGTATCACGTGATAATCGATTTTCAGCAGTTGATCTATAGTTTAATCGGTTATCGATTGAATACTGGTCAGTGCAGGAGAGTGACGATATGCCTTGATCGTCAGTGCCCACGGGTATTGTGAGAAGATTACCCGTCTGGACTTCTGTCTGGACTCCCGTCAAAACATCTCGGTATGACGTAGTCAAATTAACACTGCCGGTCACAGGTGGACTTTTAAAGTTTGTTGTACTATTATGGTTAACTGTGGAAATAGTGTCTTTATTGCACTGTTTGCTCAATTTACTCAACGAAGAGTCGAGTTTCCCGTATTGACGATCGAGTCTTTTTCCCAAGTTCGCAATAGAGTCCCGAACAATTTTTATCTCGGTGTCAAAGTCATCCTTTAAAGATTTGCAGTCATCTGACACAAGTTTCAAAGAATTTTTTACACTTACTAAACCTGAGGTTTTTTCGCCTTCAATACGTGTAATGTCTGTTACAATTGAAGTTAGTTGACCCGATATATCAGTCTGCAAAACATTTATATTGTGCGTGACGAATTTTAGTTGGTCGTCAAATGACTTTTTTAAAGTATCACGATCGTTTCTCAGAGAAATGATATCACTTTGGCATTTTGTAAGTGACTCTTTTAAAAGAGCGATTTCCTGTACACATTTGGTTAACTGATCATTACTTGTCTCTTGGATTGTTGTATTTAGATCCGTTTTTGTGTTTGTTCTCGATAAGCTGAGTACATCTTTTAATTCATCATAGGAATCGTTTTCTAATGCTGACACGAGCAAATAAACATCATTGGCTAGCTTAAGGCTAATTTTATCTCCATTTCTTGTTCTTTTACGCTTTTTCAACTCAGCGTCTTTTGGGTAAGGATAACCATTTAACTTTAGACAAGCTTCATAAACGGTTGTACGAATTTCTTCCAACCTGTCCTCTCGAGAGTCACTTTCGACAATTATTTGTGAAATGAAGTCAGTTTTTGCAGCCGATCTAAACAGATTTTTCACTCTATCAAGCAGAGGCCAATTATGATCATCGGGAGGCGAGCCACATAGTTCTCTAAACAGACTGACATGATTGTCAGGAGTTACTTGTATGCGTGGGTACGTTGACACATAGACCTGCTTCACAGACGTTTGTGAATCATCAAGCATGCTTTCTTCGCCATTCAAACTATCGCATCGTTGAGCCGGAGTCAGCTGGGTATACTGTGTCGATACTCTCTCTTGAGAGACAACCAGACTTTCACTTTGACCCTCCATATGTAAACAATAAGGTAAACAGTCACGGGGCGAATACACAGGTAGAATTTATTCACCCATAACGAAGGGTGAGAACAAAGAAAAATCACATTTTCTTATAAAAGTCATATTATGGTTCAAAGTCTTACTTATTTAACATCGTAGATACGTTTACTTGTCCATATTGAAGGTTGATGTTCAAAACCAAGCTTGAATCCCGAGGAAAAATGAGGAAATCATCCAAATATCGAGATGACAAAAAATCAACAACTTTCCTCAACCCGTGCGCTGCGTCATACAGATACTTGTTAAAACTTATTGAATCGGTTTTAATTTGTTTAGTTTATATTTAAATCGAATGTTCATACAGATGATGCAATATTGTCAGAACTTTCCGATATTGATTTTGTAATTGGTTTCACATTTAACATCAGACCAATTATTATGTGTGTTATGACTTGCCAAGGAAAACAATATATGTCTGACAACAAAGTTTTTGCTAAGCAACGGTGATTTCATATAGCCAGATAGGTTGTGAGTAATTTGACACATGCAATCTATCTCAAAATGGTAACTTTTATTTTTGTGAAAATGTCTAGTTTTTTTTAGCTCCTGTTATATTTTACAAAAATTAAATTAAAGTAAATAACACAAAATCTTCAACAGGAAGTATTTGAGTTAAAAATACTGATCAAATTCAATATATTGATGAAAAAATAAGAAATGATTATTGTCCTTAACATTACAAATGTTACATGTGTTACCTTGTTTATATGTGTTCATTTGTTATGTTACGTTTTTTCTAGTGATATTTTCTTTTAACCTTGTATTTATTAAAAGACCAGAATATCCATCAGTTTTCAATATTTTGAATAATACTAGAAAGCTGTATTTATTCTGTCATTGCTTTAAAGTCTTTTAAGTTTCAATTTTATATTTACACAATGTTGCATTAATCTGTAATGCGGATTCATCTGTTACAAGCTAAATTGCAGGCACTTGACTGTGAAGTAATACATTTATTTTTGTCTTGGTTGACAGAAATCTATCTACTGTAAGAGACCAATATTTAAATGGGCAGCTTAGGCAAACACCATAACCTTTTAGAAAGAAGCACAAGCTGGACAAGATATCTAACTTGCTTTGTGTCAGCGAAAACCTGGAAACTTTAAAGCATCTTTGTGACTACATTGTGACTAAATTGGCTTCAATTCATTTGGCTTTTCCGCTTGATCAGCTAGTGTAATCCAGTTTTTTTTTTATACCAGTAGGACTTTTTCAGTTTGTTGCTCAAACCATTTTTTCGGGTTTACATGAATAGTTAGCTAGCCCTTTTATGCTTTACAGGTCTTGGGATTTACCATAGGTGCTCACAGCCACAGATATTCAGACAATCCTTTGATCACAAATCGTAAATTAAAACATTACCTGAATTTGATTTGATTTTTTCCCTGATTTTATCAATCGCTCAGTTACATTGCGCATCTGGAGCACCTATCAATGGATTCCTGGTACAGACAGGATGAGAGGCGCTGAATCAAACTCGGGATCTTTTGAATGATACTCCAACACGCTACCAACTGCCATTTGAAGGCGGCTTCTATCTGAATTTGAAGTTGTTACTGAAGCTTCTCCATACATACATCTTTTGTCTTAAATATGGCTTTAAATAAAAATTGATAAATACACTAATGGTAATGGGTGTAGCAAAACTAAATTTTAGCAAATGTAACCTATGTAAACATGAGAAAATAATGCTGTAAGTCAATTTCGTCTTCAAAATTTGATTCAAAATTGTATTGAACTAAAATGATATAATAAATTTAAAATAAGATATCATAAATTATGTAGTCAAATAAATATTAGATATTAAGAACAGTTAGTTTATACTGGTTTAAGTCTGCATGTATAAAAGCTAATAGAGCTTCTCTCGCAAGCTCAATTAAGATGTTTTCACATGTCACTGAGAGAGTGGTAGTGACTGAACCACTCTGGTAAACAGTCTTTTGATAATAAACAAACCTAAGTGGTGTGGTTTGAACTGTGATCTTCAGATCACTAGTCAAGCACCAAACCACTAGGCTTGAAAGGTGTTCAAGTGTTCATTTGACTATTTTACTATTTGTGCACGGTAACTAAAACAGTCTCTTTAAAAATAATGTTAGGGGCTGTTGCCAGTTTTGGCTCTGTTTTTTTAGGATAGCAACAAAAGGATAGTATTTAATGTGGTACTTGGAACTTAAAATTGTTGTTTGTTTTCCAAAGTGAAACAAAATCTATTTAAGCATAATACAGAGTTAATAATCAGTAAATTTGTGTAAGGTCACGTAAAATACAACCTTGCATCGAACTGGTTGTATTGAAAATTCATCGTGTCAAAAACTCTTCACATGGAAACTTGTGATAATCCAACTTTTGGGGTGTTTTGTTTCTTATGTCTTAAGATCTTTTAAATCATATTTTGACTTATGCTAGCAAAAGTAACGTATTTTACTGGCAAATGCCAGACATGAATGTTTAAAGTGATTTCAATTCTAGTTATACTGCCTAGGTAATAAGTTAAAGATACTTAGAAGTTAAACTGTAGTTGATACAATTCAAAATAATAATTAAATAAATACACTAAAGGAAATAACCAAGCTATGTAGCACACCATTACTTTTACATTTGCTTTACAGAAAATGCATAAAGATAGCTATTACTACTACAAAGCTTTTATGATATAGAAAGAGTTGATTGTATTATTAATCATGACGATTTGGACTAAAAAGTAGGTAGAATGCTTTCTAAAATCGAATGAATTACATATTTTATGAATTACAAAAATATCATGATTTCTTGATCTATTTTTGTGTCATACCAATGAAAATAACCTCCCTGCATTTAACCGTTCTCTTAAAAAGCTTGAATTATTGGTATTGATGCTCATATGAATACTGTTAACTCCTCAAAGTAATATTTATAGATGAATAGAGGGTAACGTATGTTATTTTGATGTTACTCCCTTTAGCTACCACTTTCAGAGGGCTAACATGTCTCATTTTGTAGTTTATACATTGCTGTATTGAGAAATCATAGAGACCAAAACTCCCCCTGAGGGGGGAGGGGGGTCTACAGTCAGCTCAATGTCTATAAGGTTTATTCCCACTTCGTCTAATCCTAATTCGTCTACACTATAAAATACCCAGTGGTCTAAAACCTTGTGACACCTTATTTCATCAATTTTGGCATGTTATGAGTGTCATAGAGGTGTTAATATAATAAAGATCTTATACATATAGCCCCCACACATACAAAGCTATATCTTGATAAATAAATAAAATCATTTTATGGTTTTGAACAAATTCCTCTTAATAACTGAAAGTTCAGGTTATTTTCAATAATCATATTAATTGTTCTAATAAAATTATATCAGAAAATAAGTTAGATGTATTATTCAAAACCTTTTTGCCATGCATTTAAACATGGTGAACTCGTCATTTCATGATACAGGTATAAGAAAATAAGAAAATGTGTAATATTCATAAAATAAAGCATATTTATATATTCAAATGAGTTAATGAACTTTCAGACCAAATGGAAATTTATCGAAAAATGGGTTTTGGTGATATGGGAATTTGACTTTTGGATCACATGGGATAAGACGAAGTGGGAAACACCTCGGCTAAATGTCTTTAGAAATGATAGTCCGATAAGTTCCTTTTGAAGAGTACACGACTTCAATAGAGTCCCTTTAAACACCAACTAGTAAACTATTTGTGTCTCGCATTAGACGTTAAGACGAGGCTCGGAGTGGCTATGCAGCATGTTGCAGCTTTCGGTGATTCTGCCGTTTATCTTTGGACTCAGTCGTATTTACTGTTGTCTGGGCGCGTCGCCATGTAAAGTCGCTAAGATAACGACAATAATCAAACGGAGCATTCGAAAATTATGACAACGGGTAAGTCATTGCTTGAGTTAAATGAGTAAATGATATTTTGACTAAACAAGATACCATATTTGGTCATATTTTCGCGTCTTATTCTCGTTTCCTTGATCCCATAAGAAGTTGTTGTATTTGGTGCGTCTTGCTTTTGCCAGCTGGCATAGATGGCGAAAATAAGATTCACCAAAATAAAGTTTTATTTACAAGTCCGTCTTTTTGAATAATTCATACGTCAATCTACTCTTCGATAGCCAAGCATGAAGATGAATTTAATTGTTGTAACTGCATCAACTTTACCTAGACCGACCGGTGTTCTCTTAAACAACCGGTAATATTTGATATATACATCCGTTTTAAACTGACAAACTGACTAATAAAGCGATTTTCGAATTCATATACAGAAATAATGATTTACACCTCATGTAGACATATACCTGTTTCTCACTTTTTATTGGATGACCCTCGCCGTCCAAACACATTACCTCTTAAAAAAAACAATATTCAGTCTTGTGCTACAATACAACATTTTTCGTAGAAATTTGACATCGCACAAAAACCATCGTTGCTATGCTTATTTGACGCAAGTCCTCTTGCAAAAACATATTCTAAAATATTTTAAATTGAATTTTATTGTAAAATAGATACTTCAGAAATATTAAATCTGAATTTGATTTTAAGAAAAACAAAAATCAATTCATATTCATCCATTCAAAAAGACAATTTTGGAAACATTTGACGCGACGTTGAAATATCCTTTGATTTGTGATATCTTCTCGGAGTCGAATTTTACAAAAAATCTAGCCCGAAGACATAAGTTTGTTTTAATTTCAAAATCTTCAGCGAAATGGTTTGGTAACAACATATCTAAATTTCAGCATAGGTCACCGTACAAATTTTTGAGAAAAAAGCCACTATTTTCAGTAGTTGTTTTCGAAAACAGCAACGCAGAATGTATTTACATTTAATACGATATATCTTATTGCATTTCCAAGACTTATATTTTCATATTGATCAGGGCATAATGTCATGCGTCTTTTTACGAAGCAAATAAGGTCTTTGGGATAAAAGTCGGTTTATTATTTCCGAAAAAATGGTCATTAACTGAATTTGGCCCCTTAAATGGTCGGCCCCTTGGTGACGTCATGACGTCAACTCTACGTTTCGAAATCCCTTTTAATTACCGATATATGAAAGCGAGTATTTTAAAGTTCAGTTTTATAGCATAAGTCAAGATTTGCAGACATTTTGAAATTCGGACCTTAAATGACCCGCTATGTGTCCGCAGTTATTTAAGAAAGTGGGTCAAAGGGTAGGGTCAGGCATAATACATAGTGCCAGTATCAGCGACAAACATCTACCAAACTCTACTATTGACTTAATACAGTCGAATAACTTATAAGTCGATATTAAGAATTAAGAAAGAATGTCAAAGGTCAGGGTTGGGGACATGGGCTAGATATGATGTCACCAGATTCAAAGACAATCATCTAATAACCTATATGTATTTACTTGATACAAATCTATCCATAATAACTCTACATGTGAGAAAATAGGTCAAAGGTCAAGGCCAGGGTAAAGGGTTTATCATGATTCCTGAATCAAAGAAAATCGTATAACATCCTATATTGTTACACTCATAACCCTAAAAACCATATCAAATTAGTCAAAGGTCAAGGGCTCATCACGATGCCAGAATAAAATACAATAATCTACAAACCTTTCATATTGACCTACTAAAGTCCTTGATCTAATAATTCTAAATTTTAGGTTGTAGGCCAAAGGTCAAGGTTTCAACATGATGCCATTATCAAAGACAATTATGTACCAACATTTTTTTTCATTTTTACTTAACGCAGCCCTATCCTTATTCTTCATTATTTAAGAAAGTAGGTCAAGGGTCTAGGTTATGGTAAGTTCATAATGAGTTCATAGTCATTCCAAATCAAAGACAATCATCTTCCAACATAATCAATTTGGCTTTTTCTAGTCTAACAAAAAGTAATTGTCAAAAATCTTCGAAAAAATCTTCTCCTCCTAAGCCACTGGGTCAATCGGACCAAAACTTGGCAGGGATGTTCCTTGGGTGAAGCTCTACCAAAATTGTTAAAAGAATTTCAAATCAATCAAAAACTCTGGTGTCCATGATAACAGAAAGGCTGAAAATTGCCACAAAAATCTTAGAAAAATTTCTCCTCCTCAACCACTGGGCAAATCAAACTGAAACTTGGTAGGGATAATCCTTGGGTTAAGCTCTACCAAAATTGTTCAAAGAGTTGTTTTCCATCAAAAACTCGGGTTTCCATGGAAACAGAAAAGCTGAAAAGTTAGAATTTAAGTCTTAAAAATCATCTTTTCTTAAACCACTCGGGCAATCAATTTAAAACTTGGCTAGATGATCTTAGTGTGTTGCCTTTCTAAAGTTGTTAAAAGAATTGAATTCAATCAATAGCTTTGGTTGCCATTTAAACAGGAATTTCGAATTTTAAGAAAATTAATTGAAAAAATCAAATTCAGTCGTACGATTATAACGTCTGTTTCTTTCAAAACTACCCTTAATGTACAACAAAAAATATCTGGTATTTATAACATGGTTACCAAAAATGTGGCATCTACAGTACACAAAATGTTTTTTCTAAGATTTGTCCCCGTGACTTTGTTTTTCTTTTACCCAACTCGACTCAATTTAAAACTCACTCAAGTTGCCATATTGACAAATATTCTGTCCAAGTTTTAAGGCATTTGAGCAAGAAACGTGGTTTCAAGAATACACACAATATTTTTCCCAGCTTAACCCATTTTCGAACTTGACCTAGATTTGATGGAGACAGATCTTCTGACCAGAAGAGCAAAATGTAGCCTCTAGAGTGCACACAAGGTTTATCTAAGATTTGACCCCATGATTCCAGTTTTACCCCACTTGATGCATTTTTAACCGAGATTTGACGGAAAAATTATTATGGCCAAGGTTCAAGACATTCGAGCTTAAAAGGTTGTCTCTAGAGTGCACATAAGATGTTTGCACACGACTTCGTGCTAAGGTAAGCTAAAAAGATCATAAACAAGAGGACCATGTCCTAGAGTCCCTTTGATCCCTGGGACATTACATTAATTAAATAGGCAGATGTACACAAGGAGATAATTTCTACATGAGATCAATACCATGGAATGTTTTCGGCAAAGAGTAAGAAGGATATGCCTTTTCGCTCTTTGATTCTATGTAAAAAGGGATGTACCCGGGTGAAGCCCAAAAGTGACCAAAGGGGTTTGATATGAATACATTTGGTAGAGGTCCACTAGATGATACTACACACTCAATATGAAAGCTGTCTGCCTTCTGGTTTCAGAGAAGAAGGTTTTTGAAGATTTTCCTATTTTCACCCATCATGCTCTGGTAAGCTTAAAGGGATGCGCCCGGGCGAATTCCAAATATGACCCTAGGGTATTGATATGAACAAACTTGGTAGGAGCCCCCTAGATGATGCTACATATCAAATATGAAAGCTATCTGCCATCTGGTTTCAGAGAAGAAGATTTTTGAAGATTTTCCTTTTTTAACCATTTGTGTCCTGATGAGCTAAAAGGGATGCGCCCGGGCAAAGCCAAAATATGACCCTATGGTCTTGATATGAACAAACTTGGTAGGGGCCCACTAGATGATGCTACATACCAAATATGAAAGCCGTTTGCCATTTGGTTTCAGAGAAGATTTTTAAAGATTTTCGCTCTTTGATCTTATGTAAAAAGGGTTAAGCCCGGGTGGGGCCGAAATATGACCCTAGGGTCATGATATCAACAAACTTAGAAGAGGTCCACTAGATGATAATACATACCAAATATGAAAGCTGTCTGCCTTCTGGTTTCAGAGGAGAAGAATTTTGAAGATTTTTCTATTGTTACCCTATTTGTTAAGGGTAAAGGGAAAGATAAAGATGGATTTCATTTATTTCAGCAACTTTGGTAGAGCTCGACCCAAAGAACATCCCTGCCAAGTTTCATCAAGATTGGCCCATTGGTTTAGGAGTAGGAGATGTTTAAAGATATTATGGACGACGCACGACCGACGACTGACGACGGACGATGCACGATCACAAAAGCTCACCTTGAGCTGGTAATTGCATTTGTTAGGTGAGTCAAATGTCAAAAGAACTCGTGAATCTATCCCAATCAGGAAGAACAATTCCTCTGGTTAGATACTTGCAAGAATATTAAAAGAAGATTCCTTTTTTATTGAAGACAGGTTTACCTGTCTTTCAATATAGGGATCGTCGCCATCGGATTCTGATAAAAAACCTACATGTGTCATTACGCTCAAAAAAGTAGACCCATTCATTAAAAAAATAACCGCGGCAAAAATAATCAATAGTGTAGCAATATACCGTAAAATTTTGGCGCTGACCTAAATTCTGGCCGGGACCTCAGGGGAGTGAACACGTGATCCATGCAGAAGTTGCCTGCAGAAACGTGTTTTACATTCGTAAATGGTGCTGTTTTAGGGCGTTTTCGGCTGCAATCTTTTGCATTTGCTCCAAATTTTCAATTGCATCCTACAACTGTTTTTATACATAGCATTGGCAAGCTATTTTCAGTTTCCCATTTTAGACTCCCTATTTCTCGTAAAATTGTGTGTTTGTGTGTCCTTAAGGTTGCTTTATTTATCCGTCTCCCGGGCCTGTCGTAGTGTAAATGGATAAAAACTAAAATAGCACAAGGCTATTTGAATAAACTCGAAAACCCTTGGAATTTCCTAGGTTTGAATTTTTACTTGGATTTACGGAGAAATTTCGATGGCTTATCAAATTACTTTATTATTAGGCTTGTTTTGTCTATCCACATTGTACAGCATTTGGAACATCACTCGGTCATATCCGTAAACGGCAACAGATCGTGATCGTGATATTCACTCGGCAATCATCGGGCGATCTCCGAAGTCTCAGATAAATGTAGGTTACGGAATCGGCCGAGTTGTGACGAATGCGTTAGATTGGCCGGGTGGTGTTCCGAATGGCCTATACAGTAGTACCACGCATGCGCGATCCCGGTTTTGAGTTTCCGCTTTTGTTTTCGACAATTTTCTGACAATAACAGAAACTGTTATTGGATTTATTTGTAACATTCTGGAGTGGACTTCTCAAGTTGATAAATGCTGTAACTCGGGATTTCATTTAACGATCTGTCATTTGGGCAGTTTTGTCAAAATTGATAGTTCACCGGATAGTTCAATCCGAATCTTGATCTAGAAAAGCAGTCCCGTGGAAAAGGCCTGAAAGGTTGGTTGTCTTAACAGGTTTATATATTATTTTGTAGTAAAAATAATTTTCTACCAAGTAAGACCATCTGCAAGGAGAATAACTTGAAATGGAGATCGAAATATCTCAATGGAAAAATAGAAATAGAATGTTTCACTCCTGGAAGAAACTTAAACGGTATTCTTAAAAAAGCTACAGCTATTTTACGGGAAAATACTTCTTCTTAGTATTTACTTTAACTAGTAAAAGTATAAGAATATTGGTATTACTTTCATTGCTTCTTCTATGTGGAGATAATTAGTCAAATCCTGGATCAGATAATAAATGTAAAAGAAATTTGAACAAATTTCCAATTCAGTGCAATATTCACCATGGCGATGAAATGTTCAGCTCTTCATCAAGGGGTTAGCAATGTGTGTCATGTGGATTAACATTTTATTTAAGATTTTTACACATCCACTTAATAAGTTTGACTGGAAAAAAATCGGATTTGGATCATATTGGATTGCTGGGGATAATCTATACAATTTTATAAAACAGGGTTGCAATAATTCATATGAGTTTTTAGAATACAGGAATTGCCACCATATTTCTGTTGGTTAAATGAATAGTTTTCATTTAGGATATTGAAAACTTACACTTGGGGATGAATAGCGATTATGAAGGCAGTTACCCTCTTGTTAAGCTTGAATTGGCTAGAGGGATAGGTTTATCTGGAAGTGATGAGTCTTCAAATTAAAGCATATTCATTTGTTAGGAAGATGCAGTTTCCATATGTAACCATCAATGATTGTTTTAAATTTTTGATTCCCACTCAAGAGATCTTCTTAAAACGGCACAATTTTCATTCCAATTGTTAATATTCAGTCCTGTCTTCAATTTAGGCCTTTCAGGCCTTTGGGTATGTTTTACCGTGCAAGCACATTTTTGGTCATTCGGCCTCCAGTAGCCCCAATATTGTCAACCCGATCGGAATTGGACCAAAAATCTGAAATAACATACCAAAAGGATCATATCTGTTAAGTTGTTATAATTCTTTCAAGTAGCTTTAGAATTTTTTTTCAAATTCAACCATGTAGTGGGGCCCTATTTAGTGACGCGGCAGCAGGTAGAAACGAATCAGAAGAAATCAGAAAATGCTTGTCTAAAGGAGAATCATTCCTATGACGAATGGTTGAATTCTGTGCAAGTTCGTGCAATTCATGCATTCTTCCGATCGGAATTTAACGAAGACAACTGAAAGGACATTCTCCAAGGACCATTTGGTAAATAATGCACAGTTGTTTCAGAGAAGAAAATGCTTAAATGAAAAGTTTACGCACGTACGCACGGGCTGACGATGGACGACCCGCCATGACATATAGCCTCCGCTGGAGTCATTTTAAAACTTTGACCTTGACAGATGACCATGTAACATGACCTTGACCTTGTTATCTGTAGGTACACATCATCGAGATCTATCATAATATCAATATGTGCAGTGTATCTTGAATGGCCTTGAAGTAAATGGAAATGTTTTGTTTCTTTGTTGTATTTTGCAGACAGACAGACGGACAACGGTAAAAAAGGGGGTGCATAAAAATAAAAGGGGTCCAACGATTGATCATTGTTTTACTTCAGACTTTATTTGCAGCAGGTTGGACTTGTTATTTCCCATTTGAATACATTGTTTTCTATCGGATAAAAAGATTCAAAAGGATTAAGCGCATTATCATACATAGTGGAACGTGTGTGTGTGTGTGGGGGGGGGGGGGGGGGCTCATTGGAAATGTTAACACCTTGCATGAACCGCCCAAAGAAGGAATTGGTACAATTCCGGACTTGTTCTGTGCACGGTAAGAATTTTTACTTTTTTACTTTGTGCAGTACGATTAAGGAGTAGCCTGTGCGCTAAGGCCGCATCTGAACAGAGCAAAAGTATTTATATGAAATCACCGTTAACTAAGTCAAAAGGATAATGAAGGTATGGTAGAAGATGCAAAAAAGTAGTATCCGTGTGTTTATGTTCTGTAGGTATACACTGAGGGACTAGGAAAATGCAAAAAATAAAATTTTCATTTTTTTCTACAATGGATTCTAAATAGAACCCTGGATTAAACCTTGTATGTGACTAATCTCTGACTACAATTAAAAGAAATTCCTGTTTCTTTTTTGAGAAATATCGTCGAAAGAAGCGTAATTGCTATTTTTCAACGTCAATGGTGTGGTTCAACGTAAGGTGAGTCAAGCTGTCATTTTTCCGTCTGAAACAATAGTCTGTCAAATATCAAATTTTGTAATGACGACCCTCATTGAAATGTTTGCTTTAAAGTTAAAATTATTTCAAAACTGGTAAAAATATTTACTTCAAAATGTTTTAATCGCTTCAACGCGCATTGAAAAAACTCCCCAGTTTGAAATAAACTTCAAGTGAATCATTGGAATGAAATGAGAAATCGTTCAATCTTTTTAAATCGGGCTGTGAAGCAGTCCGCATTTATATATACCGTTTTCCAGAAATCCAGTCTGTTTGGCCCACTACATTTTACCGTTATCTTCTGAGCAATGTGTTCAAACCAAATTATGTGTTCTCAAACATCGAAGAAACGGCCTTTTCAGTCACAATCTACAAACTTTTTTTTATCATATATACTTTTCGACAAATAGAGAAGAGGCTAATACAAAATTTGATGTAATTTTCGCGTTTAGTAATTACCAGTTAGTATTTTCAGTGTTTATAACAAGATTTTCGGTAGAGTAAAGGAGTTGAAACGTACAATAGGTTAACTGTATAATAAATTTGTAGCACCTACAATATTTACTGCTCTGATTTTTTTCTCGAACGGTCATTTACCAGTTGTAGGGCTGACAACCAATCAAATTCTGATATGATTATCACTCAGTCAAATCCCACGCGTAAATTCAGACCACGTGGTAGATGCAAATGGACATCGTCTGCTCGAAATGTGTCAATTAAGTTGTTTGTCAATGGTCAATGGCCGTCTGCACTCGGACAGGGAGCGTGGGAAGTTTACTTTTTGTTCGCATGGTGGAATGAGTACTGTTGACTGTGTATTAACAAATAGAAACAATTTTGTAATTTTGAAATATTTGATTTCAATGAGCACTCTGATCACGCTCCAATCCTATTTTCAATAAATTCAAATTTGAGTATGAAGATAAATTATTCAACAACAAATAAACCGACAAAAACACACGATAAACTGATATATGGTAAATTCAAATGGCAGCCCGGGAGTCGCGTAAGATGAAGTAATAATCTAAAATTGACTGTAATATGCATGCGCAGAAAGGACATTCATGTGAACGGAGTTACCCACTGGTGGTAGTAAACAAACTCCACATTTACCGCTACAATAATTAATTTACCATGAAATATCGTTATCCCATTAAGAATTGTGATGAACTCGTGCACAATAGTCTTTAAAACAAGAAAAAAAATGTATTTGTCGTTTTAAGTAAAAGAGAACATTTGTTTTATGCAATCGAATTGTTGTGCACTATTTTCGACGCCATTTTGGAACCCAAGTAATACCGGCCTGACCCAGGATCAGAAGAGTCGAGGTTGAAAGGTTAGAATGACATCACTAGTGTCGAAACCGAGGTCGTTCTGATGGAAACCGGTTAACTCGGGTCGAAACCGAGTCCGATGGAGTGACCTCACTGGAATTTTCTTCTGGAGGTCATTGTATAAAAGTAAAAGTAGATCCTTTAGAAAAAGTAGTGCGACATTGAAACGTTATTTTTGAGAGTAAAATAGTAACCCGTGTGCTCATTTTTGTCCTTTTCACCTCGTTTTGCATCTCTTCTTTGATTTAACGTTTGATTTGACCTTCTCTGTATACGATTTCCTTTGCGAAAGGACGGATAACGGGTGGGGGTCGTACCCAAAGTATCTGTCCTCTTCATAGGTGGAAAAAAGACGGTACCTCTACTTAAGCTTGGGTACCCCAAAAGTTGAAGGGAGTTTCCCTCGATATTTTTTTTTACTTTAAGGTAGCACATTGAACGAAGATGAATGGCTAAAGAGATCAAAGGTTAAACCTTTCTGTGGAACCGACCACAGCACCGGAAAAGAGTGCAATTTTATATAGAACAAAGAAGGCCCAAAATCCGGTGGGGTCACACCTAGATATGAACTTACCCTAGGATAGCAGTAAGAGCGATCTATTTTTAGAACAACTCATGAATAATCATAGAGTGCTGCTATATTTAATCGATTGGTCAGAAACCAAATATATAAATAGCATAGTTGGCGATTTGGAGTGACCCCACCGGACTTTGGGCCTTCTTTGTTCTATATAAAATTGCACTCTTTTCCGGTGCTGTGGTCGGTTCAACAGAAAGGGTTGACCTTTGACCTCTTTAGCCCTTCATCTTCGTTCAATCTCCTACCTTAAAGTAAGAAAAAAAACTCGGGAAACTCCCTTCAACTTTTGCGGTACCCAAGCTTAATTAGAGGTACCGTCTTTTTTACACGCATGAAGAGGACAGCTACTTTGGGTACGGCCCCCACCCGTTATCCGTCCTTTCGCAAAGGAAATTGTACACAGAGAAGGTCAAATCAAGCGTTTAATCAAAGAAGAGATGCAAAACTAGGTGAAAAGAACAAAAATGAGCACATGGGTTACTATTTTACCCTCAAAAATAACGTTTCAATGTCGCACTACTTTTTCTAAAGGATCTACTTTTACCATACAATGACCTCCGGAAGAAAATTCCAGTGAGGTCACTCCATTTCACGTATTTCTTGAGGGATAATGCATTTATAGTATTTGGGAAAACCCAATGCTTGAAACACAATCATGTTGGTAATCAAAATTGTAAATGGTTTAATGAAATATGTTTTGTTGCTAAACAGGCTTTTAAACTCTATAGAGAGAGGAATAATATTAACTGACAAGCTTTTAGCCGGGCGCGTGCTCATTATAACATCGTAAAAAAATCTGCTAAGAAATAATTTAGACTAGCAGCGGGCTATCGAATCAGCAAGCTTTCAAAATCGGACCCACGACGTTTTTGGCGTAAGATAAAAGGTACATATACAAAACCAAAAAATCCACCAGATTCTCTCTCCATAGAACAATTGTTTGATCATTTTAAAAATATAATTGATACACCAGACGAAAACACCCAAAACGAACAATATCCACAAAGCAACATTGATATGCAAAACAGTGAAATTAATCCCGAATTGGACATGTTTATCTCAGAAGAAGAAATTAAGAAAGCTGTATTTATGCAAAATAACGGAGAAGCCCCGGTATCGATGAAATTCCTTGTGTAATTATTAAAGCGTCTTACGAAATTATTGCACCTTTCCTCTTTGCTTTGTATAATCGCATGTTTCAAACAGGCGACTATGGGGAAGGGGAATAATCACTCCTATTTTAAAAAGGGTGATCCTAATATTTCAGAAAATTATAGAGGTATCACCTTAATAAACATATTTTCAAAAGTATATTCTCAAATTCTGCTAAATAGACTCACTAGGTGGACAGAAAAGAATAAAAAACTTAATGATAACCAATTTGGATTTCAGAAAGGAAAATCCATTTTAGACTGCATCTTCATTATCAACTCGGTTATATTAAAAGTGTTATCGTCTGGTGATAAACTTTATTGAGTGTTCATTGACTACGAAAAGTGTTTCGATAGTATTAATCAGGAAATCATAAGCACTCATTTTGTAAAACTTTTAAAATCTATTTACACGTCAGTAAAAGCTTGTGTTCGTTACGAACATGAGTTCTCATGATGTTCGTCAATGACCTCATCGAATTCCGATCTGGATGAAATTTTTACTTTTGGACCATGTGAAATTATTCTTGATATTGTATGCAGATGACCAAGTGTTATTCGCGAAATCTCCAACTTCTTTACAATCCATGTTGAATGATTTACAAGCATTTTGTACTTTATCTGGAATAAAAATTAACACATCTAAGACTAAAGCAATGATTTTTGAGAAGGGAAGACATACTAGTTATACATTCCACATTAATAATGTCGCCATTAAAACTGTCAAATATTTTAAATATTTAGGGATTAATTATTATTATTTAACGGATTATGGTCTCGTACAAAAAAAGATATTGCCTAACAAGCATTATTTTCTCTTCATAAAATCAGCAGATTTTCAGTTAATTTGCATGTCGCAACAATGTAAGCTATTTGATAGTCTGGTTGGTTCCATCCTTCAATTTGGTTCACCTTTGTGGGGTTATCACACTTCAAAAGATATTGAAAACATTCATACTAAGTTTTTACCTCTCGCGCTTCGCGTCAAAAAAAAAATCGACCCCGTTAGCCACACTATATGTAGAAAGAGGTAGGACACCACAAAGCGTTTCAAATCAATTCAATATGATTAAATATTGGACGCACATAATCACCCAAAATGAAAACAGCATTCTCAAATCAACATACAATATGTTAAAATCGGACTGTGAAAATGGAAATACATACAGGGGAAATAACTGGGCTTTCCAAGTTAAAAGTATACTGCAGGATAATGGGTTATCTTTCTTATGAATTAATCAAAGAATGCCCCACATAAATCTCGCATTTATCTAACAACAACTATTTGATAATAATGTTAAGTTATGGTCCTCAGAAATTAATAATACGTCTTAATTGGCTTGCTACAATCTATTTAAGGAATCCCTTGTACCTGAAAAGTATCTAGATATTGAATATGACGTAAAGTTTAAGAAGCATTAACAAAAATTAGAACCTCATCACATGATCTTAACATCGAAAAAGGTAGATATACAAACATCCCTCGTGAAAATAGATTATGCTTAAACTGCAATATGAGTTGTATTGAAAACGAATATCACTTTCGATTGGTTTTCCCAAAATACTCAGAATTAAGGAAAAGGCACATGAAGTAATATTTTTACACTTAGCCATCTTTATACGAATTTAAAACACTTTTAACATCAATCTCTAAAAAGGAAATTATTCACACATCTAAATATATGTATTTCGTAAACAAAATGAGAATCTAAAAAAAAAAAAAAAAAAAAAAAAAAAAAGAGAAAAAAAGAAACTAACAAAACTTTATTCAATCCTAATATTGAAGCCACCGTATCCTGTGTCTATTGTTTTACATATGTATCGATCTTTGTTAACCTATGTGTGTTTTGTACTATGAATTGTAATATGTAGCTAGAAACACGGTAAGTATTTAAAGCTTTTTTGGAATTAAATGGTAATGGTAATGGCTTATCGAGGCTGGACACTTACATTTTGCGTGTTATCCACTGAGCTATTTGTTCAAGACAAACAGCGCAGAAACGGCCTTTTTAGTTACAATCTACATTTTTTTTATCTCTTCTACTTTTGCGACAAAAAAGGAAGAGGCTTATACATAATTTGATGTAATTTTCGTTTTTTATAATTACCAATAAGTATTTTCAGCGTTTTTCTACAAGCTTTTCGGTTAAGTAAAGGAATTGAAATTATCTTCGTGCTGTTCTAATTTATTGTTCTAAAACCTGTTTAATGGGATCAATGTCTATCCCTGCGGAGGGGATACATTGTGAAAAAGGGGAAACAACTTCTTATATTTCATAAAAGAACAACAACAACAATTCCTTACTCCTCCTTCCTCTCCGTTTTCCTTCGTCTCGAGGTCTTTCTTCATTTTGTCGTCTGTTGGTATCGTCTGCTTCTATAGTTGACATGGTTTAATCCTAGTCTATTTTTAGCACAGATTTTGATCGGTTTATTACGGTTTACACCGTTTTCGACTGATGTGGTCATATTGAGCGGCAAGAGCACCTAACCATGGATTCCTATTGTTTCTTATACCAGTACTACCACAACACCCTTACCCAGCCTCCAGCTGCTCCATCACATAGGTTCGCGATATCAAACCATTGATGGACGATATTTTTGTCTGAAAGGGTATTTGCCGCGGCCGAGTATCGAACCGAGACCTCTCGAACGAGAGGCAGGTACGTTAAAAACTGCGCTAAGGCCTAGGATTACCGTTACGTTTTAATAAACCGTCGGTGCTGATATAAAATGTCGTAACTACGGCTTTACTGAAGCCGTAGTTACGAGATTTTTAACAACACCCACGAAATATTGTTGTCCGATATTGCGTCATTGTTAACTGGATAAAATCGTTCCCCATTGAGTTCTAACTTTTAGCTCTCTGCGCGAAAAAGGGCTTTCCCTGTCCACTGGACCAAGGCTAAATAACTTTATCAAAATTTCATGTGCAATTTTGGCATCTCTACCAAATCTGCCGTTATCTGCCTCTATATAAATGCTTCCCTCAGGCATCAAATTGATGCCGGTCCTAACTCCTTGGCGTCTGACCGTAGAGCGCAGTAGGTAGCATGTTGGATAATCAATCTTAGATGAACTGGGTTCAGTCCCAGGTTGAATGGAAAATGTTTAGTGACATATCTCTCAAGTTGGGTTGATACAATTCTGCAAACTCCAGTTGGATGAGCTGGCGATGTCCTCGAAAAGATGGAGTGTAAAGACAAAAAAACTCACAAATTGGGCAAATATTTTACCAACTTTTATTGTCCAAATTTGAGCCCTTTTGATTGGCGAACTATTGCACTATCCCAGTCTCTCAATGATGCCCGATTTACAGTGCTGACAGCACTTTTATTTAAGGTGGCAATGGACAACGGCCTCCCGACTCTATAAGCTGGAAGTAGGTTTTCGTTTATTTTACGGCCCTTTTTGCGCGTTGTTTAGAAAGACTCGTTTTCAAAAGATTCCCCTTATGGAAATAACGTAAAAAAATGTCGGTAAAATTTCATAACTTAACTTCTTTTCAACATTTGATAACAATTGAATGACCGGACCATTTAATTTTAATATAAAAAAAATGTTATTAGTGTCATTCAATTAGGAGGGGTCACTTTAAAATAACGAAAAACCTTGTTATATGCATGAAAGGACATATGCTTAACCAAACAAAGGGAAAATATATTTTTAATATATCGGATAATCAGAAAAAACCACAGGGTAACTTCTTCAAAAAATCGGTTTTTATGGCACCCACCCCTTAAAATCACAAAAATACTGCATTCTTAATTTTTGAAGGCACATTATGCAAATACAATTGATCAAAGAGAAATATCCTTGGCAACAACCATTGTGTTTATGTATTGGGTCTATCAACATGTATGTGTTTTAAAGACATCAGCTGGTACTAAGTTTAAACAAGACCTAAAACGAATATAAACGTTTTACTGATAGGTGGCCATTACTCAAGGGTCGATAAGTCTAGCATGAAAACGAGCATGGAAAGGTACCTTCAAATTTTGATATCATGACTATACAATGTTAATCTACAACACATGTGAACAAGAAAAAAAAAGGAAAAAAAAATTGGGCGAAAAAAAATGACGCTATGTGTCCATTGCTATCTTAATTAAGTATTCGATTGGTGATTCAAAAATCAATTATGTTAACACTAAACCATTTTTATATGTATTTGTATACATTCTTATAAAGTAATAATATGCCACCTTATTTCAAGAACCTACCATTTTGAAAGTTCAATTGATATGTTCGAGTAAACGATTATCGATTTCAACGCTTTTTTTTATCGTGTTTGTGTGTGTGTGTGTGTGTGGGGGGGGGTGTATTAATCGTCACGATGTTAACCAAAATTGTATTATATTCAACATGATGTTGTTGTTTTCCTATAAGGCGAAATGTTTTATTTCAATGAACATTTTTGTTTCAAAACGAGTAGGTATCGAATTGAAATACTATATTAGGGGCATTTCGCCACGCCAACCCACTTTGAAATAATTAATTTCAATACAGGTCATATTTGAAAACGGGTTGTAACATCGTCCTTCCACGCCAATATTCACGGGTTAGTTTAATTTTCTTTAACAATTCAAGTAGAGGGTGACCAAAGGAACATCCATGCCAAATTCCATTGAATTCGACCACAATGGTTTGGAAGGAGAATTTCAAAGTTCTTGAAGAATTCAAATAGAAAATAAGCCCCGCTTGCCAAACCTATATTTGGAGGTCAACCAAAATTCTTGAACAATTTCAGAAGACCATTCATGTCAAGTCTCATTTAAATCGGACCAGTGGTTTGGGAGGAGATGATTTTTTAATGATTTAAATTGTGAAATTAAGCTCCACCATGCCACGCCAATATTTGGGGGTCAATCCAAATTTTTTGAACAGCTTTAGAAGAGAGTCAACCAAGGATCATTCATATAAAGTTTCAATGAAATCGGACCAATGGTTTGTGAGGAGAAGATTCTTGAAGATTCATGTAGTGAAATAGCCCCCTCCCCCTTCCACGCCCATATCTAGGGGTCCATCCAAATTTCTTGGACAACTTTTGAAGAGGAGCATCAAAGGATCATTCATGCCAAGTTTCTTTGAAATCGGGCTAAAAGTTTGTGAGGAGAAGATTTTTAAAAGATTTATATAGTAAACGTAAGCCCCACCCTGCCATACCCATATTTGGGTGTCAATCCAAATTTCTTGGACAACTTTTGAAGAGAGGCACCCAAGGATCATTCATGCCTAGTTTCATTGAAATCGGGCTAATAGTTTGGGAGGAAGATTTTTAAAGATATATTAATGAAAAAAGGTCCGTCCCTGCCACGTCCAGGGAACATCAAGTTTCATCAAAATTCTCCCATCGGTTTGGGAGGAGAAGATCTTTAAGAAAATATTATGCACAGACGCACGACGGATACTCCATCATGACAATAGCCCGCAGGCCTTCGGCCAGAGGAGCTTATAACAAGATGACCAAAAGGGCTTGTATCGCTACACTGGCTTTCAAGTATCTATCAATGCAAAATGAAAATTTCAATACTAACAGAATGTTACTGCATAATATACTGGTATTTTCTCCACAAAATTTTGAATGTAGATCTTTCCGCTTATCATTAAACACCACTATAAGGGTGTTACTTCACAATAATTTGTGTCACCAAAACAAAATTCTCTCAAATGATAATAAGAAGTAAAATATTAAATCCAATATTTTCATTCTGCCCAATGCTTTAGAGTGCAGTCAACTAGGCTTTTTCTTCCCCACTCTGAATCTCAGTAGGCCACTTCACACCACTTGACCTCTTTGTGCAGAGGCTTTGTTCACTTAAGCTGCCCAATTCTAAGGGGGTATCTCAGGCTCCCTATTTCACCTAATGTTTCTACACATTTGGATTCTAACAAAGCTTATGTTCCATCTAACCTGCAATCTTTACACCCATTAAATTTAATGAGTCTATAAAAATACATCATTTAGGTGATACCAAAAGGATGGTCAAATATTCACTTTATATGTTGAAATGTCCTCTACCAATATAGAGCATGCTGTTCATCTAATCGAATATTTTTTGCATTCTGATACAACTTCACAGAAATAAAATTCTTATGATATTTGGTTGAAATCCATCTGCTTGAACTTTGAAAAAAGTTTGCTTTACCCCATATTGGATATTACACCATATAACATTATCAAAAGAAATGACCTCTGACAATAAAATACGTATTTTGCATCTGATCACAATAATTTTTTGCAGACAGATAAAGTTTCACTAAAGAATCATTCCAGTGAAATTTGGTCGATACCCACCAGTTACATTCTGAGAAAAGAATGTATTTCAAAGTATTCACTATATAACATATAGAGAAATGACATCCGCCCATGAAACACTTATTTTTCATCTGATCACAAAATATATTAACATACTTGTAAAGGATCACTAAAGAATCATTCAAATGAAATTTGGTTGTTATCCATTAGTTAGGTTCTGCGAAAATGATTTTCAAAGTTTCCATTATATAACATATAGAGAAATGACCTCCGCCCATAAACTACACATTTTTCATCTGATCACAAAATATATTTACAGACTTGTAAAGGATCATTAAAGAATCATTCAATGAAATTTGGTTGTTATCCATTAGTTAGATTCTGCGAAAATGATTTTCAAAGTTTCCACTATATAACATATAGAGAAATGACCTCCGCCCATAAACTACACATTTTTCATCTGATCACAATATTTTTGGTAGACTGTTAATGGGTCATTCAAGGATCATTCCAGTGAAATTTGGTTTACATCCATCGACTAAATTCTGAGAAATTAATTTTCAAAGTTTCCACTAAATAACATATTAGAGAAATGACCTCCGCCCATAAAATACATATTTTCCATCCGATCACAATAATTTTTTGTATACTGATAAAGGGTCACTCAAGAATCATTCATGTAAAATTTTTGTTGGTATCCATCAATTAGAATCTGAGAAAACTCACCTATTACCATATATGGAAATTAACCATGCCCACTACAGGCATGATTTTCAACCGATTAGAATTCTTTGAAGGAATCGGATAGAGGGTCACCCAAGGAACATTCCTGTGAAATTTGATTGAAATCCATCCAGTACTTTAGGAGGAGAAGATTTTTAAAGTAAAAGTTTACGGACGGACGTACGCACGGACGAAGGACACCACGCCATGACAATAGCCCGCTGGCCTTTCTGCCAGTGGAGCTAAAAAGGAATTTGTGTAGAGGCCAAAGATTGACATAAAGTGTAGGCCGTAACTTTTATGGAAAGCTTTTTTTCAAAATGTCTCGGTGGATATTTAGCTCACCTGAGCATGAAGTGTTCAAGGGATCTATTGTGATCTATCAATGCCCGGCGTCCGTCTGTCCGTCACGGCGTCAACAATTTCTTTAAACTACATCTCCTCCTGAACTTCTGAGTCAAAATCAACCAAATTTGGCAGAAATATTCCTTGGGTGGTCCCTTGTAGAAATTGCTAAAATATTTTTAATCCATGATAAACTCTGGTTGCCGTGGCAACGGGAAATGGGAAATTTCACAAAAGCTCATCATTTCTTTAAACAACATCTCCTAAAAAACTGGGTAGAAATCAATCAAACTTGGCTGAAATGTTGGGTGGTCCCTTATAAAAATTGCTAAAAAAAGATCCATGAGAAACTCTAGTTGCTATGGCATGGGAAAGTTGGAAATTTCACAAAAGCTCAACAATTTCCTTAAACGACATCTCCTCCTTAACTACAGAGTCGAAATCAATCAAACTTGGCAGAAATATTCCTTGCGTGGTCCTTTATAAAATTTGCTAAAAGAATTTAAATCCATGAAAAACAATGGTTGCCGTGGCAATGGAAAATGGGAATTTTCACAAAAGCTTTAAAGTTTCTTTAAAAAACATCTCCTCCTAAACTACAGGGTCAAAATCAACCAAACTTGGCTGAAAAGTACCGTGGTTTGTCGATTATACAAATTGCTGAAAAAATGAAATCCATCGAAAACTCTAGTTTTTGTGGCATCGGCAAACGGGATATTTCACAAAAGCTCATCAATTTCTTTAAACTACATCTCCCACTAAACTACACGGTCAAAATGAATCGAACTTGGCAGAAATGTACCTTGGGTGGTCCCTTAAAAAATTGCTAAAAGAATTGAAATCCATGAAAACTCTGTTTGCCGTTGCAACGGAAAATTTCTTTGAATTTCAAAAATTTCTGTAAACGACATCTCCTAAACTTCTGGTTTAAATCAACCAAACTTGGCAGAAATGTTCCTTGGAAGGTCCCTTATAAGAATTGCTAAAAGAATTGAAATCAATGAAAATGAAAAACTCTATTTGCCGTGGCATCAGGAAATGGGTAATTTCTATAAATCTCAAAAATGTCTTTAAATGCCATAGATGTTTCACACTCATTGGTGAGAGACAAATGACTTTTTTTGTCAAATGTCAGAAGGGATATTGGCCGAGCTGGCGTTCTAACTCAAGACCCTGGAACGACTGCGACGTTACCGACTGTGCTATCAGGGCTCGGCAAATAATTCATGCCACAAGAAGAAATGGTTATGTATGGAAAATGGGAATTTTCACAAAAGCTTTAAAGTTTCTTTAAAAAACATCTCCTAAACTACAGGGTCAAAATCAACCAAACTTGGCTGAAATGTACCGTGGTTTGTCGATTATACAAATTGCTGAAAAAATGAAATCCATCGAAAACTCTAGTTTTTGTGGCATCGGCAAACGGGATATTTCACAAAAGCTCATCAATTTCTTTAAACTACATCTCCCACTAAACTACACGGTCAAAATGAATCGAATCGAAATGAATAAGTGTATATGAATTATCTATAATAATGCTACTATTTGCAGACGATATGGTTATTTTTGGTAAGTCGCCAGTTGAATTACAACATAATATTGATAGGTTAAGTAAATTTTGTGATGAATGGGGACTTGAAGTAAATGTTGAAAAGACTAAAACAATGTTTTTTAGGAACAAGGGCAAAACACGAGATGACGAAACTTGGAGCTACAAGGGCGAAATTATTGAAACAGTAAACGACTTCAATTATTTAGGAACCGTTTTCCATTACACTGGTAGCTTTGCACAAAATCGCGAATGCGTATCTTATAAAGCACTTAAGGCCCTTAACACTTTACTAGCTAATTGTTCGAAATTGAAACTGTCAGCTAAAATTATTTGCCAACTTTTTGATGCATTTGTCGGCTCCATTTTAAATTTTTCCAGGTTTGGGGTAAAAGCAAATCAAGGGAAATTGAACGAATTCATTGAAATTCTGCAAACGTATACTTCACGTAAACAACAAATCATGTAATATGGCTGTATATGGCGAATTAGGTAGATTTCCTATTTATATTACTAGATTTATACGCATAGTTAAATACTGGTTTAAACTTATTGGTTCCAATAATATAATATTACAAAGCGTCTATCAAGACTCTTATAATAGTTGTTTGAATGGCAAGAAAAACTGGGTGTTCGACGTCAAAGATATATTTGATAGTTTTGGCTTTTCGGAAGTTTTCAGTAACCCAAGTTCAGTGAACTCTAAAACTTTCATTCCACTTTTAAAAGAACGCATTATTGATTGTTTTAAACAGGAATGGAGAAATAAAATTGAAAACAGTAATACGTTGATTCTTTATAAAAATGTTAAGTATAGTTTTGAACACGAAGATTACTTAGATAAATTACCAAATGACCTCCGTACATTCTAGTGCAAAATAAGAATTTCGGCTCATTCATTATTTGTATAAACCGGTAGATACTCAAGAAACAGGATTCCAGAAATGAGAGACTTTGCTTTATTTGTTATAATGGTGATGTGGAAGACGAGTATCATTTTTCCTTAATCTGTCCAAAGTATAGTCTATTACGCAAAAGATTTATTGAAAGGTATTATTGGGAAAAACCAAGTATGTATAAATTTATTAACCTTTTATGTAACAGCGATTTCACTACATTAACAAAGTTCAGCAGTTACCTTAAATTAGCATTTTCTTTACGATTTGAGACACAGTATAACTAATATTCTTTAGAATTTTCACTGATTTGGTCGCTGTTTCGCTTCTGTGGCTTCGTAACTGCAGCTTATTTAGAGCTGTATGTACACGGTGCTGCAGATGTGAACCATCGACTTACACTAACCGTGACATTATCGTGCACAATGTACCATGACCTGAGCATAGGCGTTGTGTAAGAGAAGTGTCATCCTCGTAAAGTCGATAGATTTTTTTCTGAAATGGACAAGTTTTTTTTTTTACCAAATAGAACTGTTACTTTCCGTCAAATGTTATTCAACTGAGATGTGGGATCAAGAGCGAGGAAGGTGGAGAGAGAGATGAGAGTATGCATGACGATTGACGAGCAGAGAGTGAGAGAGTGAGAGGAGAAAATGCGTTATGACCTTGAAATAAATTGTATTATGTATTGAAATTGTGACTATGTACTACGTACACGTCTATTAAAATGGTTGTTCTGTTCTGTTCTGTTCTATGAAAGCATGATATTGAGGAATTCGGAAGGAAGACCTACTGATTATCAAGAATTTCTTACTTTTACTAGATTCTAATTGTCTTTCCGAAACTTTTCTTCTATGGAACTTAAAACAAAATCTTGTTTGTGAAAAGATTAAGAATATAATTGAGTCGGGATCTGGAGAGAGGGCTCATGTAGAATCTTAAATCTCTGTGGATATTCTGCCCAAGTGCAGTCTGATCAACTACCCATAACGTCCACCATCAGTACTTTGATTTATTTTGTTGTTTGCATCTCCTTTCAAATTGGACTACCCCGAAATGTTGTTTTTTGGGAAAAGGTTAAAAGGTGGGATAAGAATAGGTCATTTCCAACAAGTTTTGATTTTCATCGACTGTAAATGGAAATAGAAATGAAACAGCTCTTGTCAATGTTTTTCCAAAGATTTACTAATAGACACATAAAAACTAGATCTAGGTCTTGTTTGGGAAATGGTCAAGTACTCTAGTTGCAATAGTCTTGAACGAAATTGTCAAATCCCACAAAGCGACAATGCCTTTACATTTTCCCATTCAGGATAGATAACTGCTAAGGAGATCGCGAAATTGTGTGTGCCAGAACCTATTTTAAGAACGGATTAAATAATTAGCATATACGTTTCCCGCCTTATAACTCACGTGATTTTGTTTTTATGCAGATTTGCAGGAAGAAAAAGAAATCGTGAAATTAGTTCGCTATTCGCCGAAACATCGGGACGAACTGCTTGCGATGCAAAACCAAAGGTAAATATCCATTTGTCGAAGTTTGAAAAACACGATTCGCAAAGGGCGGGCATATAGTTGCCGCTTCGTCTCTCTGTCAGTCAGTCCGGATCAATTATTCTCCACAATGAGAATGGGGGTGAAAAGGTCCAAAAACCAGAAAGGCCCAAATACAAAAAGGTCCAAAACCAAAGAACATACTTTCTTTGTTGATTACGTGATATGGCGTCTGATTTGAATAAAGTTTACAAAATCGAGCAGACTTATTCTCTGTTCAACTCTACTATAAATTGATTTATTAAAATAATAACGATTGATTGGAACCAAATGGGTCCTAGCCTACAGCTACTATCCCGACAGAAATATCTTTTACCACAGTCAGTAAATATTATTCATTACACTTAATATAGTGAATTTTAGACATTCTCAAATAAGTTGCAGATTAGTTCATTTTACTTGGCCAACGTATGTTAGGTTTTTAAATGTTGGTCGTGGTAAACTTACCATTTATCACAGCACCTTTTAGTAAGTTATATTCATTTCAGACAATTTACGCGATATAACCTAAGCGGAGTGCAAGTTTATACTCGTAATTTGTCAGAATATGAACTATAACTATTTTACCGATCAACCTAATTTTTCATCCTATTACTCTAGCGTTTTCTCACTTTGTACTAAAAATAACACATTGCATTTGATCTTCTTCTCCGGGACATTTGACATTATTAAAACATTACTCACGTGAGCGATTTAGGGCCCTCAGGGTCCTCTTGTTAGCATTGAAACAATACTATATATAGCATGGGATAATGACAAGCATTTTGTGAACATTATGCCCCAGCAGGCGACACCCATATTTAGGCCAATCAAAATTCTGCAAGAAAGAGATTTACCCAAGAACATTATCATGCAAAGTTTGGTTGAATTGGCCCAATGATTTGGTAGAACATTTCTAAAGTAAAATTAAGCCCCACCATGCCACCTCTTTATTTATTTGGAATTCAATGAAAATTTCTAGAACAACTTGTGAAAAGGGTCACAAGAAACACTCATGTCATGTTTCTTTTATATTGACACAATTGGGATAGGAAGATTTTTAAAGATCTTATAGTTAAAATAAAAGCCCTAAATTGCCACGCCCTTTTTCTCCGGTCAATCAAAATTTCTTGAACAATTAATGAAATGGGTCACCCAAAGAACATTCATGTAAAGTTTTATTGAAATAAAGAAAATGACTTAAAACAATGAGAGCAGTCAATGACGGGTTTTGCTCCACGAATAAGTGCTTGATAATTAAGTCAGCCTTAAATCAACAATCAGAGTTTATTTATAACAGTTTACCATATCTTTTGTAGGTCATGATAGCATATTCTAGACTGAATGCCCTGAACTTGATACCAACAAAAGGGTTTGTCAAAGCGATGCGCATTAGAAATATGAAGACTATATCTGTAACCAATCGAAAGTAATGGCCAATATAAGTTTTTGCAGGACAAAAAGAGAGCTCATGTCAAATTAATAACATTAATGCCCCTTTCCCCTTTTTGTAACCTTTGGATAGTTTAAGTCCAAGATGATTGATCTGCTACTCAAATATGAAATTTCATAAAATTCTGACTATTAGACTGAAAAAATATATTTTTTACCTTAAGAATCCCTTTTCCATGACGCAGCCTTGAATTGAGAAAATGAAACTAGAGGCGCTTGAGCGCCTGATTCGCTCCACAGGCCTGAATATCCTGATGATGATTATTAGAGGATAATAAGGCTGTATAAAACAAGGATCATTTCAGTGAAATTTGTTTAAATTCCAAAAATAAAAATTTCAACACTAACAGCTATTGCACAATAAACTGGTACTTTGTCCACAAAATTTCGATTGTAGATCTTTCTACTTTTCATTAAACACCACTATAAGGGTGTTACTTCACAATAATTGTTTGTCATCAAAACAAAATTCTAACTAATGATAATCAAAAGTTTAATATTTATCTGCCCAATGCCTAAGAGTGCAATCAACCCAGCTCTTTCTTCCCCACTCTGAACCTCAGAAGGTCACTATACACACTTGTCTCTTTGTGCAGTCACCCTTCGTTCTACTAAACTGACCAGTTACTCTCAGGGGTATCTCAGGCTCCCTGTTTTACCTAATTTGGATTCCAACAAAGCTTATGTTTCTTCTAACCTACAATGTTTACATCTATTAAATTTAATGAGTCTAAAAAATTAATCATGTAGGTGATCAAATATTTACTTTATAGTTGAAATGTCTTCTGACAATAAAAAGCATGCTATTCATCTATTCAAATATTTTTTTGCAGCCTGATATAACTTCACAGATATAAAATTCCCATGATATTTGGTTGAAATCCATCTGTTTAAACTTTGAAAAAAGTTTGTATTACCCTATATTTGATATTACACCATATAACATATCAAAAGAAATGATCTCTGACAATAAAATACATATTTTGCATCTGATCACAATAATTTTTTGCAGTCTGATAAAGGATCACTAGAGAATCATTTCAGTGAAATTTGGTTGATATCCGTCAGTTAGATTCTGTGAAAATCATTTGCAAAGTTTTCACTATATAATATATAGAGAAATGACCTCCGCCCACCAAGCACACATTTTTCATCTGATCACAATATATATTTACAGACTTGTAAAGGATCACTAAAGAATCATTCAAATGAAATTTGGTTGTTATTCATTAGTTAGGTTCTGAGAAATTAATTTTCAATTTTTCCACTACATAACACATAGAGAAATGACCTCCGCCCATAAAAAACACATTTTCATCTGATCACAATAATCTTTTGTACACTGATAGAGGGTCACTCAAGGATAATTCATGTGAAGTTTGGTTTATATCCATCGATTAGTTTCTGAGAAAAGCCACCTATTACCATATGTGGAAATTAGCCACGCCCACTACAGCCATGATTTTCAACGGATTAAAATCCTTTGAGGGAATCTGACAGAGGGTCACCCAAGGAACATTCCTGTGGAGGAGAAGATTTTTAAAATAAAAGTTTACGGACGGACGACGGACACCCCGCTATAACAATAGCCCGCTGGCCTTTCGGCCAGTGGAGCTGAAAAATGACTTCCGAAGGACGACGTCCGACGGACAGAGGGTGATCACACAAGCTCACCTCGAGTACGTTGTGCTCAGGTGAGCTAAAAAGTAACAACGTTCCACCCCCATTATTTCTTTATGATGAATATACATTCTGTACAGTTGATGATTTTTCAAATATCTGTAAAAATTTAAAGTTAACAGGTTTACAAGTGCGATCAGTAAGTCAAGTGATTCATACTAGACGAACAAATATGACCATTGTACCTTTTTTATTTAATAACACTGAAGGAAGTGAATAAAAGCTCATTGTATTATTTTTTTCAAAGCAATTACTTGAAAATGGAGATAATCCACCGATGGAACTCTAAAAACTTATTTAAGTCTTATCATCTATGCCAATTTTCAAGTCTGTAGGGCTCCTGGTTCCGAAGAAGAAAAAGGTTTAAGATTACAAAATTAACCCCAACTACTCCCCCCTCCCCCTGGTGCTCCGCACCTGGTGGCCCAACAGATATGATTTTAGCTATTTTAATTCAGGTCTATGAACTGACCATCCATGCCAAATTTTAAGTCTGTAGGACTCCTGGTTGGGAAGAAGAAGAATTTTCAAGATTTTCTTAAAATTCACCTTTGGTTGCCATAGCAACCACGTTTTTTCATAGATTTAAAATTTTTTGACTCTTGAAAGGGGGCCATCAAAGAAACCGTTCTGTAAAATTTGGCGTTAATTGGCCAAGTAGTTTAGGAGGAGATGTCGTTTAAAGAAATTGCTGACGGACGCTGGACAAAAGGTGATCAAAAACACCCGATCTCCATTTTAAAATAGACCGGTCCGTTTCCTTATTGTAAAATGGACCGAATGCTTTTTTAAAATCGTTACGATTGAGAAACTTATAACAGATGCATATTTTTGTTGAAAGAACAAAAATTTGATGTTTCCAACCGAGAAACACTTACCACTCAGCGTAGTGAGCTCGAAGCCTACCAAAGTTGTGGATCAGTTTTAAAAGAAAAAAAAAGGAAAAACAAAACCTTCGCATATTGTTTCACGAGTTTTTTTTTATTATTTAAAAAAAAAAGAAAGAAAATGCAAAAAACAAAATCTATAACCTTCGTTTTACAACTTTTCCTTTGCAGTATAGTAATAAAAAAAAAATGCGAAAAACGAAAGACAAAATCGTGCGCACGAGATAATTATACCTAAGCACAGATCGGCTTATTGGATAAAAAGCCTTGCTCTCGACTTTATGGGATATCTTGATTGGTCAAATTATCGCGTGCTCACGACTTAAGCTTTCGTTTTATGCATTTTCTTTTATTCAATAGAAAAAAAAACTTGAAACTTGATAACGAACATATGATCCATCAAAACAAAAATCCCAGAATTATTTTTCAAGGAAATTATAAAAAAAAAATATTCAAAAATTCACCTCTATGCCACCGTAGAGTCAGATTCCATGATTTTCCCCCAAAGCTTAATTTGTCTGCTACTCCCGTATTCTTGCCCCAACCAGGTTTAAAGCCTTGTTTCGCTTCGATGGCTTGTCAATCCATCGTTTTTTAACACAAAATTATTGCCAAATGAGCATTTTCATGATGCAAGACTAGTTTTATCTGGGGTCCCTCAGGGATCTATTCTGGGCCCTATCTTGTTTTTACTTTATATGAATGACTTGCCAATTAATGTGTCTTCAAGACTCGATATGTATGGCGATGACACAACTTTACACGAGTCTAGTTCTTGTATCAAACATTTCAACGAAGTTTTACAAAATGATCTTTTAAAAAAGGAAAAATGGTGTGTAAATAATAATATGGTTTTGAACCCCCAAAAGACAACCTGTATGTTGATAGGGAGTAATAATAGACTAAGAAACACTCAAAATCTCAATCTATATACACCCGATAGTGTAATAGAAAATGTTCCAAAGCAAAAATTGTTAGGAGTGTTTATAGATAAACACTGTCTTGGAAAACTCATGTAGAAAATACCTGTGCGAAATTGTCATCTAAAATACATTTACTCAAACATATAAAATATTTTTTGACACCGGAAATGCAGTAGAGTTTTTATAATTCGTATATTTCACCATATTTTGATGACGGTTGTATAACATGGAGTCAATGCATATCTTCTTGTATGAATAGATTAACAAAAAGTCAAAAAAGAGCAGCATGATTGATTCTCAATAAGCCAACAAGGTCTAGTTCCAAAGGCAATTTCGTCCCTCTAACATGGCTAACATTCAAGACTCGTTGTGTATACTTCACCGTTTTGATGGTCTATAAAACTATTAACAGATTAACTCCATCATACATTTCGAATCTATTTTATCTAAGCAGGAACCAGTTTTACACACTAAAATCCGAGAAAAAAAATGAAATTACTCATAAGTATATTTCAAAAACTGAGTATATCAAAAAATCATTTTCTGTGTGTGGTATGAAATACAGGAATTCAATTCCGTTAAGCATAAGATCCATTACTAACATAGCTAAATTAGATGGCGTGTTTTCCGTCGGTCTGTTGGTGCGTCCTTCCGTAATCGTTTTCTTGTTTACTCGATAAAGTATACAAATTTTATCAGATTCTCGTGGCACTTTCGCAGCATAATTGGAAGGTAAAAAGAATCGTCGCTTTGGAAAATGGGAGACGGTCCGTTGTAGAACACGGAAAAAAATGGCCTAATATCATTTAGGAATTTCATATATTGCAATCTTGTTTGCACAATAAAGTCCAAAAATATTATTAGATTCTCTTAGAACTTTCACATTATGATTGAAGCGTCATCGCTTTTGAAAAATGGGGACGATCCGTCGGGTAACACGGGAATTTGGGCCTTATAGATTTTCGCTTACGACATCCAAACAATACAATCTAGTCTACGCGATTAATTCTTGAAAACACGTAAAGGGGGGGGGGGGGGGGATATGGAATTTCACTGAATAATTTCCCTCAATATAATCATGTTAACGTGATTAAATATTATCAGATTCCACCTATCTATCGGAAACATTCATAAAATGAATATATGGTCATAAGGATCATCGCTTTAAAAATGGGAATGGTCCCTTAGAAAACACAGGAAAAGAGGTCTTATAGAAATTCGCATAGTGCAATCTTGTTTACGCAATAGAGGTCATATATCAGATTCACTTTAAAACTTACACAGAATGATTATACAGCCATTAAGGGGGGGGGGGGCGTCACTTTTGAAAAATGGGGCAATCCGTCAACAAGAGCACCATAATGGTACTCTGGAACATCACAATGATTAAATAGGCAGATGTCAACAAGGAGATAATTTCTACATAAGATCAATAACATTGAATGTTCTCAGCCAAGAGCAAGAAGGATGTGCCTTTTCGCTCTTTGATTCTATGTAAAAGGGATGCACCCGTGTGGAGCCCAAATGTGACCCAAGGGTTTTGATATGAACAAACTTGGTAGAGGAGGTCCGCTAGATGATGCTACATACCAAATATGAAAACTATGTGACCTCTGGTTTCAGGAAAGGATTTTTATAAAGATTTTCGCTCTTTTTTCTATGTAAAAAGGGTTGCGCCCGGTTGGAGTCCAAATATTATCCCAGGGTCTTGATATGAACAAACTTGTAGAGGTCCACTAGATGGTGCTACATACCAAATATGAAAGCTGTCGAACTTCTGGTTTCAGAGTAGAAGATTTTTGAAGATTTTCCCTTTTTTTACCCTTCGTGCTCAGAAGAGCTAAAAGGGATGCGCCCGGGCAAAGCCCAAATATGACGCCAGGGTTTTGATATGAACAAACTTGATAGAGGCCCACTAGATGAATCTACATACTAAATATGAAAGCTGTCTGCCATCTGGTTTTAGAGAAGAAGATTTTAAAAGATTTTCTTATTTTTACCGTTCGTGCTCAAAAGAGCTAAAAGGGATGCGCCCGAGCAAAGCCCAAGTATGATGGCAGGGTTTTGATATGAACAAACCCACTAGATGATGCTACATACCAAATATGAAAGCCGCCTGCCATCTGGTATCAGAGAAGAACTTTTTTTGAAGATTTTCGCTCTTTGATTCTATGTAAAAAGGGTTGCGCCCGGGTGGAGCCCAAATATGACCCAAGGGTCCTTATATGAACAAACTTGGTAGAGGTCAACTAGATGTTGCTACATATTAAATATGAAAGCTGTCTGCCTTTTGGTTTCAGAGAAAAAGACTTTAGAAGATTTTCCTATTTTCCCCCTTTTTGTTTAGGGGAGAGGGAAAGTTAAATGTGGATTTCATTTATTTGAACAACTTTGGAAGAGATTGACCCAAGGAACATCCCTGCCAAGTCTCTTCAAGATTGGCCCACCCATTTTTGAGGAGACGATGTTTAAAGAAATTGTGGACGACGGAAGACAGACATTGTGCGATCACAATAGCTCATCTTGAGTACTTCGTGCTCAGTTGAGCTAACAAGAGTGCCATCGTCACAAAATACGCCGCCACTTTGCTGCTGTTTCACGAAAATAATTGTAGACACTACTTATTTTGACAGAACCAAATTCAAAATGACCAAGTTTCATTTAAATCAAGACAAAAAGTTAGGAGGAGTTGCCTTCACAATGCTGCAATTTTCATCAACACTAATTTTTAAGGGGGCATAATTCAGGGAAATAAATGAGCCATAAAATCCTTGATCCATGTACATCTACAAATTATGGTGATGACATTGACAAAGATTCATTTAAATAAAGACAAAAAAGTAAGGAGGAGTTCAAAAGGCTGCAATTTCAATAAGCCCTAGATACTAAGTTTTAAGGGGGCATAATTTAGGGTAAAATTAATGAACCATAAAATCCTTACTTCATGCTCATCTACCAATTTTGGTTATAACATCCACCAAGTTTCATTTAGATCCGGCCAGAAACTTAGGAAGAGTTGCATTCACAAGGCTGCAATTTCAATAAGCCCCAGAGACTAAATTTCAAGGGGGCATAACTGAGGCAATAAGCCCCAGAGACTAAGTTTTTAAGGGGCATAACTCTCGAAACAAGAGGACCATGATGGTCCTATATCGCTCACCTGAGTATGTCACTCATAACTTGTCAACCATGTTATGAAAACCAGAATTTGTTTGATGTACATTAAGTTGGTTAAAATTCGTCCTACTGCAACTTGGGTTTCGTAAATTTTCAACTTTTCACTTATCATGGCGTATTCTTTTAACAATTTTTGAAGACCTTCACCCAAGGAACATCCCTGCCAAGTTTCAGCTTGATTGGCCCAGTGGTTTAGGAGGAGAAGAATTTTTTCTAATATTTTCAGCCATCTTCGGCCATTTTTCAGACTTTCCATTACCATGGAAACTAGAGTTTTTGATGAAATTAAATTCTTTTAACAACTTTTGAAGACCTTCATCCAGGGAACATCCCTGCAAAGTTTCAGCTTGATCGGCCCAGTGGTTTAGGAGAAGAAGAATTTTTTCTAAGATTTTCCGCCATTTTGGGCTATTATGTAACAATAGCAACCAGAGTTTTTGACAAAATTAAATTCTTTTAACAACTTTTAAAGAGCTTCACCCAAGGAACACCCCTGTCAACTTTCAGCTTGATAGGCCCAGTGGTTTAGGAGGAGAAGATGTTTAAAGAAATTGTTGACGGACGGACAGACGGACGGACAGACGGACGACGGACGGTGAGTGATCACAATAGCTCACCTTGAGCACTTTGTGCTCAGGTGAGCTAAAAATCAACGAACCATAAAATCCTTCCTTCATGCACATCTACCAATTGAGGTGATAACATTGACCAAGTTTCAAGAAGATCCAGCCAGAAACTTAGGAGGAGTTGCGTTGACAAGAAAAAACTGAGGCAATAAGCCCCAGAGACTAAGTTTTTAAGGGACATCACTCAGGCAAAAATCAACGAACCATAAAATCCTTCCTTCATGCACATCTACCAATTGAGGTGATAACATTGACCAAGTTTCAAGAAGATCCAGCCAGAAACTTAGGAGGACGTACGTACGTATGGACGGACGGACAGACGGAGAAGATGACGCCAATATACGTCCGCCTCCGGCGGCGTATAAAAACATTCGAAAATGGGTCTTGTTGGATTTCATTTAGTGCCATCTTGTTTTGTGTGTTTATTTCAGTTTATTTATTGTCGCTACCGTAGCAAATACCCAAATGAGCGACGCCCCTAGAAGACGGTTAGTTGTAACGGGGGATAGTGCAAGGATACGAATAAAAACTTACGTAGGCTTGCGTTACAGAAATTTGAATTTCACAGATTCTGAAATGAAAAACTACACTGTAATTAAATTACGGTATTTTTCTTTTTGTCATGTAAATTTGGATCAAATCCACCTGGTCACCTGTAGCAACCATTCCAAAACATGTAGTCATCTGGTACCGGCGCACGGTAACGACGACAATATGACGCTACGGTATTGATGACTTCCGTTGAAAGTCAGGACTTTTCAAAGTACGCAATTCAACAATAAACACAATTTCTGTATCGCCTATTCATTTGATAACTACTATTTTCATATCCATCTGATCCAAAATGATGAACTTGCAAATGTGTGATGTGTCCTAAGATACTGAACTGATGCTGATCTGTGAAAGTTACAGATCATACGTCGAGGAGACGTTTACCATTCTCCGAATGTCACCCTTCAGAAACGCTCTCCATTCTAAAACAAACCTTTTAAACTATTTTAAAAGAAGGTATCTGCTAACATTTGAAGACATTGCAGCATATTTTATCATTTTAATCTCTCGATTAGGTTTTTCGCAGGTCCAGTAGAACTTTATTATTGTCCGGTTGTCTATACCTGCGCCGGTGCTATCATTTCGAAGTTCAAAAATTAACGCGTGCCCTCAGCTTACTGACTTTGGAGTAGAAAATACCAAATGGATAATGCTTAAATTCAAAACATTGTAACAGTATACGGCAACGCGTAAATAGGCGAAGTTTGGGTTTGGTCCAAATTGAGGGGACAATTACGGGTAAGATCACCAGGAAGTAACCATACCAAATGGGTTGCGCCGGTGGCACCTTATCAGGAACATCAAATGTTGGATTTTTTACATCATAGTCATGGTAGACTCTTGTAAATTTAGTATTATGTCAACACTAAATGGTTTGAAACGTGTACAAAAATTCCATTTATTTCCGTCGGGAAATTTCAAAGTTATAGTAAAAGACCACGTATCTTTTTATCAACCCTTGTACATGTCAAAACTGCTGCCGAGATCTGCAATGGTTCTTTACCGTGCTCGGTGTAAAGCACCGTCTCACGGGCTCTCGGTTTAACGTCTCATCCGAAAGACAATAAGCTGGTTAGTGTACCAGCCCGGGTTTGAACGCACGCCGTCGAACTTCAATGGTTTTGTGTGTGTATTTCAGTTTATTTATCGTCGCTACCGTAGCACATGCCCATATGAGCGACGCCCCCAGAAGACGGTTAGTTGTTACGGAGGATAGTGCAAGGATACATGACGAAACTACTGCTGAGATCCGCCATGGTTCTTTAACGAGCTCGGTGTAAAGCACCGTCTCACGGGGCCTCGGTTTAACGTCTCATCCGAAAGACAATTAGTATGTTAGTGTGCCAGCCCGGGAATCGAACCCACGCGGTCAAACTCAAATGGTTTTGAAGTCCTGTGCTCTACCAACTGAGCTAATAGGGCTGACAAACTGTTTTGTGATAAGTCAACTTATTTTTATATGAACTCGACAATAATGTTCCTGGAACATCAAAGAATTATACCTTTTCGGCCAAATATTGGATTGAGGAAAATCTCTTAATCTCTGTTAAATTGTTTTTAATGGTCAATTAAATGTTGATGATTGAATTTGCAAACCTGCTTTGATCTACATGTAGCAATTTCTGTTTTATCTTTTATTCATTCATTGGGTATTATTACATTACTAGTAAATTTGATTTAATAAATATAGTCCAATTCTTTTGGCCAAAAGAAATGATCTATGGTAATTATGCTTTCTAAAAAAATCAAAGTGCTGTCAGCACTGTAAATCGGACAGCATTGAGAGGCTGGGATAGTGCAATAGTTCGCCAATCAAAAGGGCTCAAATTTGGACAATAAAAGTTGGTAAAATATTTGCCCAATTTGTGAGTTTTTTGTCTTAACACTCCATCTTTTCGAGGACATCGCCAGCTCATCCAACCTCGTTGGTCCGATTTTGAAAGTTTGCTGATTCGATAGCACTCTGCTAGTCTAAATTATTTCTTAGCAGATTTTTTACGTTGTTATAATGAGCACGCGCCAAGCTAAAAGCTTGTCTGTTAATATTATTCCTCTCTCTATAGAGTTTAAAAGCCCGTTTAGCAACAAAACATTTTTCATTAAACTATTTACAATTTTGATTGCCAACATGTTTGTATTTCAAGCATTGGGTTTTCCAAAATACTATAAATGCATTATCCCTCAAGAAACACGTGAAATCGCCAACTATGCTATTTATATCTTTGGTTTCTGACCAATCGATTAAATCTAGCAGCACTCTATGATTATTCATGAGTTGTTCTAAAAATAGATCGCCCTTACTGCTAACCTATATCAGTTCATCGTATGTTTTTGTCGGTTTATTTGTTGTTGAATAATTTTTCTTCATACTCAAATTTGAATTTATTGAAAATAGGATTGGAGCGTGATCAGAATGCTCATTGAAATCAAATATTTCAAAATTACAAAATCATTTCTATTTGTTAACACATAGTCAACAGTACTCATTCCACCATACGAACAAAAAGTAAACTTCCCACGCTCCCTGTCCGAGTGCAGACGACCATTGACCAATTAATTGACACATTTCGAGCAGACGATGTCCATTTGCATCTACCACGAGGTCTGAATTTACGCGTGGGTTTTGACCGAGTGATATTCATAACAGAATTTGATTGGTTGTCAGCCCTACAACTGGTAAATGACCGTTCGAGAAAAAATCAGAGCAGTAATATTGTAAGTGCCACAAATTTATTATACAGTTAACCTATTGTACGTTTCAACTCCTTTACTCAACCGAAAATCTTGTTATAAACACTGAAAATACTAACTGGTAATTACTAAAAGCGAAAATTACATCAAATTTTGTATTAGCCTCTTCCCTATTTGTCGAAAACTAAATAAGATAAAAACAAAGTTTGTATTGTGAAACATTGTTGACCTGTCACTCATTTAATATTCGGGTTGACCTTCATTGATATTCGGAACCCACTTCCTTATATAGATTCAAAATACGCGAACAGTACATTCAAATAACAAAATATGCCCAATTGTGATAATTGACCAGACACAGCTATAGGTGTAAGGTCAGGAACTTGCAATGCAGAGGTCCGCAGATCGAATCCCTTTCTCGCCTTATTTTTTTTTTTTTTTTGTTAATACGATGTTACTTTTAATGGCTGTTATTCAATTTTTGGTATATAAAAAAGCACGACAAAGTTTGCTTTATTCTGTTCATCGTTCTGTGTGGGTTATCCGTTTGATATTCAGCATCAAGTGGTTTCTTATTGATAAGTAGCCTACGCACAACAGAAAATGCCGTGTTTTTTTTAGAAAAAAATACAGGAAAAAATTATCACACCCTAAAAATAAATGAGAAATTGATAAAGAATTCAATACAAGAGGGCCATAGTGGCCCTTAATCGCTCACCTGAATTAACAATCTTAAAATGTTTTTCTAAGATTTGACCCCATGACCTAGTTTTTGACTCCACTTGACCCAATTCCAAACTTGTCCGAGATTTCATCAAGAAAATCATTCTGACCAAGTTTCAGGTTGATTGGGCAAAGAATATGGCCTCTAGAATGTCCACAAGGTTTTTCTAAGATTTGACCTTGTGACCTAGTTTTTGACCCCACTTGACCCAATTTCGAACTTGTCCGAGATATCATCAAGATAATCATTCTGACTAATTTTCAGGTTGATTGGGCTAAAAATATGGCCTCTAAAGTGTCCGCAAGGTTTTTCTAAGATTTGACCCCATGACCTAGTTTTTGACCCCACTTAACCCAATTTCGAATTTGTCCGAGATTTCATCAAGATAATCATTCTGACCAATTTTCAGGTTGATTTGGCTAAAAAATATGGCCTCTAGAGTGTCAACAAGGATTCTCTAAGATTTGACCCCGTGACCTAGTTTTTGACCCCACTTGACCCAATTTCAAACTTGTCCGAGATTTCATCAAGATGATCATTCTGACCAATTTTCAGGTTGATTGGGCTTAAAATATGGCCTCTAAAGTGTCCACAAGAATTTTTCTAAATTTGACCACGTGACCTAGATTTTGACCCCAGTTGACCCAATTTCAATTTTGTCCGAGATTTCACCAAGATAATCATTCTGACCAATTTTCAGGTTGATTGGGCAAAAAATATGGCCTCTAGAGTGTCCACAAGGTTTTTCTTAGATTTGACCCCGTGACCTAGTTTTTGACCCCACTTGACCCAATTTCGAACTTGTCCGAGATATCATCAAGATAATCATTCTGACTAATTTTCAGGTTGATTGGGCTAAAAATATGGCCTCTAGAGTGTTTACAAGGTTTTTCTAAGATTTGACCCCGTGACCTAGTTTTTGACCCCACTTGACCCCATTTCGAACTTGTCCGAGATATCATCAAGATAATCATTCTGACCAATTTTCAGGTTGATTGGGCTAAAAATATGGCCTCAAGAGTGTCCACAAGGTTTTTCTAAGATTTGACCCTGTGACCAAGTTTTTGACCCCACTTGACCCAATTTCGAACTTGTCTGAGATTTCATCAAGATAATCATTCTGACCAATTTTCAGGTTGATTGGGCTAAAAATATGGCCTGTAGAGTGTCAACAAGGTTTTTCTAAGATTTGACCCCTTGACCTAGTTTTTGACCCCACTTGACCCAATCTCGAACTTGTCCGAGATTTCATCAAGATAATCATTCTGACCAATTTTTCAGGTTGATTGGGCTAAAAATATGGCCTCTAGAGCGTCCACAAGGTTTTTCTAAAATTTGACCCTTTGACCTAGTTTTTGACCCAACTTGCTCCAAATTCGAACTTGTCCGAGATTTCATCAAGATAATCATTCTGACCAATTTTCAGGTTGATTGGGCTAAAAATATGGCCTCAAGAGCATCCAAAAGGTTTTTCTAAAATTTGACCCCGTGACCTAGTTTTTGACCCAACTTGACCCAAATTTGAACTTGTCCGAGATTTCATCAAGATAATCATTCTGACCAATTTTCAGGTTGAATGGGCTAAAAATATGGCCTCAAGAGCGTCCACAAGGTTTTTCTACAATTTGACCCTTTGACCTAGTTTTTGACCCCACTTGCTCCAAATTCGAATTTGTCCGAGATTTCATCAAGATAATCATTCTGACTAATTTTCAGGTTGATTGGGCTACAAATATGGCCTCTAGGGTGTCCACAAGGTTTTTCTAAAATTTGACCCTCTGACCTAGTTTTTGACCAAACTTGACCAAAAATCGAACTTGTCTGAGATTTCATCAAGATAATCATTCTGACCAATTTTCAGGTTGATTGGGCTACAAATATGGCCTCTACGGCGTCCACAAGGTTTTTCAAAAATTTGACCCTTTGACCTAGTTTTTGACCCAACTTGACCCAAATTCGAACTTGTCCGAGATTTCATCAAGATAATCATTCTGACCAATTTTCAGGTTGATTGGGCTACAAATATGGCCTCTAGAGCGTCCACAAGGTTTTTCTAAAATTTGACCCTTTGACCTAGTTTTTGACCCAAATTCGAAACTTGTCCGAGATTTTATCAAGATAATCATTCTGATCAATTTCCAGATTGATTGGGCTAAAAATATGGCCTCTAGAGTGTCCACAATGTAAATGTTGACGACGGACGACGCACAACGGACGACGGACATCAAGTAAACCCAAAAGCTCACCTTGAGCACTTCGTGCTCAGGTGAGCTAAAAATGTAATGGGTCAAACAGACTGGATTTCTGGAAAACGGTATACTTCACAGTCCGATTTAAAAATCATATTATTTTTATCTCATATTTTCATATAATTTTTTTAAAGAAATACATGCAGAAATTACATTTTTTAAACTTTGTATTATAAATATTTCATGTTATTTTCAATTGTTTCATTATTATCGTAAAGTATTGTAAGGGAGTCCCAAAGTACGGATATTTTTATTCTTCTTCAGATGTGCTATTAAGTGATAAAACACATCAAAATGGTAAAAAATGTCAACATTAGTATCTAAATGACTAAAATAACAACCATACGTTCCACAGGCTTGAAATTTGTGTAAGTTTTGACTAGATTTTTAGATGTTTTGGGTTCTAGTGATGTTTAAAATGATTTAGATAGTTTCCACAATATAGAGAAATGACCTCCGCCCATTTTTCATCCAATGACAATAACTTTTGGCTGCATGAAAATGGGTCACCCTAGGATCATATCATTGAACTTTGATTGATATTCATCAGTAACATTCTTAGAAAATGATTTTGAAAGTTTCCACTATATAACATATTGAGAAATGACCTCTGTCCATAAAATACATATTTTGAATGCAATCACGATATTTTTGGTAGACTGATAAAGGGTCCCTCAAGGATCATTCCAGTGAAATTTGGTTGATACCCATTGGTTACATTCTGATGAAATGATTTTCAAAGTTTCAACTATATAACATATAGAGAAATGACCTCCGCCCATAAAATACATATTTTTCATCCGATTACAATAATATTTGGTAGACTGATAAAGGGTCACTCAAGGATCATTCCAGTGAAATTTGGTTGATATCCATCATTTAGATTCTGAGAAAAGGATGTGTAAAGTTTCCACTATATAACATATAGAGAAATGACCTCCGCCCATAAAATGCATATTTTTTATCCGATCACTATAATATTTAATAGACTTATTGAGGGTCACTCAAGGATCATTCCAGTGAAATTTGGTTGATATCCATTGATTACATTCTGAGAAAATGATTTTGAAAGTTTCCTTTATATAACATATAGAGAAAGGACCTCAGCCCATAAAATGCATATTTTTTAATCCTATCACAATAATTTTTGTAGACTGATAGAGGGTCACACAAGGATCATTCTCGAACAATTTCAGTGGTATCCATCAATTAGAATCTGAGAAAACTCACTTTTTACCATATTTGGAAATTAGCCACGCCCATTTAATACATGTTTTTCATTGGATCGAAATTTCTTGAACAACTTTATTTTTGAAAGAGGGACACCCAAGGATCATTCCTGTGAGGTTTGGTTTAAATTCATCCAGCAGTTTCTGAGGAGCAGATTTTTTTAAGAAAAAGTTTACAACACAGCCCCAGGACAATAACCCCAGTGGCCTTTGGCCACTGGAGCTAAAAATGATGGGCCTGGATGGAGCCCAAATTTAACCCCATTTTATTAGATAAACAAACTGAGTAGACATCCACTATATGATGCTACAAACCAAATATAAAATCCGTCTACCATCTGATTTTAGAGAAGATTTTCAGACTTTGTTTCTTTGTGAAATAGGATGTACCATGGAGGAGCCCAGATGTAACCCCAGTGCCATATGAACAAACTTGGTAGAGGTCCACTAGATGATGATACATACCAAATATGAAAGTAGTCTGCATTCTGGTTTCATAAGATATTTGAGGATTTTTTTTTCTCTATTTCCCCTTTTTATTGCCATGGCAACCAGAGTTTACGATGGATTTCAATTTTTAGAATATATTTGTAAAAACGAAAGGAACATTCTAACCAAATTACATCAAGATTTGCCTATCGTTTTAGGCGGAAATGTTTTAAGAAATTGTGGACAACCCATTACTCATCCCGGACATTGGACATTGATCACTTTATGCTCAGGTGAGCTAGAAAACATAACAAATATCTTTATCTAAGAAAAATCTAAACTAGAAAGCCATGAATGGCTTGAGTCGCTCCACAGGCTTGAAATTCTTGAAATAGCAAATCTTAGGTTTGACTACATTTTCAGATATTTTGGGTTCTACTGATGTTGAAATAATTTTCAAAGATTCCACTATATAAAATAAAGAGAAATGACCTCTGCCCATAAAAGACATATTTTTCATCCAATGACAATAATTTTTCGCTGCATGAAAAAAGTTCACCCAAGGATCATTCCAGTGAAATTGGGTTGATATCAATCAATTACATTCTGTGAAAATGATTTTTTAAGTTTCCACTATATATAATAGATAAATGACCTCCGCAAATAAAATATATATTTTTCATCCGATCACAATAAATTTTGGAAGACTGATAAAGGTTCACTCAAGGATCATTCCAGTGAAATTTTGTTGATATCCATCAATTACCTTCTAAGAAAATGATTTTCAAAAATTCCACTATATAACATATAGAGAAATGACCTCTGCCCATAAAATGCATATTTTTCATCCGATTACAATAATATTTGGTAGACTGATAAAGGGTCACCCAAGGATCATTCCAGTGAAATTTTGTTGATATCCATCAATTATATTCTGAGAAAATGATTTTCAAATTTTCCACTATAAAACATAGAGAAAAATGACCTCCGCCCATAAAATGCATATTTTTCATCCGATCACAATAATTTTTAGTAGACTGATAAAGGGTCTCCCAAGGATCATTCCAGTGAAATTTGGTTGATATCCATCACTTACATTCTGAGAAAATGATTTTCATAGTTTCCACTATATAACATACAGAGAAATGACCTCCTCCCATAAAATGCATATTTTTCATCCGATTACAATAATATTTGGTAGACTGATAAAGGGTCACCCAAGGATCATCCATGTAAAATTTAATTGGTATCCGTCAATTAGAACCTGAGAAAAGTTGCTTTTTACAAAATTTGGAAATTAGCCAAACCCATTAAATCCATGTTTTTCATTGGATCAAAATTTCTTGAACAACTTTGAAAGAGGGTCACCCAAGGATCATTCCTGTGAAGTTTGGTTGAAATTCATCCAGTAGTTTCTGAGGAGAAGATTTTTAAAGAAAAAGTTTACGACTGGACGCACACACGGAAGGACGGACGCACGACGGACACAACGCCATGACAATAGCCCCAGTGGCTTTCAGCCAGTGGAGCTAACAAAACAAATATCTTTATCTAAGAACCATATTTTTATAAGAAAATTTGACAGAGTGTATTATTCAATTTTACTGTGATCCCATAATGGTTTTATATCTAAAGTGAGAAAAAATCCATATTACTAATTTTTTTTGAGACATGCTTTTCAGAATCTCAACTAAAATAGAATCAATTTGTTTGTAAAGCTAGATTATTAAATATAAGGCTAAATAAATGATATTTTAGATTCAATTAAATTTGAATTGGGCTTTACATCGCTTTCAACAATCTTTCAGTTATATCGCAACCACTTGAGCACCTAACAATGGAATCCTGGTATTTCTCTCACAAGTAATACAAACACACCCCTTCCTAGCCTCCAGCTGCTATCACACATAGTCTACTATTATCAACTCATTGGTGAGAAACAAATAGTAGGAAAGGATGAGTGCCACCTTTGGGGATCAAACCCGAGATCTCTAGATTAACCGTCCGATGCACTATGATGGCCTTATGATAGCGGGTAGATTCAATTAAAATATGCCTTTCACAGGGACAAGAGAACTATGAGGACTGCTGAATATAAATGAAGTTTATATTGTCAAATTGTCATTTCCAACATTTCAACCAGACACTGACTCAAGTTTTCCCAATAATAATGAAGTATAGCCTGGTTAATTTGACCCGACTTTGACCTCCGTGGAAAAAATGCTTAAATAACAATTACCGACATATTTTATCAATTAACAAAATGTATAATACATTCAATATTGTTTGTTATTCATTCCTATGAAAGCACATGCAAAGCCGAGTAGGAATAGTCAGTTTTTTATTCATCTAAATAGCAGGGGTCAGATTCAAGTCAATAAAACCGCACTATACAATGCAGCTATAATTTGCTAAAATCATATGAACCTCTGAGCAGGCTAATCCTAGTGTACTGTCTGCTAAAGATTTGGGTACTTTAGTTATGGGTTCTGAGAAGCAGAATAGGGTTACGATCTCCTTTATTTCTTTGAAGAGTCTAGGGACCCACAATTTTGCGCTAAATGAAACAAGAGGCGTCAGAGACGGATTATGCTCCCCGAATAGGGCATTGTCACAAAAACAAGAGCCATGTTGGACATGGACATCCCCCGCCACAAATTCTTGATAGTAAACTGAAGCCTAATAGATTAAAGATTCTTTTGTATTGTCAGAGATTTACCTCCTATTAAATGTATTAAAAATAACGAAGGGCAATAACTCCAAAATTATGCAAGCAAGAGTTATAGTTCTGGTGTACTGCACTTCTCCTCCAGGAGATCTATCCACCCATAAAGTTTCAAGTTGATAGCTATCATACTTTAGGAGATATGCTCCAGACAAAATCTAAGTATCAAAAATAACAAAGGGCAGTAACTCCAAAATTATGCAAGCAAGAGTTGTAGTCCTTGTGCATAGCACTTCTCCTCCATGAGATCTATCCACCCATAAAGTTTCAAGTTGATAGCTATCATACTTTAGGAGATATGCTCCAGACAAAATCTAAGTATCAAAAATAACAAAGGGCAATAACTGCAAAATTATGCAAGCAAGAGTTGTAGTTCTTGTGCACTGCAATTCTCCTCCATAAGGTCTATCCACCCATAAAGTTTCAAGTTGATAGCTATTATACTTTAGGAGATATGCTCTGTGGTCAGATTTCACAGACTCAAATAAGCTGTTATCTTATACAGCTAACATAAAGGTAACAAACATTAAACACCCTTTTTGCATGACATACTTTAAGACACAGATTTCAAATAGTTTAGGGTAAAGAACATCTGATTTGCTACTCAAACGTGAAATTTCATTAAATTCTGAGCATAAGACTGGGAGAAATGAAAGAATAACTGTAATTTACACGCTTACGTACAGGTAACAAACATTAAGCCCCCTTTTTCCATGATATATTTTTTTTTACGTTAATTTCAAATTGTTCATAGTAAAGGGCATCTGATTTGCTACACAAATATGAAATTTCACTAAATTCTGACTGTTAGACTAAGAGAAATTTGGGAAAAACTGTTTTTTACCCTAAGTCCCCTTTTCCCGTGACGAGGCCTCAAATCCAAAAACCGTCACAGATGCATCATCACTATATCGTAGGGAGTTCACATGGTAAGTTTCATTCAATTTGGCCCAGGGGTTATGGAGAAATAGGTGGGGACGGACGGACGGACGGACGGACGGAATTACGGACGGACGGACAGACAAAGAGGCGGCTATATGCTCTCCCTTTGGGGAGCATAATAAAAGAAGAGAGCCAATAGTATTTGTACAAGTACAACTTTAACTAGGGATGGTAACGATTATTCAATTAATAGAGTACTTGATCACACGTCCAATTCCACTAATTGATTAAACGGAAAGAAAAATAAAACGAAAGACAAAAACGTTTCCAAACTTTTTTTTCAAATATTTTCTAAAAATATCGATCTTTATTTTTAACCCATGAAAAAGCTAAAGGTGAAGTATGAAACACATGGACATCTGCCGATCATTTCAAACCGTCGATGACTTAAAACTGCAATCAAGTGCCAACAGCTACTTTTTTTGCTGTCACATTTTCATAATATTTCTCACCTCTTACACTAAAAGCCCTGATTAGGATCGGTGCGTTTTAGTTTGGCGTCCACTAGACTTACATTCGAGTTTTTCTAACAAGATCTCTTCGAAACAACAGAATACTGTATCGCCGTGTCAGAACCTTGTATTCAAGCTTTTCAATATTGTACTTACTTGGGTTTTGGTTTGTCAAAGATCTTAAGTAAAACGACAATGAAAAGAGCACAGACAAAATACTCTTTTAGCATGTATTGAACTATTTTCGGTTTCTTAAAACCATTTAGCGACCAAATGCCATTGCAACTTTTATTTCCACCAACAGATTTGCTACAAATACCGTATATCAATATGTTTGAAGTAAATAATAAAACTAGACAGCCATGAATGGCTTGAGTCGCTCCACAGGCTTGAAATTCTTGTAAAAGCAAATAAATGTTTTCACTAGATTTTTAGATATTTGGGGTTCTACTGATGTTGAAAATGATTTTCAAAGTTTCAACTATATAACAGAGAGAGAGAAATGACCTCTGCTATTAAAAGACATATTTTTCATCAAATCAAAATAATTTTTGGCTGCATGATAATGGGTTACCCAAGGATCATTCCAGTGGAATTTGGTTGATATCCATCAGTTAAATTCTGAGAAAATGATTTTCAAAGTTTCCATTATTTAACATATTGAGAATTGACCTCCACCCATAAAATGTATATTTTTCATCCAATCACAATGATTTTTTGTAGACTGATAAAGGGTCACTCAAGGATCAATCAAGTGAACTTTGGTTGATATCCATCAGTTACATTCTGAGAAAATGATTTTCAAAGTTTCCACTATATAACATATCGAGAAATGACCTCGGCCCATAAAATGCATATTTTTCATCCGATCACAATGATATTTTGTTGACTGTTAAAGGGTCACCCAAAGATCATTCATGTAAAATTTAATTGGTATCAATTGATTAGAATCTGAGAAAACTCACTTTTTACCATATTTGGAAATTAGCCACGCCCATTAAATCCATGTTTTTCATTGGATCAAAATTTCTTGAACAATTTTGAAAGAGGGTCACCCAAGGATCATTCCTGTGAAGTTTGGTTGAAATCCATCCAGTTGTTTCTGAAGAGAAGATTTTTAAAGAAAAAGTTTACGACCGGACGGACGCACGGACGCACGACGGACACAACGCCATGACAATAGCCCCAGTGGCTTTCAGCCAGTGGAGCTAAAAACTTTACCATTTCCATCTGAGTACTCGAGTACTCAAGTACTCAATCGGAATGGTGATGGAGTACTCTATTAGTAACATTCATACTTGTTACAATGCCTAATTTTAACCATTTAAGACCCCACAATTTTAGAGAAGAATTTTTAAGATTCCTTCTTTATTTCTTTGTTAAATCAAGGATCACTCAAAAGGCAATCATTTTAAATATTTTAATTGAGCATCAAAATACATTGCTATGAACACAATATTAAAGCCTTATAATTTGAGAGAATAAGATTCCCTTCTAAATTTCTATCTTGAATCAGTAATCATGCACCATGGGCCATTTTTCATCACAGAGTATAAACTAATTTTTCTTATTCTGTGAAGTATTTTGAAAGTGCTTGACCTAAGGATTGTTTTTTGAAGTTTGACTGAAATTCTATGGCTGGTTCGGGAAGAGATTAAGACACACAAACAGACAGACCCTGACATTGATCGATAAAAATAGCTCACTTCTAGCACTTTATGCTCAAGTGGGCTAAAATTAAAAATCTGACAACAAATTCCATAAGTATGAACTAAATTCTAGCAAGTATAGAAATTACTCACTTAAAATCAACAAGCATTTGGAAGTATTGCATGGCAATACCAAGTCCCCTACCGGATTTATAAATATATCCCTAGAGCAGTATCTTTTTTGGTGGTAAAGGTATAACTACCTCTCCAAAATATTAGTTGTATCAGATTTTATGTATCAGCTCAATATCTCTGAGGATAAAAAAACAAGAGGGCCATAGTGGCCCTTAATCGCTCACCTGAATGAACAATCTTAAAATGTTTTTCTAAGATTTGACCCCCGTGACCTAGTTTTTGACCCCACTTGACCCAATTTCAAACTTGTCCGAGATTTCATCAAGATAATCATTCTGACCAATTTTCAGGTTGATTGGGCAAAAAATATGGCCTCTAGAGTGTCCACAAGGTTTTTCTAAGATTTGACCCCGTGACCTAGTTTTTGACCCTACTTGACCCAATTTCGAACTTGTCCGAGATTTCATCAAGATATTTATTCTGACCAATTTTCAGGTTGACTGGGCTAAAACTATAGCCTCTAGAGTGTCCACAAGGTTTTTCTAAGATTTGACCCCGTGACCTAGTTTTTGACCCTACTTGACCCAATTTCGAACTTGTCCGAGATTTCATCAAGATAATCATTCTGAGCAATTTTCAGGTTGATTGGGCTAAAAATATGGCCTCTAGAGTGTCCACAAGGTTTTTCTAAGATTTGACCCCCGTGACCTAGATTTTGACCCCACTTGACCCAATTTCAAACTTGTCCGAGATATCATCAAGATAATCATTCTGACCAGTTTTCAGGTTGATTGGGCTAAAAATATGGCCTCTAGAGTGTCCACAAGGTTTTTCTAAGATTTGACTCCGTGACCTAGTTTTTTATCCCATTTGACCCAATTTCAAATTTGTCCGAGATTTCATCAAGATAATCATTCTGACCAATTTTCAGGTTGATTGGGCTAATAATATGGCCTCTAGAGTGTCTACAAGATTTTTCTAAGACTTGACCCTGTGACCTAGTTTTTGACCCCACTTGACCCAATTTCAAAGTTGTCCGAGATGTCATCAAGATAATCATTCTGACAAGTTTTCAGGTTGATTGGGCTAAAAATATGGCCTCTAGAGTGTCCACAACGTTTTTCTAAGATTTGACCCCGTGACCTAGTTTTTGACCCCACTTGACCCAATTTCGAACTTGTCCGAGATTTAATCAAGATGATCATTCTGACCAATTTTCAGGTTGATTGGGCTAAAAATATGGCCTCTAGAGTGTCCACAAGATTTTTCTAAGATTTGACCCCGTGACCTAGTTTTTGACCCCACTTGATCCAATTTCAAACTTGTCCGAGATTTCATCAAGATAATCATTCTGACCAATTTTCAGGTTGATTGGGCTAAAAATATGGCCTCTAGAGTGTCCACAATGTTTTTCTAAGATTTGACCCCGTGACCTAGTTTTTGACCCTACTTGACCCAATTTCGAACTTGTCCGAGATTTCATCAAGATAATCATTCTGACCAATTTTCAGGTTGATTGGACAAAAAACATGGCCTCTAGAGTGTCCACAAGGTAAATGTTGACGACGGACGACGACCGACGCACGACGGACATCAAGTAACCCCAAAAGCTCACCTTGAGCACTTCGTGCTCAGGTGAGCTAAAAAGTCTGGAAATTTCCTGGTATTTTTCTAAGTCCAGCATCCGTATCTTCCACAAAAAACAATGGACCGGAACCAAATTCAAACTTGATCTGTAACTCATTGATGCGGACTCGCATACCAAAAAAAAGCTCAATATCTCCAAGGATTAAGAAAAAAAGTCCGGAAAACTGAAATTCTCTGGTAATTTTCTAAGTCCAGCATCCGTATCTTCCACAAAAATCAATGGACCCTAACCAAACTCGAACTTGTTCTGTAACTCATTGATGCAGACTCACATACCTAAAATCAGCTCAATATCTCCAAGGGTTAAGAAAAAAAGTCTGGAAAACAGAAATTTCCTAGTATTTTTCTAAGGCCAACATCCGTATCTTCCACAAAAATTAATGGACCGGAACCAAATTCAAACTTGATCTGTAACTCATTGATGCGGACTCACATACCAAAAATCAGCTCAATATCTCCAAGGGTTAAGAAAAAAAGTCCGGAAAACTGAAATTTCCTGGTAATTTTCTAAGTCCAGCATCCATATCTTCCACAAAAATCAATGGACCGGAACCAAACTCGAACTTGTTATGTAACTCATTGATGCAAACTCACATACCAAAATCAGCTCAATATCTCCAAAGGTTAAGAAAAAAAAGTCAGGAAAACTGAAATTTCCTGGTAATTTTCTAAGTCCAGCATCCGTATCTTCAACAAAAATCAATGGACCGGAAACAAACTCGAACTCGTTCTGTAACTCATTAATGCGGATGCACATACCTAAAATCAGCTCAATATCTCCAAAGGTTAAGAAAAAAAGTCCGGAAAACTGAAATTCTCTGGTAATTTTCTAAGTCCAGCATCCGTATCTTCCACAAAAAATCTATGGACCCTAACCAAACTCAAACTTGTTCTGTAACTCATTGATGCAGACTCACATACCAAAAATCAGCTCAATATCTCCAAGGGTTAAGAAAAAAAGTCTGGAAAACAGAAATTTCCTAGTATTTTTCTAAGGCCAACATCCGTATCTTCCACAAAAATTAATGGACCGGAACCAAATTCAAACTTGATCTGTAACTCATTGATGCGGACTCACATACCAAAAATCAGCTCAATATCTCCAAGGGTTAAGAAAAAAAGTCCGGAAAACTGAAATTTCCTGGTAATTTTCTAAGTCCAGCATCCATATCTTCCACAAAAATCAATGGACTGGAACCAAACTCGAACTTGTTCTTTAACTCATTGATGCAGACTCACATACCAAAATCAGTTCAATATCTCCAAAGGTTAAGAAAAACAAGAGGGCCGTTGGCCCTGGGTCGCTCACCTGAGAAAAAAGCTTCATTACTTAGGTATGTCCATGCAACCACAGAAAAAGAGATTTTCACTTATTCAATCAGATAACATTTGAAATAATCCTTCTCCCCTCTGCTCCTCTCCTGGTCATCATTTATTTAAGCTTTTTTCGTAAAAGGTCTGTGATCAGCTAATCTATGCCAGATATACAGGCTTAGTCTGAGACTTTTAAAGTTTTCTTTAATGAGTTGAACAATCCATGTCAAATATAAAGGCTGTAGGGACTCAAAATTCTCAACAAAGCACCCCCCTCACCCAAGATGCTCTGCACCTGGTGAATCTACAGTCATGATTTTAGCTAATTCAATTAATTATATGTCAATATATTGATCACCCATGACAATTTTCAAGTCTGTATGGTTCCTGATCCAAGAGAAGAATAAGGTTAAAGATTTCAAATTTGATCCAAAATACTATCCCCTCCCCCCTAATGCTCCGCATCTGGTGGCCCTACATTCATGATTTTAGCTTTTTTATTTTAGATCCACATGCTTATCATCCATGCCAATATTGAAGTCTGTAGGGCTCCTGGTTCAGAAGAAGAAGGTTAAAGATTACAAAATTTTCACAAAAGTACTACCCTCTCCCCCCAGGTGCTCCGCACCTGGTGAATCTACAGTCATGATTTTAGCTATTTATATAAAGGTCCATATGCTGATCATCCATGTCAATATTCAAATCTGTCAGGCTCCTGGTTCAGAAGAAGAAGAAGGTTAAAGATTACAAAATTTTCACAAAAGTACTACCCCCTCCCCCCTGGTGCTCCGCACCTGGCAGCCCAAAAGATATGATTTTAGCTATTTTTATTGAGGTCTATGAGCTGATCATCCATGACAATTTTCAAGTCTGTAGGGCTCCTGGTTCCGAAGAAGAAGAGGCTTAAAGATTACAAAATTTACCCAGAGTACTACCCCCTCCCCCCTGGTGCTCCGCACCTGGTGGCATTACAGTCATGATTTTAGCTATTTTTACTAAGGTCTATGAGCTGATCCTCCACGCCAATTTCAAGTCTGTAGGGCTTGTGGTTCAGAAGAAGAAGAAGGTTAAAGATTACAAAATTTTCACAAAAGTACTACCCTCTCCCCCCAGGTGCTCCGCACCTGGTGAATCTACAGTCATGATTTTAGCTATTTATATAAAGGTCCATATGCTGATCATCCATGCCAATATTCAAATCTGTCAGGCTCCTGGTTCAGAAGAAGAAGAAGGTTAAAGATTACAAAATTTTCACAAAAGTACTACCCCCTCCCCCCTGGTGCTCCGCACCTGGCAGCCCAAAAGATATGATTTTAGCTATTTTTATTGAGGTCTATGAGCTGATCATCCATGACAATTTTCAAGTCTGTAGGGCTCCTGGTTCCGAAGAAGAAGAGGCTTAAAGATTACAAAATTTACCCAGAGTACTACCCCCTCCCCCCTGGTGCTCCGCACCTGGTGGCCCAAAAGATATGATTTTAGCTATTTTTATTCAGGTCTATGAACTGATCATCCATGCTAAGTTTTAAGTCTGTAGGACTACTGGCTGAGAAGAAGAAGAATTTTAAAGATTTTCTTAAAATTTCACCTTTTGTTGCCATAGCAACCAGAGTTTTTCATGGATTTCAATTCTTTTAGCTATTTTTGAAGGGGACCACCTAAGCAACATTTCTGTAAAATTTGGTGTTAATTGGCCTAGTAGTTTAGGAGGAGATGTCGTTTAAAGAAATTGTTGACGGACGCCGGACGACGGACGACGACCGACAACCGACGGACGGACGCCGGAGGAAAGGTGATCACAATAGCTCACATGAGCACTTCGTGCTCAGGTGAGCTTAAAAGTCGGGAAAACTGAAATTTCCTGGTAATTTTCTAAGTCCAGCATCCGTATCTTCAACAAAAATCAATGGACCGGAAACAAACTCGAACTCGTTCTGTAACTCATTAATGCGGACGCACATACCAAAATCAGCTCAATATCTCCAAAGGTTAAGAAAAAAAGTCCGGAAAACTGAAATTCTCTGGTAATTTTCTAAGTCCAGCATCCGTATCGTCCACAAAAATCAATGGACCCTAACCAAACTCGAACTTGTTCTGTAACTCATTGATGCAGACTCACATACCAAAAATCAGCTCAATATCTCCAAGGGTTAAGAAAAAAAGTCTGGAAAACAGAAATTTCCTAGTATTTTTCTAAGGCCAACATCCGTATCTTCAACAAAAATCAATGGACCGGAAACAAACTCGAACTCGTTCTGTAACTCATTAATGCGGACGCACATACCTAAAATCAGCTCAATATCTCCAAAGGTTAAGAAAAAAAGTCTGGAAAACTGAAATTCTCTGGTAATTTCTAAGTCCAGCATCCGTATCTTCCACAAAAATCAATGGACAGGAACCAAACTCAAACTCGTTCTGTAACTCATTGATGCGGACTCACATACCAAAAATCAGGTAAATATCTCCAAGGGTTAAGAAAAAAAGTCTGGAAAACTGAAATCCGGACTGACAGACATACGGAGGGATGGACGGAAGGATGGACGGACAGACGGACGGAGTGCAAACCTATAGTCCCCTTTGGCTTTCGCCGGTAGGGGACTAACAACCTGATTTTTCAGGGTTATCTGGTGGACAGGTACTGTGCTCACAATTTTTTTTTTCAAACTAAACATTTTCATGTATAGTCAAGCAACATCATGTCCTCAAAGAGTTTATATCAGAGAAATTTTGGAAGAAGAAAATGCTAAAAACAAGAGCTGACGTTAAGTGGCATGTGGGTGGGACCATTGTGTAGGAGAAAACAATCTAAAATAGGGGAATTTCCACTAAGCTATAAAATAGATAAAATACCACCAATTTAAGTGTGACATATTATATTTATGTCAAGTCTGAAAATAAACTAATCATAAAAACAGACAGTAATTATGCAACAGACCTGAATTAAGTAAGCAACATTTAGGCCCTCTATCTGATACACCATACTAAGTTTCAATTTGCTGTGATTCATAGTTGCTGAGAAAAGTGCAACAAATGTTTTCATTACAGACTGACAGAAAGATGGATGAAACAAGAGGGCCATAGTGGCCCTAAATCGCTCACCTGAATGAACTGTCGCAAATAGTTTAAAGTAGATTTAGAAAGGATGAAGAATTCTTACCAAATTTCAGGTTGATTGGGCAAATAATGATGCCTCTACACTGCTAACAAGGTTTTTCTAAGATTTGACCCTGTGACCTCATTTTTGACCTCATTTGACCCAATTTCAAACTTGACCTAGATTTCATCAAGAAAATCATTCGGACCAAATTTCAGGTTGATTGGGCACAAAATATGGCTTCTAGTGTGTCTACAAGGTTTTTCCAATATTTGACCCTGTGACCTCATTTTTGACCCCACTTGACCCAATTTCAAACTTGTCCGACATTTCATCAAGAAAATCATTCTGACCAAATTTCAGGTTGATTGGGCAAAAAATATGGCTTCTAGAGTGTCTACAAGGTTTTCCTAAGATTTGACCCCGTGACCTCATTTTTGACCCCACTTGACCCAATTTCGAATTTGTCCGAGATTTCATCAAGACAATCATTCTGACCAAATTTCAGTTTGATTTGGCCAAAAATGTGGGCTCTAGAGTGTCTACAAGGTTTTTCTAAGAATTGACCCTGTGACCTCATTTTTGACCCTGCTTGACCCAATTTTGAACTTGTCCGAGGGTTCATCAGAACAATCATTTGGACCAAATTTCAGGTTGATTGGGCACAAAATATGGCTTCTAGAGTGTCTACAAGGTTTTCCTAAGATTTGACCCCGTGACCTCATTTTTGACCCCACTTGACCCAATTTCGAATTTGTACGAGATTTCATCAAGACAATCATTCTGACCAAATTTCAGTTTGATTTGGCCAAAAATGTGGGCTCTAGAGTGTCTACAAGGTTTTTCTAAGAATTGACCCTGTGACCTCATTTTTGACCCTGCTTGACCCAATTTTGAACTTGTCCGAGGGTTCATCAGAACAATCATTTGGACCAAATTTCAGGTTGATTGGGCACAAAATATGGCTTCTAGAGTGTCTACAAGGTTTTCCTAAGATTTGACCCCGTGACCTCATTTTTGACCCCACTTGACCCAATTTCGAATTTGTACGAGATTTCATCAAGACAATCATTCTGACCAAATTTCAGTTTGATTGGGCCAAAAATGTGGCCTCTTGAGTGTCTACAAGGTAAATGTTGTCGAAACACAATGCACAACGGACGACAGACATCACTCGACCACAAAAGCTCACCTTGAGCACTTCGTGCTCAGGTGAGCTAAAAAGGACAAAAATGGTACACCAGTATACCTGCCTCTTCTTCGAAGAGGGGGTATACTTAGTATAAATTCTCCTTTATCCACAATATTTCTGCCACACAGGATGGTTCCTTTTTTCAAATTTCTCTACTTCTCCATGTTTTCTGCAACATCTTTAAATTTTGACACAGTTCAATTTTTCAAAATATGTGAAAAGCTGGAATCCCTCCTGGTTGTGCGAGTCTTGGTCTATCAATTAAATGTCTTAATTTTTCTTTTGTTTTGGCGTGTCATATTTAGATTTGCTGGAGAACCATAGTAGTAATGGAATACCCAGAGATGGTAAAGTCATGAATGCAAACACCAACCAGTCCAACTGAAATAAAACAAGCAAATTCGTTGAATTGATATCCCCCGCCGAACATATTTTCATTGTTTATGGAGTTAATATCAAACTTAGGTACATGTTATCTTTTATCTACATCAACCTATAGTTTTCAAGAAATAGCGCGGAAACGAATATTACTCCGTATGTATATGGCTTAAACAGTCAGGGGCAGTAACTCTAAATTCGACGGTCGAACCGGGTAACCCCAACGATATGCGCATGTCCTCTTTGTAGTGAAGCTGTGTGCCAAGTTTCATTAAAATCCGGTCTACAGTTTTCAAGAAATAGGGCGGAAACAAATATCACTATGTATGTATATGGCTTAAACAGTCAGGGGCAGTAACTCTAAATCCGACGGTCGATAATATGCCCATGTCCTCATTGTAGTGAAGCTGTGTGCCAATTTTCATTGAAATCTGGTCTATAGTTTTCAAGAAATAGCGCGGACGTATCGACATGGCAAAAACAATATTGGCTTATGTTCCTTCTAACCTACAATCTTTACACCTATTAAATTAAATGAGTCTAAAAAATATCATTTAGGTGATACCAAAAGGGTGATAAAATATTCACTTTATTTGTTGAAATGTCCTCTGCCAATAAAAAGCATGCTGTTCATCTATTCAAATATTTTTTGCAGCCTGATAAAACTTCACAGAAATAAAATTCCCATGATATTTGGTTGAAACCCATCTGTTTAAACTTTGAAAGAAGTTTATTTTTCCCTATATTGGATAATTCACCATATAACATATCAAAAGAAATTACCTCTGACAATAAAATACATATTTTGCATCTGATCACAATATATATTTACAGACTTGTAAAGGATCACTGAAGAATCATTCAAATGAAATTTGGTTGTTATCAATTTGTTAGGTTCTGAGAAAATGATTTTTCAAAGCGTCCACTATATAACATATGGAGAAATGACCTCCGCCCATAAAAATGAACAATTTTCATCTGATCACAATAATTTATTGTAGACTAATAGAGGGTCACTCAAGGATAATTCATGTGAAGTTTGGTTTATATCCATCAATTAGTTTCAAAGAAAAGCCACCTATTACCATATATGGAAATTAGCCACGCCTACTGCAGCCATGATTTTCAATAGATTAAAATTCTTTGAAGGAATCTGATAGAGAGTCACCCAAAGGACATTCCTGTGAAATTTGATTGAAATCCATCCAGTACTTTATGAGGAGAAGATTTTTAAAGTTAAAGTTTACAGACGGACGGACAGACTTACACACAGACGAAGGACAGCCGCCATGACTATAGCTGGCTGGCTTTTTGGCCAGTGTTGCTAAAAACTTACAATGTACATGTTTTGGCAATGGGCTGCCAATATCATATTTACAACAGGAGGGACAGAATGGCCCTGAAAGACTCACCTGAATTTTATTGGTCCAGTGGAACTCATCCAAGAAACTTCTGACAAAGTTTCATTCATATTTGCCTATTTGATGAAGAGGAGATGTAATCCCAAAAGTTTAAAGTGAAAATAGATCCTGCCCACCCATTCATTACTCAAAGGACACAAAATAAGCCCCGCCCTGCCATGCACATATCTATGGCCAATCAAAATTGTGCAATCAAACTTTAAAGAGGATTATCAAAGGAAGATTCTGGTAAAGTTTCATTGAAATTGGCCCAGTGGTTCAAAACAAGATGTTGTTCAAAGATTTGGGGCTCAGAATAAGCCCTGCCTTTCCAGGCCCATATTTATGGGCCAATCATAATTTCACAAACAATTTTTGAAAAGGGTCACCCAAGGTACATTCTGGTAAAGTTTCATTCAAATTGGCCCAGTGGTTCAGGAGGAGATGTCATTCAGAGATTTTAAGCTCAAAATAAGCCCTGCCCTGCAAGGCCTATATTTATAGGCCAATCAAAATTTCATGAACAATTTTTGAAAAAAGGTCAACCATGGAACATTCCAGTAAAGTTTCATTAAAATCTGACCAGTGGTTCAGGAGGAGATGTCGTTCAAAGATTTCAGGCTCAAAACAAGCCTCGCCCTGTCACGCCAGTATTAATTGGCCAATCAAAATTTTGTGAACAATTTTTGAAAAGGGCCACCCAAATAACAATCTGGTAAAGTTTCATTGAAATTGGCCCAGTGGTTCAGGAGATGTCTTTCAAAGATTTCAGGCTCAAAATAAGCCCCACCCTGCCACGCATATATCTATGGGCCAATCAAAATTTCGCAAACAATTTTTGACACGAGGACCATGATGTTCCTATATCGCTCACCTGACTTAGTCAACTCATAACTTGTCAACAATGTTATAAATACCAAAGATTGTCTGATGTACATTTAGGGTGGATTCAATTAATTTCCTCCAACTGCAATTTGATTTTTTTTGTAATTGCAAACAAAGTTATTGAAGGAATTGAACTTTTAACAAGTTTAGTAGACCTAAACCTTAAGAATATCCCTGCCAAGTTAAAATATGCCCAATAGTTAAGGCCAAGATTAACCTTCTCTAATATTTTTGGCAATATTTTGACATTTCCAATACCATGGAAACCAGAGATTTTGATTAAATAAAATTATTTTCACAATTTTGGTAGAGCTTCACCCAAAAAACATCCCTACCAAGTTTCAGCTTAATAAGCCCAGTGGTTTAGGAAGAGAAGAAGTTTTTCTAAGATTTTCAGCCATTTTTCAGCCTTTCTGTTACCAAGCAAACCAGAGTTTTTGATGAAATTAAATTCTTTCAACAACTTTTGAAGAACTTCACCCAAGAAACATCCCTGCCAAGTTTCAATTTGATTGGCCTAGTGGTTTAGAAGGAGAAAATTTTTTCTAAGATTTTTGCGATTTTCAGAAATTTTTCAACCTTTCCATTACCAAGGAAACCAGTGTTTTTGACTAAATTAAATTCTTTTAACAACTTTTGAAGAGCTTCACCCCAGGAACATCTCTGCCAAATTTCAGCTTGATTGGCCTAGTGGTTTAGGAGGAGAAGAATTTTTTCTAAGATTTTCGCAATTTTCAGCCTTTCTGTTACCATGGCAACCAGAGTAATTTATAGAATTAAATTCTTTAACAACTTTTGAAGATTTTCACCCAAGGAACATCCCTGCCAAGTTTCAGCTTGATTGGCCCAATGGTTTAGGAGATGTTTAAAAAAGTGTTGAGGGACAGACAGAAGGATAAACAGACAGACGATGGACGGTGAGTGATCACTAGAGCTCACCTTGAGCACTTTGTGCTCAGGTGAGCTAAAAAGGGTCACCCAAGGTACATTCTGATAAAGTTTCATTGAAATGGGCCCAGTGGTTCAGGAGATGTGGTTCACAGATTTCAGGCTCAAAGAAGCCTCACCCTGTCAAGCCAATATAAATTGGCCAATCAAAATTTTGGGAACATTTTTAGAAAAGGGTTACCAAAGAAACTTTCTGTTGAGTTTCATTGAAAGCGCAAAGTGATTCAGAAGGAGATGTCGTTCAAAGATTTCAAAGTAGAAGATGCCACACCATGCCACACCCACATTAATGGGCCAATCAAAATTTTGCAAACAATTTTTAAAAAGGGTCACCAAAGAAACAATCTGGCAAAGTGTCATTGAAATTCACCCAGTGGTTCAAGAGAAGTAGTTTTTAAGATTGTTGAGGACAGAAGACGCACGACTGATTCAGGGTGATCCTAAAAGCTCCCCTTGAGCAAGTTGTGCTCAGGTGAGCCAGGGGTGTTAAATTCAACTTGTCCGCTTGATGAGTTACACTTGGCCTCGGGCAAGTGAAAAAAACGATAAGCTCGTCCTACTGGACGAGTGCTTTTTTAAACAAGAGGGCCATAGTGGCCCTAAATCGCTCACCTGAATGAACTGTCAAAAATTGTTTACGGTAGGTTTAGAAAGGATGAAGAATTCTGACCAAATTTCAGGTCGATTGGGCAAAAAATGATGCCTCTACACTGCTTACAAGGTTTAAAGATTTGATCTCATGACCCATTTTTTGACCCCACTTGACCCAATTTCAAACTTGTCAGAGATTTCATCAAGATGATCATTCTGACCAAATTTCAGGTTAATCAGGCAAAAAATTATGGCTTCTAGAGTGTCTACAAGGTTTTTCTAAGATTTGACCCTGTGACATCATTTTTGACCACACTTGATCCAATTTCAAACTTGTCCGAGATTTCATCAAGAAAATCATTCTGACCAAATTTTAGGTTGATTGGGCAATAAATATGGCTTCTACTTGTCTACAAGTTTTTTCTAATAATTGACCCCATGACCTCATTTTTGACCCCAATTGACCCAATTTCGAACTTGTCCAAGATTTCATCAAGACAATCATTCTGACCAAATTTAAGATTGATTGGGCAAAAAATATGGCTTCTAGATTGTCTAAAAGGTTTTATAAGATTTGACCCTGTGACTTCATTTTTGACCCCACTTGACCCAATTTCGAACTTGTCCGAGATTTCATCAATGACAATCATTCTGACCAAGTTTCAGGTTGATTGGACAAAAAATATGGTTTCTAGAGTGTCTATTAGGTTTTTCTAAAATTTGACCCCTTGACCCCATTTTTGACCCTACTTGACCCAATTTTGAACTTGTCAAAAATTTCATCAAGCTATTCATTCTGACCCAATTCAAGGTTGATTGAGCAATAAATATGGCTTCCAGCGTGTCTATAAGGTTTTTCTAAGATTTGACCCCGTGACCTCATTTTTGACCCCAATTGACCCAATTTCAAACTTGTCCGAGATTTCATCAAGACAATCATTCTGACCAAATTTCAGGTTGATTGGGCAATAAATATGGCTTCCAGGGTGTCTACAAGGTTTTTCTCAGATTTGACCCCGTGACCTCATTTTTGACCTGGCTTGACCCAATTTCGAACTTGTCATAGATTTCATCAAGACAATCATTCTGACCAAATTTCAGATTGATTGGGCAAAATATGGCTTCTAGAGTGTCTATAAGGATCTTCTAAGATTTGACCCCGTGACCTCATTTTTGACCCCACTTGACCAAATTCCAAACTTGTCAGAGATTTCATCAAGACAATCATTCTGACCAAATTTCAGGTTGATTGGGCAAAAAATATGGCTTCTATAGTGTCTACAAGGTTTTTCTAAGATTTGACCCTGTGACCTCATTTTAGACCAAGCTTGACCCAATTTCAAACTTGTCCGAGATTTCATCAAGACAATCATTCTGACCAAATTTAAGATTGATTGGGCAAAAAATATGGCTTCTATAGTGTACAAGGTTTTTCTAAGATTTGACCCTGTGACCTCATTTTTGACCCCACTTGACCCAATTTCGAACTTGTCCGAGATTTTATCAAGACAATCATTCTGACCAAATTTCAGGTTGATTGGACAAATAATATGGCTTCTAGAGTGTCTACAAGGTTTTTCTAAAATTTGACCCCCTGACCCCATTTTTGACCCAACTTGACCCAATTTCAAACTTGTCCGAGATTTCATCAAAACAATCATTCTGACCAAATTTCAGGTTGATTGGGCAAACAAGAGGGCCATAGTGGCCCTAAATCGCTCACCTGAATGAACTGTCGAAAATAGTTTAAAGTAGATTTAGAAAGGATGAAGAAAATTTCAGATTCGATTGGGCAAAAATGATGCCTCTACACTGCTAACAAGATTTTTCTAAGATTTGACCCCGTGATCTCATTTTTGACCCCACTTGACCCAATTTCAAAATTGACCTACATTTCATCAAGATGACCATTCTGACCAATTTTCAGGTTGATCAGACAAAAAATATGGCTTCTAGAGTGTCTACAAGGTTTTTCCAATATTTGACCCTGTGACCTCATTTTTGACCCTTCTTGACCCAATTTAGAACTTGTCCGAGATTACATCAAGACAATCATTCTGACCAAATTTCAGGTTGATTGGGCACAAAATATGGCTTCTAGCGTGTCTATAAGGTTTTTCTAAGATTTGACCCCGTGACCTCATTTTTGACCCCAATTGACCCAATTTCAAAGTTGTCCGAGATTTCATCAAGACAATCATTCTGACCAAATTTCAGTTTGATTGGGCAATAAATATGGCTTCCAGGGTGTCTACAAGGTTTTTCTCAGATTTGACCCCGTGACCTCATTTTTGACCTGGCTTGACCCAATTTCAAACTTGTCATAGATTTCATCAAGACAATCATTCTGACCAAATTTCAGATTGATTGGGCAAAATATGGCTTCTAGAGTGTCTATAAGGATTTTCTAAGATTTGACCCCGTGAACTCATTTTTGACCCCACTTGACCAAATTCCAAACTTGTCAGAGATTTCATCAAGACAATCATTCTGACCAAATTTCAGGTTGATTGGGCAAAAAATATGGCTTCTATAGTGTCTACAAGGTTTTTCTAAGATTTGACCCTGTGACCTCATTTTAGACCAAGCTTGACCCAATTTCAAACTTGTCCGAGATTTCATCAAGACAATCATTCTGACCAAATTTAAGATTGATTGGGCAAAAAATATGGCTTCTATAGTGTACAAGGTTTTTCTAAGATTTGACCCTGTGACCTCATTTTTGACCCCACTTGACCCAATTTCGAACTTGTCCGAGATTTTATCAAGACAGTCATTCTGACCAAATTTCAGGTTGATTGGACAAATAATATGGCTTCTAGAGTGTCTACAAGGTTTTTCTAAAATTTGACCCCCTGACCCCATTTTTGACCCAACTTGACCCAATTTCAAACTTGTCCGAGATTTCATCAAAACAATCATTCTGACCAAATTTCAGGTTGATTGGGCAAACAAGAGGGCCATAGTGGCCCTAAATCGCTCACCTGAATGAACTGTCGAAAATAGTTTAAAGTAGATTTAGAAAGGATGAAGAAAATTTCAGATTCGATTGGGCAAAAATGATGCCTCTACACTGCTAACAAGATTTTTCTAAGATTTGACCCCGTGATCTCATTTTTGACCCCACTTGACCCAATTTCAAAATTAACCTACATTTCATCAAGATGACCATTCTGACCAATTTTCAGGTTGATCAGACAAAAAATATGGCTTCTAGAGTGTCTACAAGGTTTTTCCAATATTTGACCCTGTGACCTCATTTTTGACCCTACTTGACCCAATTTAGAACTTGTCCGAGATTACATCAAGACAATCATTCTGACCAAATTTCAGGTTGATTGGGCACAAAATATGGCTTCTAGCGTGTCTATAAGGTTTTTCTAAGATTTGACCCCGTGACCTCATTTTTGACCCTAATTGACCCAATTGACCAAATTTCAGGTTGATTGGGCAATAAATATGGCTTCCAGGGTGTCTACAAGGTTTTTCTCAGATTTGACCCCGTGACCTCATTTTTGACCTGGCTTGACCCAATTTCGAACTTGTCATAGATTTCATCAAGACAATCATTCTGACCAAATTTCAGATTGATTGGGCAAAATATGGCTTCTAGAGTGTCTATAAGGATTTTCTAAGATTTGACCCCGTGACCTCATTTTTGACCCCACTTGACCAAATTCCAAACTTGTCAGAGATTTCATCAAGACAATCATTCTGACCAAATTTCAGGTTGATTGGGCAAAAAATATGGCTTCTATAGTGTCTACAAGGTTTTTCTAAGATTTGACCCTGTGACCTCATTTTAGACCAAGCTTGACCCAATTTCGAACTTGTCCGAGATTTCATCAAGACAATCATTCTGACCAAATTTAAGATTGATTGGGCAAAAAATATGGCTTCTATAGTGTCTACAAGGTTTTTCTAAGATTTGACCCTGTGACCTCATTTTTGACCCCACTTGACCCAATTTCGAACTTGTCCGAGATTTTATCAAGACAATCATTCTGACCAAGTTTCAGGTTGATTGGACAAATAATATGGCTTCTAGAGTGTCTACAAGGTTTTTCTAAAATTTGACCCCCTGACCCCATTTTTGACCCAACTTGACCCAATTTCAAACTTGTCCGAGATTTCATCAAAACAATCATTCTGACCAAATTTCAGGTTAATTGGGCAAACAAGAGGGCCATAGTGGCCTTAAATCGCTCACCTGAATGAACTGTCGAAAATAGTTTAAAGTAGATTTAGAAAGGATGAAGAAAATTTCAGATTCGATTGGGCAAAAATGATGCCTCTACACTGCTAACAAGATTTTTCTAAGATTTGACCCCGTGACCTCATTTTTGACCCCACTTGACCCAATTTCAAATTAACCTACATTTCATCAAGATGACCATTCTGACCAATTTTCAGGTTGATCAGACAAAAAATATGGCTTCTAGAGTGTCTACAAGGTTTTTCCAATATTTGACCCTGTGACCTCATTTTTGACCCCACTTGACCCAATTTAGAACTTGTCCGAGATTACATCAAGACAATCATTCTGACCAAATTTCAGGTTGATTAGGCACAAAAAATGGCTTCTAGAGTGTCTACAAGGTTTTTCTAAGATTTGACCCCGTGAACTCATTTTTGACCCCACTTGACCCAATTTCCAACTTGTGCGAGATTTTATCAAGATGATCATTCTGACCAAATTTCAGGTTGATTGGGCAAAAAAAATGGCCTCTAGAGTGTCTACAAGGTTTTTCTAAGATTTGACCCCGTGACCTCATTTTTGACCCCACTTGACCCAATTTCGAACTTGTCCGAGATTTTATCAAGATGATCATTCTGACCAAATTTCAGGTTGATTGGGCAAAAAAAATGGCCTCTAGAGTGTCTATAAGGTTTTTCTTAGAATTGACCCTGTGACCTTATTTTTGACCCCACTTGACCCGATTTCGAACTTGTCCGAGATTTCATCAAGACAATTATTCTGACCAAATTTCAGGTTGATTGGGCACAAAATATGGCTTCTAGAGTGTCTACAAGGTTTTTCTACGATTTGACCCCGTGACCTCATTTCTGACCCCACTTGACCCAATTTCGAAGTTGTCAGAGATTTCATCAAGACAATCATTCTGGCCAAATTTCAGGTTGATTGGGCAAAAAGTGTGGCCTCTAGAGTGTCTACAAGGTTTTTCTAAGAATTGACCCCGTGACCTCATTTTTGACCCCACTTGACCCAATTTCAAACTTGTCCGAGATTTCATCAAGATGATCATTCTGACCAAATTTCAGGCTGATTGGGCAAAAAATGTGGCCTCTAGAGTGTCTACAAGGTTTTTCTAAGAATTGACCCTGTGACCTCATTTTTGACCCCACTTGACCCAATTTCAATCTTGTCCGAGATTTTATCAAGACAATCATTCTGACCAAATTTCAGGTTGATTGGGCAAAAAATATGGCTTCTAGAAAGTCTACAAGGTTTTTCTAAGATTTGACCCTGTGACCTCATTTTTGACCCCACTTGACCCAATTTCGAACTTGTCCGAGATTTCATCAAAACAATCAATTGGACCAAATTTCAGGTTGATTGGGCAAAAAATATGGCTTCTAGAGTGTCTACAAGGTTTTTCTAAGATTTGACCCCGTGACCTCATTTTTGACCCCACTTGACCCAATTTCGAACTTGTCCGAGATTTCACCAAGACAATCATTCTGACCAAATTTCAGGTTGATTGGGCAAAAAATGTGGCCTCTAGAGTGTCTACAAGGTAAATGTTGACGACACACGACACATGACGCACAACGGACGACGGACATCACGCGACCACAAAAGCTCACCTTGAGCACTTCGTGCTCAGGTGAGCTAAAAATGTGGCCTCTAGAGTGTCTACAAGGTTTTTCTAAAATTTGACCCAGTGACCCCATTTTTGACCCCACTTGACTCAATTTGTCCAAGATTTCATCAAGACAATCATTCTGACCAAATTTCAGGTTGATCTGGCAAAAAATGTGGCCTCTAGAGTGTCTACAAGGTAAATGTTGACGACACACGACACACGACGGACGACGGACATCACTCGACCACAAAAGCTTGCCTTGAGCACTTCGTGCTCAGGTGAGCTAACAAAAAAGAACTGAATTTGTCATCCAAAACTCAAAAGTTCAGGTATTTGTCGCTTATTTCCAAAACGAAAGTAAAACTGGAGTTCCTGAGTATCTGATGGATGTTTATTTCTTTCAGGCATGCACATTTTTGTAAGTGCGCGACGGGTTCTCTGTACACAACGTCTTTTAGACTGGGAACTCAGTCTGATTTGCCCTACAATTAATGTACTAGGTAACCCAGTCAAGTGATTGTAAAAATAAGCACGTAACACAGTCTATATTGTTAATTTTGTCACCGACGAGTGAAATTGTTATAAGGACGAGTACCTTTTTCCATCAACTCGTCCTACAGGACGAGTAGACAAGGGAAAAATTTTACACCCCTGTGAGCTTATAATCTGTTTTAGAAAGGTTGCTCATTGATATTGACAGCTTGCTGAAGCTTACAAATGACATTTTACATACCACATGTGGGGAAAATCTTCTATCATATTCCCTACTATTTACTATTCCACCTTCACCTGGGGCACTTGTATATCCAACCTGATATAAAAATATACATATAATTTTGATTAGCATTTCTATTATGACAGACATATACGCTATATAAGTGTTAAAATGGCTATTTAAATACATATATACAGTTCTTTATAAATAAAATTATCCAAAATGTATCTGTTCGTAGACTGTAGTTAAAGGGTTTTGGTTCCTAGCAATGCTTTTATCTTATTCATGTGCACAACTTAGAATAGTTAATCCTATAACATTTCAAGAGCCAGAGAATCTAGGTCTTATGGTCCTCTACTATTTGTCCTATATGGTTGCCTAGAAATGTTGAGCGCAATAATTTCTTTAGGTTTCTTTAACTTCTTTAGGTGCCTTCTACAAGTGTTTAAAACAAATCTAGCTTGGTTGCCAGATCAGCAAGGGTTTTCAGTGTAATTAGAAACATGTTGACTGAAAATTTTAAGAGATTTTGAATTTCCAATTAGAGCAAGACTTATCCATGAAACTGGACATTTTCAATACACAGTTAATATATCCTATAGCCATATCCTAGTTAATTAAAACAAGAAGCCCTTGACGGCTTGTATCACTCCCCTGGCTTTGAAATATCTATCAATGAGAAACTCAGTCAGTTATGGAAGTTTACTAAGAAATTTGTGAAGGAGACAAAAAATGAAAAGAAAAGTCGTTTTTAGAGAAGGCTAAATCTTATATGGAAAGCCTTTTTTCAAAATATTATATGAGTATTTATTCTTAATATTAAATGTTCTTTTTTTTTATAAAAAAAAAGATAGATATGTCTTAACAATAAAAAAATAATATATATAGCATGGGGAAATGACAATCATTTTCGTGATCATAAAGGCGTAGTGGCATATTTTGAAGGCATAGTGGTATATGCGCATGACTATATTGCCTGATTACATTCAATCTCTATTAATAATAAAAGATGATTACAGCGGTTTTTCTGTGGATAAGGCTATTTATTTTTGTGAATCTGAACTTCTTTTTTATTGAAAATATGATTTTATTCATTTTGATCTTACTTTTTTTCTTTGACACGTAATTAGCATCCCTACTATAAATAACTATAACTATAACTGTTTTATTCGTGATTTAGGCCTCCGGCCCATTACACATATACATTTTACATGACAAGTAAACATATGATGAAAGTGAGGTATCAGGAATGAGAAGTTTATATGTGATAACCGTGTTGTGTAATCATTACCGTGGACTTACGGATTTTCTCTTTCTCAATAAGTGATAGATAAAGGTAGATATGTTTTTGATAATTACTGGATTAGTGTTTGAAATGAGTCTGATAAACTCCGATGTTTTATCTTTTGTTGGCGATATACATCTTTTTACGCACTGATCTCGGAGAGTGGAATATAGTGTACAATCAAAGAAGGCGTGTAATTCGTCCTCTATGGCTTCGATTTCAATCTGTTCTTTACAGAATGTGCACAATCGTAGGTTCAGATCAATCCCTGTTCGTCTGCCTATTTCAATGTTAAGTGAATGATTAGCACATCTGAAATTTGACAAAGCTTTTCTTAGATAGTATGGGATATCATATGATAAATAACGTTCTACGTTTAGTTGAGTCTTAAACTTTTTATATAGATGACATCTACCTGAAGAATCAATATCACTTTTCCAAGTTTGCACGGCACAATCTGTAATTCTGTGTTTAAATACACTGATAAATCTACATGCATCTCCAATATCTTGTGATAACCAGACGAAACCGAAGCCATAGCGGAATAGTAAATCTTTAACGTTAGTCACCCAATTTATACGACCAGATTCATCCTGATTTTTCAGCATAACATAACTATTTCTCGGAAAACGAAAATCAGGCATTTGTATCAAACGACACCAGTACTTAATAAGATTGACATAGTAAGTTGTATAGAGAGGTAGTCGTCCACATTCTCCCAACGCCATGCTGTTGTTGACAAAGTTCGGTAAACCAAGAAAAGTCTTACAAAACTTGGCATGAACTGATTCAATTTGGTGAGCGTATTCATAACCCCATAGTTCACTACCATAACAAAGTATAGGTTTCACCATCGAGTCAAACAGATCAAAAATATCTTTCAGATCAAAATAGCCGAACTTGCTTTGGTAATTCAGAATAGACCTAACACTTTTTTGAGCTTGTGCTGCTAAAGTAGATTTAGCCCTCGTCCATTTTAGTTTGGGTGTACAGTCAAAACTGTCAATAGCGGCCACCCACGGGACATGACAAAATCGACCGCATACGGGAGTTGGCCGCTTAACGGAAAATACCCCCCCCCCCCCCCCCCCGGCGGCCGCAGAGACGAACAACATTTGGTTAATATCATAACTCCATCGGATGGAACACCGAAAATTTAGTATTCCTGTCAAAAAGATTCCATTCAAAATCGGCGATAGAAGACCAAAATATTTAAAATATTTCTTGAATGGCGGTATTTACGATGTTTTGGTCATTCACGATCAATATGTTCTCACCTGGGGAATGTAAACAGCGTATGTATTGTCACAGGAACCAGAAAAGAATTTAATTAACTTCGTGTAAAAAAGATGATGTTTTAAATTTTGACACCGATAATATTCCTGATTACTTAAGATATATTATTATTCATTAGAAAAAGTGACAATTTCAAGTTCATTCCATGAAAGTATAAATGCGCCGGAGATACGACGTTTTTAGTGTTCATATTTTATAGAAGCGAGTTCCTGTGGATTTGGCGGCAATTTGTTTCGCGTGCGTGGGATGTAAACAAAGTCGAGTTTTCCGGTATGCTTGACGACGTTAGTTGACGTCATTTGGAAAATCCCCAGACATTTTCGACAAGCGGCGATTATTCCACGGAATCAACCGATACTAAACAAAAAATACGGCGATTTCATCAATCTGTTATTTATTTTTTCATCTGTGTATCATTAATTTTCTAAGAGGACACGATTTTTGATGCAAAGAAGAGGAAAAAAAAAAACGGTTTTTCTGACAAAAAAAAAATACTTCCGGAGCCGACGAAGGGAAATCCCCTACGAGATCAATCCGTCAAAAATGCGTTTCGATAGTTCGGACAAACAGCAACGTTTAATAGGCTTACTAATCGGAATATTAATAATCTGCTCCCGTTATAAATCAACTAATATGCGGGTCGCTCAGACAACACAAATTAGTAGACTTGTTGATAAGGTAAGCGTCACGGTAAATGCATACGATAATCCAAACGCGTTATCGAATTTTCGTTAATCAGCGAGTCACCTGTCATAATTTGATGACTCGCGTGACCGCTTAAGGGGATATACAATGAGTGCTATACAGACAATGAAAGGTGACCGCCGGCCACATACGACAGAATGCCGCTATTCACAGTAACTTTAAAGAGTAAATTTGCGCGGGCGGACCTGAGCTGGCTGCATACGGCAGTTTGACCGTTATTCTCAGGTGACCGCTCGCACAGTTTTGACTGTATATAATAACCCCATGTAACGATAATAAGATACTGTGTCAATTTGCTTATTCCCATAAAACCATTTTTCATTGTCTCGCAGCGGGCCTCCGTTTCTGAATACTAAAATTTTAGTTTTGTCAAAGTTAATTTTCATTCCCGATTTTTGACAAAAATGTTCGACTGTATTTATTTGTTGTTGTAATTTTATTACTGTTTCTGCGCAACTTGCCACGTTGTCTGCGTACATTAAACTTAAAATGTCAGGGATGTTATTTGTTAAGAAAATTCCTGATTGACAATTTTCTCGCAGTAACCCGGACAAGTCGTTGATAAAGAGTGAAAATATTTGGGGACTACTGACACAACCTTGTCGCGTACCGACCGTACAAGGGAAATAACTCGTTATTCCCGCTTCTGTTTTGACACACGCGGATAGTCTCCCATATATCGATTGTAATATACGTAAAAATTTACCATGGATACCCTTCTTTTGCAAGCTATGCCAAAGCACGTTGTGTTTTATTCGATCGAATGCTTTCGAAAAATCTATGAATAGACAATAAAACCTACCCCCAGTTTTAGAAATGTACTTTTGAGCAATAGCATTCAGAGTAAATAGGTTATCGGTAGTAGAATATCCGGCTCTGAAGCCAGATTGTGATTCGTCAATAATGTTGTTTTCATTTGACCATTCCGTCAATCTTTTGTTGATAACTGAAGCGAACAATTTACTGACAACATTTATTAGAGAAACAGCCCGGTAGTTATTTGGGTCTAGTCGTGAGCCTTTCTTGAAAATAGGACAAACTAGAAAGCCATGAATGGCTTGAGTCGCTCCACAGGCTTGAAATAGCAAATCTTAGGTTTGCCTAGATTTAAAGGTATTTTGGGTTCTACAGATGTTGAAATGAATTTCAAAGTTTCCAACACATAGAGAAATGACCTCTGCCCATAAAAGACATATTTTTCATCCAATGACATTAATTTTGCGCTGCATGATAGAGGTTCACTCAAGGATCATTCCAGTGAAATTTAGTTGATATCCATCAATTACATTTTGAGAAAATGGTTTTTAATGTTTCCACTATATAACATATAGAGAAATTACCTCCACCAATAAAATACATATTTTTCATCAGATCACAATAATTTTTGTAAGACTGATAAAGGGTCACTAAATGATTATTTCAGTGAAATTTGGTTGATATCCATCGATACAGCCTGAGAAATTGATTTTCAAAGTTTCCACTATATAACATATAGAGAAATGACCTCCGCCCATAAAATACATATTTTTCATCAGATCACAATAATTTTTGTAAGACTGATAAAGGGTCACTCAAGGATCATTCCAGTGAAATTTGGTTAATATCCATCAATTACATTCTGAGAAAATGATTTGTAAAGTTTCCACTATATAACGTATAGAGAAATGACCTCCGCCCATAAAATGCATATTTTTCATCCGATCTCAATAAATTTTGGTAGCCTGATAAAGGGTCACCAAAGGATCATTCATGTAAAATTTAATTGGTATCCATCAATTAGAATCTGAGAAATCTAACTTTTTACCATATTTGGAAATTAGCCACGCCCATTAAATCCACGTTTTTCATTGGATCAAAATTTCTTGAACAACTTTGAAAGAGGGTCACCCAAGGATCATTCCTGTGAAGTTTGGTTGAAATTCATCCAGTAGTTTCTGAGAAGAAGATTTTTAAAGAAAAAGTTTACGACCGGACGCACGCACGGACGCACGGACGGACGGACGGACGACCGCACGACGGACACAACGCCATGACAATAGCCCCAGTGGCTTTCAGCCAGTGAAGCTAATAATACTTTTAGCCCAATCATAAGGGAATTCCCCATGATCAAAAATAGAGTTGAAGAGGTCTGTGAGTGTGGGAGATATTTCATCACAAGTATGTTGAAAAAATTCGGGAGTTAGACCGTCGGGGCCTGGACTTTTAACTGATTTTAGATTACGAATGGACCAGACAATTTCTGAAATTTCGAAAGGATTGTTTAGTGGGGCAGCTGCTTCCAGCTTGTTGCTGTTGACGCGCTCGGGTTCTGGGGTTATAATCGGGTCATCCTCATGGAATAAATTCTTAAAATACGTGAACCATTCTGTGGCATTCAGACCTTTAGATTCCTTAGTGGACGATTTAGGGGTCGATTTGCCCTGTTTAATGACTTTCCAAAAGCTAGATGGATCACGTCTAGAATCTACTAATAATATCCTCTGTTTCTCCTCATAGTCAAGACGAGCGGTTTTACAGACACCTTTAAAATAATTTCTACTTGAAATATATCTCTCAAGGGAATGTAAAGAATTATTAAATCTGTAGTTACGTAGATCTGTATTTTTTTCAGATTTTGCACGTTCACATTCATCATTCCACCATTTTGCATTTTTGCAATCTGGTTTGTAAATTTTATCGTTAATTTGCATACACCGTGCCGCACTCTGATATACATTTATGAGATTATTGGCTACATTTGAAATATCATTATTTAAATTGTGAAATTTAGGTTGGCGTAGTCTTGGCAACCCTTCTTTGAGGTTATTAAAGAAAATTGAGGATTTATCATTATTCCAAATAAATCTTAATCTTCGAGTAACTTGGGTTACGCTACTTTCATTATTTTCGCGAGTTTGTTGGACGACTACCGGTCTAAACTTTAGTGTGCAGTATAATGGAAAATGCACTGAGTTGTCCCTATCTTCGACATGGAACATTTCTATGTGTTTAAACAAATCAGATGAGACAATATTATAGTCTACCATACTACATCCGTCATTTGCAATACATGTAATTTCTCCATTAGGGTCTCCGACAGATCGGCCATTGACAATATGGACATCAAACAGGCAACACAGCTCCATTAAGGATATTCCAAAAGTATTATAGCGTGTATCATCTTTACTCTTTCTGGGTAAATTGAATATATCGCCTTCATAATCAGATTGACCAAAAATTGCATCTAGCGAGTCTTCAGGTATGAAATCAAGAAAATCTTTACATCTTGCGTTAAAATCACCTGCAAGAAATAGTGCACAATCGGGGTAACTCAAACAGACGTCATTTAATGAGTTTTGTAAAAGTTTTATACCATCCTTTTCTTCCGATTCTTTATAAATCGGAGAGCCCTCTGGAGAAACGTATGCAAAGCAAAAAATTATATCTCTAACATTAGAAAAATGAGACATGTTAAAATGCAAGAATACACAGTTTTCAACAGAATTGAATATACCAGAAACATTCAGCAATTTAACTAGTTCTTCTTTAATGAATACTGCGATACCACCGCTATTACGGCATAATTTCTTCTTCTTTCTTACATGATCGTAAGTAATAAACCCTGGAAGAAATGAATCGAACTCTAAGTTATAGTCTGACCAAGTTTCGTTTAGTCCGATTACGTCAAACCATAGAGATATTGTATGATTTCAGAGTAAGTAGCGTATTTCTTTAAACCTTCGATATTCCAAGTAAGAATTTTGATCGAAATTTCTGTATCTTCCATTACAGGTGATATATAGGAGACAATTGGATTTCGGATTGGTTCATTGTCTGTTAATTGATTGCGAGGGCCTTGACCAATATCCTATGTAAGGATACTGGGAGATCCAAAATATTCATTATCGCTATTTCCGGCGTCATCCTCGTTCAGATTACGCTGGGTTAACACTTGCGCTAAAGTATCAGTTCGATCATTTTCTCCAGGGCTCTCGGATTTGCCAATAAGAATTGGCTTATCAGTAATAGGGTCATACTTATAATTTCATCGTTAATGATAAGTTTGTCAAATTTAATTCGTGCCTCGTCACCATTTTTGCGGGCACGCAATAGTTCTTCACCCAAAACTCGTCTAGCGTGACGTACTCTGGGGGTAAAGTCTTCGGCGACACGATATCGAGAAGTGCTGTCCAGATTTTCTCTAGCTAGTCTAATGACCCTTTCTCTGTCCTTGAACTATTGAATTTTGCGATGATTGGGCCATCGTTTTTCCTGTTTGGGACTCGGAGTCTATGTACTCGTTCCAGTTCGATCGTTTCATCGGCTGACATCTCAAGTTCTTTTATAAAAAACTCTCGCAACTTTCTTTCGCTGTCTTCCCATTTTTCATTTGAGCGACCTGCTATTCCGTGAAATATTAAGTTGTTCCTTCTAGACTGGCCTTCTATATTATCTATTCGATTTTGTAATTGATCAACTTTACGACAAAGATTCCGGTTCTGGTCTTTTAATACCTTATTCTCAGTTTGGAGTTTTTCACATGTGCCGGAGATAGTGTTAACTTTCTCTGTAAGCGATTGCAAACCGTTTTTTATTTCATCCATATTTCTCTTCATGTCCGTCCGTAATAAAGTCAGTGCGTTTACTATGCTAGCGTCACCAGAATCTTGAGATTGGGATTGAGATCTGAGTAACCGCAAATCACCAGCATTGTCTGCCTCAAGGAATGATTGACTGTTATTGATCGCTGGAGTTCCAGTTGTCCTCTTGCTCGAGGATTTACTGTCACCCCTGCCCTTAGGCCCTGGATTCTGTTCTATGCCACCTATAACCAATAATATACTGAGGCACACAGTTAGCCGAAGCAGTAGTCTACCAGATATCGTTAATGTTTTACATTGAAACTTGTCTTTCGGGCCTGGCATGTTGAACGTTCCAATACGACTTCTCCATAAGGCTATGCAAACACCCATGTTGATACGTGGAAAGCGAGATAACTGTGACGTTCAAAAGTATATAGTAGCTGCGTGGTTGTCTCCCTTGACTTTAGTTGAATCGCGTGTGTGTGGTATACTGCTCTCAATAGTTTACCCTTAACAATACGCCTATATAAATAGACCACATGAATGTAAAGGATACAAAAGGGTAAATCATAACAATAATGGCTGGATTTGTAATGTAAATTCGTGGATCCTCCTCACTTTTGTCCAAGTTTTTGCCAAAAACACGAATTCTGCCAATCCAACGACCAACTGCTTACGTTAAGTATCACCGTTGAGAAATAATACCTCTCCTTCTGCCTCTCATATCTTATCGAACTATTGAACTTTGGTCATTTTTTCAAGTTTTCTGTCGACGGTAGAAAGTTCGGTGTGTATCGCCTACAATGATAACTAAACCCCCAAATCATCAACAAAATGTTGCATGATAGCTACCCCCCTCCCCCTTCTCTCCTTCACCTTTTATCCCTTCCCTTTAATAGAAGATATTGTATACTAAAAGAATATTTCAAAGGATATAAATAAAGAAAATTTGAATATTAAAGAAAATCAAGGTAGGTCTTTGTTTATGTATGAAAGGAATTTTTAACTAGAAAGCCACGAATGGCTTGAGTCCCTTCACAGGCTTGAAATTCTTGTAATAGAAAATAAAACTTTTAAAATGATTTTAAGATATTTTGGGTTCTACTGATGTTGAGATTGATTATCAAAGTTTCCACTAAATAACATAAAAGAGAAAAGACCTCTGCCCATAAAATATAATTTTTTCATCTGATCATGATAATGTTTGGTAAACTCATATAGGGTCACTTTAAGGATCATTCAAGTGAAGTTTGATTGATATCCATCAGTTACATTCTGAGAAAATGATTTTCAAAATGTATACTATATGACATATTGAGAAATGACCTCCGCCCATAAAATACAAATTTTTCATCTCATCAAAATAATTTTTGATAGTCTGATAGAGAGGGTCACTCAAGGAACATTCCAATGAAATTTGGCTGAAATCCATCAATTACATTCAGAGAAAATGATTTTCAAAATGTATACTATATGACATACTGAGAAATGACCTCCGCCCATGAAATACATATTTTTCGTCTGATCAAAATAATTTTTGATAGTCTGATAGAGGGTCAATCAAGTATCATTCCAATGAAATTTGGCTGAAATCCATCAATTACATTTAGAGACTAGAAAGCCATGAATGGCTTGAGGTCCCCACAGGCTTGGAATTCTTGTTATAGCCAATCAAAGTTTTGACTAGATTTTAAGATATTTGGGGTTCTACTGAAGTTGAAAATGATTTTCAAAGTTTCAATTATATAACATATAGAGAAAAGCATTCTGCCCATAAAAGACATATTTTTCATCCAATCACAATAATTTTTGGCTGCATGACAATGGGTCACCCAAGAACCTAGCAATGAAATTTGGTTGATATCCATCAATTACATTCTGATACAAGAGTGCCATCGTCACAAAATACGCCGCCACATTGCTGCTGTTTCACAGAAATAATTGTAGACACTACTTATTTTGACAGAACCAAATTGAAAATGACCAAGTTTCATTTAAATCAAGACAAAAAGTTAGGAGGAGTTGCCTTCACAAAGCTGCAATTTCAATAAGCCCCAGGCACTAAGTTTTAAGGGGGCATAATTCAGGGAAATAAATGAGCCATAAAATCCTTGATCCATGTACATCTTCAAATTATGGTGATGAATTGACCAAGTTTCATTTAAATAAAGACAAAAAGTAAGGAGGATTTGTGTTCAAAAGGCTGCCATTTCAATAAGCCCTAGATACTAAGTTTTTAAGGGGCATAACTCAGGCAAAAATCAACAAACCGTAAAATCCTTCCTTCATGAACATCTACCAATTGAGGTGATAACATTGACCAAGTTTCAAGAAGATCCAGCCAGAAACTTAGGAGGAGTTGCGTTGACAAGAAAAGTGGACCCAGAGACTAAGTTTTTAAGGAGCATAACTCAGGCAAAAATTAACGAACCATAAAATCCTTCCTTCATGCACATCTACCAATTGAGGTGATAACATTGACCAAGTCTCAAAAAGATCCAGTCAGAAACTTAGGAGGAGTTGCGTTGAGAAGAAAAGTGGACCCAGAGACTAAGTTATCAAGGGGCATAACTCAGGAAAAATCAATAAACTGTAAATTCCTTCCTTAATGCACATCTACCAATTGAGGTGATTACATTGACCAAGTTTCAAGAAGATCCAGCCAGAAACTTAGGAGGCGTTGCGTTGACAAGAAAAGTGGACCCAGAGACTAAGTTATCAAGGGGCATAACTCAAGCAAAAATCAACAAACCGTAAAATCCTTCCTTCATGCACATCTACCAATTGAGGTGATTACATTGACCAAGTTTCAAGAAGATCCAGCCAGAAACTTAGGAGGAGTTGCGTTGACAAGAAAAGTGGACCCAGAGACTAAGTTATCAAGGGGAATAACTCAGGCAAAAATCAACGAACGGTAAATTCCTTCCATCATGCACATCTACCAATTGAGGTGATAACATTGACCAAGTTTCAAGAAGATCCAGCCAGTAGTTTAGGAGGAGTTGCGTTGACAAGAAAAGTGGACCCAGAGACTAAGTTATCAAGGGGCATAACTCAGGCAAAAATCAACGAACGGTAAAATCCTTCCTTCATGCACATCTACCAATTGAGGTGATAACATTGACCAAGTTTCAAGAAGATCCAGCCAGTAGTTTAGGAGGAGTTGCGTTGACAAGAAATGTGGACGGACGTACGGACGGACAGATGGACGGACGGACAGACGGAGAAGATGACGCCAATATACGTCCGCCTCCGGCGGTGTATAAAAATGATTTTGAAAGCTTCCACTACATAACATATAGAGAAATGACCTCCACCCATAAAATACATACTTTCCATCCGATCACAATAATTTTTAGTAGACTGACAAAGGGTCACTCAAGGATCATTCATGTAAAATTTAATTTGTATCTATCAATCAGAATCTGAGAAAACTCACTTTTTACCATATTTGGAAATTAGCCACGCCCATTTAAATCCGTGTTTTTTATTGGATCAAATTTCTTGAGCAACTTTGAAAGAGGGTAACACAAGGATCATTCCTGTGAAGTTTTATTGAAATTTATCCAGTAGTTTCTGAGGAGAAGATTTATAAAGAAAAAGTTTACGAATGGACAGACGCACGCACGACGACACAACACCATGACAAAAGCCACATTGGCTTTCAGCCATTGGTGCTTAAAATGCTTTTCAAAGTTTCCACTATATAACATATAGAGAAATGACCTCTGCCCATAAAATATATATTTCTTATCCTATCAAAATAATTTTTGGTACACTGATAAAGGGTCACAAAATGATCATTCCAGTGAAATTTGGTTGATATCCAAAAATTACATTCTGAGAATATGATTTTCAATATTTCCACTATATAACATATAAGGAAATGACCTCAGCCCATAAAATACAAATTTTTTATCTGATCACAATAAATTTTGGTAGACTGATAAAGGGGCACCGAAGGATCATTCATGTAAAATTTGAATGGTATCCATGAATTAGAATCTGAGAAAACTAACTTTTTACCATATTTGGAAATTAGCCACGCCCATTAAATCCATGTTTTTCATTGGATCAAAATTTCTTGAACAACTTTGAAATAAGGTCGCCCAAGGATCATTCCTTTGAAGTTTGGTTGAAATTCATCCATTAGTTTCTAAGCAGAAGATTTTTAAAGAAAAAGTTTACGACCGGAGGCACAGATGCACAGCCTTTCAAAGTTTCCACAATATAACATATAGACAAATGACCTCCGCCCATAAATGCATATTTTCCAGAAGATCACAATGATTTTTTCTATACCAATAAAGGGTTGCTCAAGAAACATTCAAGTAAAATTTGGTTGATATCCATCTGTTACATTCTGAGAACATGATTTTTAAAGTTTCCACTATACAGTGGTCTCGCGATAGCTCGAACACACACGGGACAGACTGATTTGCTCGAGTCATCACATGATTCGAGTTAATGCGAGTAAGCAAATTTGCCCTCTATGAAGACTTCTTTTTAAACCTACATTTGCATAGTTTGCCTGCAAAACATGCAGTACCTATGTAAAAATCTCCCCGAGGAATAGTTATACAAAATATATAACTCTGATTTAAAAAGATTTGTTAAATCAGGCGATTTAATTTGATCAAATCGCAAGAGTGAAAAGAGAAAGATCCACAAAAGTCAATGAAGGCATCGGCGTCAAGTGGTGTCTGTTCTTTTTTTTTCAGCAGATAATAAAAATTTAAGGTGAAGCGGGATTCAAAACAATTCAAAATAGACGCGTTTTACTTTAACCACGTTTTTATGCCGAACAATGTCAGTTGGCCACCGAAAAATTGAAACTACAGCTGAAAAAAATGCAGCAATGATGTTTCGGAGGGCAATCGTTAATATCTTTTGTTATAAATATGAATAATTTTCTGAATTACTCACGAGGATGATTTTCGAAAGACTTTCATAAAAAAAATGATTATTAACTCGGGCAAGAAATCCAAAATTGTAGTTCTTGTGTATTGCACTTCTCCTTAATGAGATCTATCCACCCATAAAGATTCAAGGTGATAGCTATTATACTTTAAGAGATTTGCTCCAAACAAAATTTAAGTATCAAAAATAACAAGGGGCAATAACTCCAAAATTATGCAAGTAAGAGTTGTAGTTCTTGAGCACTGCACCTCATCCTCCATGAGATCTACGCATACATAAAGTTTCAAGTTGATAGCTTTTATACTCTAGGAGATGTGCTCCGAACAATATCTCAGTATAAAGAATAACAAGTGGCAATAACTCCAAAATTATGCAAGCAAGAGTTGTAGTTCTTTGCATAGCATTTCTCCTCCATGAGATCTATCCACCCATAAAGTTTCAAGTTGATAGCTATTGTACTTTAGGAGATATACTCCAGACATAATCTAAGTATGAACTAGAGGTGCCTGAGCGCCTGATTTGCTCCACAGGCCTGAATATCCTGATAATGATTATTAGAGGATGATAAGGCTGTTAAAAATAAAGATCATTCAGGTGAAATTTGTTTGAAATCCAAAAATAAAAACTTCAATACTAACAGAATGTTACTGCATAATATATTGGTATTTTGTCCACAAAATTTTGATTGTAGATCTTTCCGCTGTTCATTAAACACCACTACAATAATTGTTTGTCACAAAAACAAAATTCCATCTAATGATAATAAGAAGTTATCCAATATTTTTATTCTGCCCAATGCCTTAGAGTGCAGTCAACTCAGCCTTTTCTTCCCCACTCTGAACCCCAGTAGGCCACTTTACACCACTTGATCTCTTTGTGCAGAGTCACCCTTTGTTCAACTAAACTGACCAATTCTAAGGAAGTATCTCAGGCTCCCTATTTCACCTAATGTTTCTACACATTTGGATTCTAACAAAGCTTATGTTCCATCTAACCTACAATCTTTACATCCATTAAATTTAATGAGTCTAAAAAAAATCATCATTTAGGTGATACCAAAAGGGTGGTCAAATATTCACTTTATATCTTGAAATGTCCTCTGTCAATATAGAGCATGCTGTTCATCTAATCAAATACTTTTTGCAGCCTGAAACAACTTCACAGAAATAAAATTCCTATGATATTTGGTTGAAATCCATGAAATTTCATCAAATTATGAACATAAGACTTGGAGAAATGAAAGAATAACTGAATTTTACACGCTAACGTAAAGGTAACAAACATTTAGCTCCCTTTTTCCATATTTTTTTACTTTAATTTCAAATTGTTTATAGTAATGGATATCTGATTTGCTACTCAAATATGAAATTTCACTAAATTCTGACTGTTACACTAGGATAAATTTGAGAAAAACTGTTTTTTACCCTAAGTCCCTTTTTCCAAACTCAGTATTCCTCATAATTTCCGACTGGATGAGATTTTTCGCTCTTGAATATCTGAGCCAGATTGATCCCTGCTTACCATTGCAAAATTATAGCCAATTATAAAGTTTTAATTTTCCTTATTGTGACCTTGACACATGACCTTGACTGATGACCTTGAACTTAACAATAAAATTGGTTTGTCACAAGCATTGCATATGTGGAATATGAAGACTAGATCCGTAACCAATCAAAAGTTATGGCCAGTTTAAGTTTTTGAATGACAAAAAGAGAGTTTATAAAAAGATTATACCATTATGTTTCCTTTTCCCATGACACCTTTTTTATTTAAAATGTAAATTTTCAATAGTTTAAGGTCAAGAGGATCTGATTTGCTACTCCAATAGGAAAATTTCATAGAATTCTGACTATTAGACTAAGAGAAATTGGCAAAAAACAATTTTTTTACATTAAAGTCCCTTTCCATGACGCAGCCTTAAATTGAGATAATTCATAAGAGGGTGTCTTGTTAATTTCGTTGGAAGATTATATATAATTGATTGATTGATTGATTGATTGAATGGGGTTTTACGCCGCTTTCAACATTATTTCAGTTATATCGCGGCGGCTGGAGCACCTAACAATGGATTCCTGGTATTTCTCACGCCAGTACTACGATTACATCCTTTCCTAGTCTCCAGCTACTATCTCACATAGATCTACGATTATGGACCCATTGGTGAGAGACAAATAGTTGGAAAAAATGAGTGCCGCCGTCGGGGATCGAACCCATGACCTCTAGTTTGACAGTCCGACGCGCTACCAACTGGGCTATGACAGCGGCTGCAGCGTTTTTTTTCCTTCTTTGAACGGGTCCGGTAAACGGACCCGTTCCCATTGACGAAAACTACTATTTTTTCCCAAAATGAGAGAATGAAATTCCCAATTCAAAGCTAATTCTTGAAGTAAACATAAACTATGATTATTTCCTATTGGAAAACCTGGAAGTACTTTTAGCAATAAATATCTGTGTTGTAATTTGTCAACAAGAGGGGAATTTCCGAAGATCAGTTTATTTTAGTCACATGGTTCTTGATTTCATAGGCATAAACAAATACGAAACAGGAAACCGAGTGTATTTTGGATTACTCGGAAGTTATCCCATTACAAAACTGCATATTTTTGTGAAGCCAAGATATTGCGATTTTTGGACCTGATTTGCAGTAGACAATCTTTTTGCATTTATTTATCAATTGATGTAAGATAAATTCTAAAGGAAAAAAAACTTACTAGAATGAAGGACTTTTGGTCATGGTTGAAGCAAATTATTTTCCTGTTATATTACCCAAATTATAATTGTTTATCTTTGTTTAATTTTAGTAAACAAAGTTGATTGTTATTCACGATCTCGGCACCTCTCAGAACCAATCTGAATTGTCTTTCAAACATTCTACAGCAGGTAGAACACCTGAGTATATGATCTATTTTCAAAATATGTTTAAAAAGTTTCTATGATATTAGTAGAAATATTCATTTATAGCTGTTTTAAAAACAATAGGATTGAATATGTATTTGTTTTCTGTTGATTCGTACCCAAGAATGTTCAACCCACGAATTTATTATAGAACTTGATTTATCTATATTTTAGGTTTAACCATGATATTTTTTTAACAAAAAACTCAGTGACATTTCTAGATTTGATATAAAACATTTATTCCAGAGCAATCAGACTAATTCTTTGTCAATGTTTTTGTTCAGATTCCTTGTTTAAGGACTGTGGTTTGCTTTTCAGTTAAGATATGACTATAGAGGCATAGGAACTTCTATTATACATATTGTAATGAATACTAATGATATGAATAAAAGTAATGTTTTTAAAACAAGTGTCACAATGAAAATTCCCAATTTTTGAGAAAACAACGCATTTTTCCCAATTGGTCCGGTCTCGGACCCTTTCCCAAAGCTAGGAGAAAAAACGCTGGGCTGCAAGATTATATATGAAGTTTCAAGCATGTAAGCCCAGAAGCTCCTGAGATATGATGTCTGACGAACAGACGGACGGGCATAAAAAGGTCTTATCACATGCAATGCATATGTGAAATTTGAAGTTTAATCTCAATCCAATTAAAAGCTATGGCCTATTTAGAGATTTTATGATGGAAATTACTTACCTTGAATTTTACCAAGAGCCTTGTCTTAATTATCTACTGAAAGGTCTTGTCAAAAGTAAAATACCTTACCAAATATAAGGTAATATAACTTACTATTTAAAAATTATGGCAAGTTTTAAACTTTTAATTTTCCATTTCTTTATCTTGAGAAATGACCTTGACTTTGACAGATGACTTTGTACTTGGTAGCAATTAAAGATTTTTTCACAAACAATAAACACGTGAAATATGAAGATTAAATCTCATTTCAGTTAAAAGTTATGGCCAATTTAGAGTTTTTATGATGGAAATTATTGACCTTGACAATAGGACCTTGACCAAAAACCTTGTCTAAGATATATACTGAAAGACCTTGAACTTGACTGATGACCTTGAACTTGGTATCAACAGAAAGGTCTTATCACAAGCAAAGCACATGTGAAATATGAAGATTAAATATCAAGCCCATGAAAAGTTATGGCCAAATTTGAGTTTTCATGATAGAAATTTTTGACCTTGAAAATTTGACCTTGACATTTGGGGAGATCCTTGCATTAGTTTTCTAATTTTGTCAAGAGGATCTGATTTGCTACTCAAATATGAAATTTTGTAAAAAAATTATTGACTATTAGACAAGGAGAAATTGGCAAAAAATCAATTTTCACATTAAGGTCCTTTTTTCCATGAAGCAACCTTGAATTGAGAAAGCTGAAGAAAGATGTCTTGGAAATTTCCTAAGAAGATTATATATGAAGTTTCATCAAATTAGGGTTTCCTGAGATATACCCATTTTTCAGGGAGCATGAAAATCTACTGACAAAAAAATATCTAGTAGTGAACATCTTACACACTAGAGGATTGAGTAAACTTGTATAAATAAATATTAGCAAATAATATCTTTATAAAAGGTAGATGTGTGTGGAGGGGGGTGGGTAACAGGAGACAGGTTATCCTGGGGAACCAGGACTGTTGTTAGAGTCAATCCTTGAAAAAGTTTTACTGACCTGTTTAGTTTCGCTGGTTTCAGACAATGAATAGCTGACCTCTGCAGCTGTAAAGTTGAAATATCCATACTTTAAGGGACGTAAAATGACTGAGTGAGAGACATTCGTATTTCTGTTCTTATGGTTAAGGTTAATTTGTTTAAAAGCTTCCAACAACCAACACCTATTTGAAATGTTACAGGAAAATTAATCCAGAGCATTATTAAAATGATACATTTTATCAATTTTATTCAATCAACTTTCAAGGATGTTATTTTTGTGAAATGGTTACATACAAGAGCTATCCCAGAAAAAGTAGGATTATGTTTGTATTTCATGAAAGAGTAAATGACTATTATAATATGACCTACGTTGCCAAAGTGAAATAACCCCGTTGAATATTTTTGATATTACACAGGTGTTATTACACTAGTGGAATAACTGCAAATGAGCTCAGAGCGAATAGCAACTCTATTTTGTAACCGCAAAAATGACGTCATACTCTATGTCTTGCGTCGTCATTTTTAAACAGCGTTATAAGTTTCGCGGAAAATTGAAATGTTGAATTTCAAGAATTCTGATGATTTTTTTGCTAAAATTCAGGTCATATTATAAACAGAATATAAAATTTGTGCTCATAAAATACAGAATTTATTAAACTCGTCATTTAAAACAGATAAAAACTCTGCGCAGCCTCGTTTTTATCTGTTTATAGATGTCTCGTTTGATAAATTCAGTATTCAATGACCACTCACTCAATATCCTCTATTTAATAAACTGAAAGTCAACATTTTTTTATGTGATTGCTATTGCTATTGACAAAATTTGAAGTTTTTTTCATCAAAGTTTACACTTACTTTCAAATGGGTGTATGTTGGCACAGGGTGCTGCTTTTTAACATCAAGTATACTTTGGATTATTTGACCCGAATTTGACCTCTGTGGAAAAAATGCTTAAATAACAACTACCGACACATTTCATCAATCAAAAGATAATATATATTAGATTCAAAACTTTTTGTTACTCATTCCTTTGAAAGCACATGCAAATCCAAGTAGTAATAATCAGATTTTTATTCATATAAATAGCAGGGGTCAGATTCAGGTCAATAAAACACGCTACACACAGTATTATTCCTATTTGAAGTACATACCCTAGTGTTTAATGCCACTAATATATCATACACACATTATGTCAATGTTAGTAATGTATTATGCATGAAAACCTCAATGTCAAGCTTATGATTTAATGGGATATTATCAGATTTAATTGTCTATAAATTATTCAGTGTTCTGGCAAGGTCTTTCTTTGGCATTCTTACATAAGAATTGTTCATGTTGCATAAAATCTTTGGAAGATATGTCTTTTGTCCCATGTAAATAATGTGCTTGAATTTGATTGGAAGCAGCCGCAGACCACTTTTATTATACATAAATCGAAAGTAGCAACAAAGATTTTCCTAACTAGCACCTGCTGAAAGGTCAAGGTCAAATGTAAATAACTTACTATCCCAGAATTTAACCTGCAAACCCTAGACAATTTCAGGCCTCATATGCGAAATAAAATTCTCCAGCTTTTTTTAGGTCAGGCTTGATTAGTCACATTAGACGCGAGGTTGATTACTGTTTAATCGACATGCATGACTGATATAATTTCAAGATATCAAATTTGATTCAAATGCAAAAGAAAATTTCAATTTATTTAATTAAATTTTTTGTAGACATTATTTGTCATTTTAAGTCATCAAAAGATAAGGAAAACTGGAAAGAACAATTAACATTTCAAATCAAACCCGCCATTGTTTTGTGTCACATAGTAACCTGCATAGAAATCGGGTGTTATCATCTGTGACTGTTTGACTGCTTAGTGAAATAATTAAACAATGTTCACCAATTTCTATGGTTTTTTTCCAAACAAATCATCTCACGAGAAGAACCTTTTCTAAGATTTTTGGCAAAACTGGCGATTTTTCATCCTTTCTGTTACCATGGAAGCCAGAGTTTTTGATGAAATTAAATTCTTAAAAAACTATTGAAGAGCTTCAGCCAAGGAACATCCATGCCAAGTTTCAGCTTGATTGGCCTGGACTCAGGTTGATCCTAAAAGATCCCCTTGAACACAATGTGCTCAGGTGAGCTACAAAGGTAATGGACAGATGGATGCAATCATGACGGACACCAGGCCACAACAATAGCCCCACTGGACAAAGCTGGAGCTGATAAAATAAGAGGGCAGGAAAGGTCCTAAACCACTCACCTGAATTCTATTGGTCCAGTGGATCCCACCTAAGTAACTTTCTGGCAAAGTTTCATTCACATTTGCCTTGTCGTTGAGGAGATGTTATTCTACACACTGAAGAGGCCAGTATGTATGAAAACTGCACCCTCCCTCTGTCATGCCCATATTGGGAGGGAGGGAGTCAATGAAAATTCTACTTACAAGTTTTGAGAAGGGTCAACCAAGGAAGATTATTGCCAAGTTTGTTTGAAATTTGTCCATCAGCTATTGAGGAGAAGATGTTAAAAAGATTTTGGGCTCAAAATAAGATACGCCCTGCAACGCCCATATTCCAGGGACAATCAAATCTACGAACACGTTTTTAGAACGGTCACACAAGGAACATTTCTGCCAAATTTGGTTGAAATCTTCCAATTAGTTACAGACAAGAAGATGTTTACACAAGGCAGCATTGGCCCTTAAGCGCTCACTCACCTGAGGCATGGCCTCTATAGAATGCACAAGGTTTTTCTAAGATTTGACCTCTTGACCTCATCTCACCCCACTTGACCAAATTTCAAACTTGACCTAGATTTCACAGAGATATTTAAATATTTAAGCCCAAAATGTGGCCTCTAGAATACACACAAGGATTTTCTAAGATTTGACCCATTGGCCCCATTTTTGACCTCACTTGACCAAATTTCAAACTTGACTGAGATTTGATGGAGATAAACACTCAAGACATTTGGACCAAAAATGGTCTCTAGAAAGCCCACAAAGCTCAGGTGAGCTAAGAATTTTTGATGACTTCTGACGGACGACAGACGTCCTACAAAAAGTGATCATAAAAGCTCACCTTGAGAACATTGTTCAGTATCAAGATATTTGATGGAAAAATGTGAATTCCAAAGTACTCTATCTGTAGCTTTGGAATTCATTTTATTTCAAATAAACTAACATATAATATTTAACAGTTCAATATTTAAGAAAGGATACGGAGCTATTCTATCCCAGGTTGCCTGCAAGTTACCTGCAACAACTTCAAAGTCTCCTTCAGGGAAGGTTTCATCTTTAAGATTTACATTCAATGCAGAACTGAAATAAAAAACAACATGAGTTTGTGAAACACAAATGCCCTGTAACAGCATTCTTTTTTTAGAACATTGACCTTGACAGATGACCTGAAACCTTACATCATGACCTTGACACCTACAGATGCACATGTCTGATATCTTTCATCATGCAAGTGATGAGAAAGGTATCTAAAATATGCCTGAATGAACCGGACATGTTCATTTTTAATATAAAGTTAAGTTTTAATATAAAGTTTTTCAGAAGTTATTTGACCTTGACAGATGACCTTGACCTCTTCACATGACTTTGATATCTACAGAGACACAATTTTGAGATCTATCATCATGCCAAATACATGTACAATGTATGAACTTTGTTTCTTGAATAAGCTTGAAGATATTGGCAATATTAAGTTTTTTAGTTATTTGTAGGGATGGGAACGGGTATCGATCAATCAAGTACTCCATCGAACATACGATTATCGATTACCAATTTCACTAATAGTTTAATCGGAAAAAAATGCAATAATAGAAAATTCTTATCCTCTTTCATTTTTATCATATTTACTGAAAATTTGGATCTTTCGTATGAAATGCTATAAAGAAGAGATAATGTACACCTAGTCTTCTGCAGATCGACTAATCCGTTGATACTTTTCTGAATTTGCAATCAAGTGCCAACTGTCATTGTTTTTGCTGTCAAACAATACATGTCATGGTGTAACTTTTCACACCTTTGACCTTTGGTACTCTGATCAAGAACGGTATGATGTACTTGGATCTTTGGAATATTGCATCATCATTCCGAAACCTTGTAACGCAATATTATCGATGTTGTAGGTACTTGGTCTTCCTCTACCAAAAATTATATATCAAACCTATCGCCAAGAAAAATGACCGAGACATGACACTCTCATAGCATGTATTTTACAATTTCCATTTCTTCAAATAAACTAGCTATCAATGATCATTTCAACGCCCCTTTCCACAGAATATATGCAGTAAATATTGTATATCTTTTTTGTTTGAAGACACAGAATTAATGATAAAAAGTCATCAATTTCATCCGAGTACTCAATCGGAAAGGTGAATGAGTAATAGATTAGTAAAATTAGTACTCATTACCATCCCTAGTTATTTGACCTTGACAGATGACCTTGACATTGTCACAAGCCCTTGACTTTGGTATAGGTAGATTTTGAGTGGTGAGCCGTGAAATCTACTTTCAACGGTTAAATATTCGTGTTATTCTTTCAAAATAGATAAAACAGACACAAAAAGATACATATTATCTTTCAAATTGGAACTTAGCGCTTGTCTTAGATCTTAAGGTTTACCCATATACCTATGGTAATGGACTCAACGCCTGGGTCAGAGTTCAGTTTTGAAAAAACACCTATATCAGCAGATGTGTATCACTGAGATCTATCAACAGGCCAAATATGAGAATTCTAGTTTGAAAAAATTGGCAATGTTAAGTTTTTTGGTTAAGTTTTTCAGTTATTTGACCTTGACAAATGACCTTGACCTTGTTACATGATACTGACTTTGCTATCAGCAGATGTGTAGCATTGTAATCTGTCATCATGCCAAATATAAGGCTTCTATCAAGAATAAGCTTGAAAATATGAGCAATGACAAGTATTTTGTTCATTTTTTGAGTTATTTGACCTTGACAGATGACCTTGACCTTGTTACATGACATTGACTTTGCTGTCAGCAGATGCCAATGACAACCCCGACACCCGGGTGACCAAATAGCTCCCCTATTCTAGGAATAGTCAAGCTAAAAAGATGAATTTATTTAGCAGCATTCATTTTGAAGATGAAAATTTTATATTGAAAGATGGTTCATAATCTCACTAAAGTACATGTTAATTGTTTCGAAGCGAAAATCAGTACTTAAAAATGGGAAAATGGGAGAAAATTGTTTCTTGTTCTGTAAGCATATGATTAATTTATGATATATCAACCTTAGACTGATATCCCCCGTCAGTACATTCCTTGAAGCTTTAAAATGTTATGTCTGTTGTAACCACAACTTAAATTTAGAATTTTGAAGATCTACTTTTGCTTTCAATTTTATGGTCATCATATTTTGTACCTTTTCTTGTCTACTAAAATTCCAAGTGGGATGTATTCATTCTCAACAGCAACATAATTTCTCTTGTAAAAAGAGTATAAACTACTTTCAAATATGCAAACAAAAAGGAAACAATAGCTAAATCAAACGAATGTACACTTCATTCTTTCACTGAGATACAGTTCGGATCAAGCGCTAATTTGTATTTTCAAATTTTCCTTTCTATTTACAGAAGCAATTCTCAACACAAAATCATAACATAGATATCTGCAATTTCATTGTTATTATATCAAATTGATTATATTTGTTCATTGGGCCCTTTGATCATGATTCCTTTTGAACCCCAAAAAGTCATTTCAACCTTGTACCTGTTATGATGGTTTTTCCTATCTTGAACCCACCGTCAACTGTTGACATGTAGATACTCCCCTAAACTCCACATATCCAGAATCAGGGAACACCCCTTTTCAATCAAATTAATCGCTTGATCACATCTTTCACTTTGACAGATGTATCATAACAGCTACCGGTTTTGTTAACACAAGACCAGCCCAAATTTTTTCATTACACAAGACTTAAATTCCTTGTAATTGGGTCATTCATGATGCATATTTAATCAGTGTTATTATATTTATAGCCCATGATCTGTATTCCAGGCTACAATTAAGATTACAAAACAATGAAAAGGATCTATAATGTAAAGTGGCCTCAGAATGACGATTTTGTATTGTCATCTTCTGTGGACTAATCAACAAGTTGATGTTGATTATAGAATAAAAATTATAACTCTCCTTCTCTAGACCTATATATGTGCTGGCCAAATTACTGTAAAATTGAGAACAGCGGTACTAAAATGAATATTTTTTACCCTACTTGATCACATGTGCCTAATGTTTAGCACTCATACTTGTGAGAAATAAAAGATCAAGAGGGCCTGCATTGCTCCACTGGCTAAAATATCTCAAGATTTGAAAGAGAGATAAATAATAAAAGTAGAAGGAAATGAAAGACACCAGCATTCAGAAGGAATTCTGACTTTTTCCAAATTGAAGAAGATTTTCCTATTTTCACCCATCATGCTCTGATGAGTTAAAAGGAATGCATCCCGGTGGAGCCCAAATATGACCCCAGGGTCTTGATAAGAACAAACAATATGATGCTACATACCAAATATGAAAGCTGTGTGCCATCTGGTTTCCCAAAAGAAGATTTTAAAAGATTTTCACTCTTTAATTCTATGTAACAAGGGATGCACACGGGTCGAGCCCAAATATGACCCCAGGGTCTTAATATGGACAAACTTGGTAGAGGTCCACCAGATGATGTTACATACCAATGAAAGCTGTCTGCCTTCAGGTTTCAGAGAAGGAGATTTTCAAAGATTTTCATTTTTTACCCTTCGTGCTCAGAAGAGCTAAAGGGGATGAGCCCTGGCAAAGCCCAAATACATGTATGACCCCAGGGTCTTAATATGAACAAACTTGGTAGAGGCAAACTAGGTGATGCTACATATCGAATATAAAAGCTGTCTGCCATCTGGTTTCAGCAAAGAAGATTTTGTTACATGAAATTGACTTTGCTGTCAGCAGATGCCAACGACAACCCCAGCAGCCGGATGACCAAATAGCTCCCCTATTCTATGAATACTCAAGATTTTATAAGATTTTCGCTCTTTGATTCTATGAACAAAGGTTTTCGTCCAGGTGGAGCCCAAATATGACCCCAGGGTCTTGATATGAACAAACTTGGTAGAGGTCCACTAGTTGATGCTACATACCAAATATGAAAGCTGTCTGCCTTCTTGTGTTCAGAGAAGAAGATTTTTGAGGATTTTCATATTTTCATCCTTTTTGTAAAGGGTAAAGGGGAAAGTTAAAGGTGGATTTCTTTTATTTGAACAAATTTGGTAGAGCTTGACCCAAGGAACATCCCTGCCAAGTTATTGGTATTGGAGGAGATGTTTAAAGAAAATGTGGACGATGCACGACGGACACCACACAACGGATGACTGACGACAGATGCTGTACGATCACAATAGCTCACCTTGAACCCTTCTCGCTCAGACGAGCTAAAAATGAAATCAAAGGAAATTTGTTTCCAATCTCATTATTATTAACATATTTCCTCAAAATATTGATCTTTAATACGAAATACTGTACAGCTAAGGATAATGTTTGCATCACCTGGTCGTTTGCCGATCATCTAACCCGTGAATATTTTTCAAATTTGCAATAAAGTGCCATCTATCATTGTTAATGCTGTCAAACAAACATGTCATCATTTGACTTTTCGCACCTTTGACATTATGATACTCTGATCAGGGTCGGTGCCATGTACTTGGATCAATGGAAATTTGCATCTCCGTTCCAAACCTTGTAACGCAATCTTATCAATATAGTAGTTACTTGGTCTTCCACTACCGGAAGTTATACATCAATCCGATGAATATCGGCCTAGAAATAATATCGAGAAATGACACTCTCTAAGCATTCATTTTTAAATTTTCCGTTTCTTCAAATAAAGTTGAAATCAATTGTCATTTCAAACTGCCCTTTCCCTTACGTTTGGAGACACATAATTAACGGTCAAATTCATTAATTTCATACAAGTACTCAAGTACTCAATCAGAAAGGAGAACGAGTGAAAAATTTCTACAAAGAAAAAATCATGATCAACTAGAACTGTCGCAGAGTGGACTCATACCCCCCCACTAGGGCATTGTCCTACCACGGCTATGTCCCAGTATAAGTGCTTTCAGGACATGATCTTTTTGCAACATGATAACAACAAGGTGTTACTTACCAAATTTAGTAACTCCGCTAATGGTAAATGAGTTTTAGCCCCCCCCCCCCCCCCTCTCCTTAAAAAGTTCAAAGTAGCATAACTCTGAAACTAATGACTGGATCAGGATGAAAATTGCAGGTGCACAACTTCATATGATAGGATTACTTACCGAATTTGGTAACTCCCCTTATGGTTACTTAGTTTTTCAAATTTAAATTTGGACTACTCCCCCCCCCCTCCTTAAAAAGTTCAAAGTGGCATAACTCTGAAACTAATGACTGGATCAGGATGAAAATTGCAGGAGCATAACTTCATATGGTGGGAAACAACCTGATAAAATTTCAGCACAATTGGTCAAAAACTGTGGGAGGAGAAGAGGACACAAAATTTGGACTACTCCCCCTCCTTATAAAGTTCAAAGTGGTATAACTCTGAAACTAATGACTTGGTCAGGATGAAAAATGCAGGTGCACAACTTCATATGATAGGAAACAACCTGATAAAATTTCAGCAAAATTGGTCAAAAACTGTGGGAGGAGAAGAGGACACAAAATTATGTCTATTGACAGACGGACAGACAGACAACCTGATTCCAGTATAACACCCCCCCCCCCCTTTCCTTGTGGGGGGTATAATGAATAACATATTGAAAATTGATTGTAGAGCCAGATCTTTCTGCTTTTCATTAAACATCACTAAATGGATGTTACTTCATAATAATTGTTTGTCATCAAAAAAACATTCTTACTATAGGTGTATTTTCAAAACTAAGCTTAGAAATCTATATATGATTATAGAATTTACTGCTCACTGCACATAATCTACCTTTATTGATAACTAGAACTGTCGCAGAGCGGACTAATACCCCCCACAAGCGCTTTGTCAGAATGCAAGTGCTATTTGTGCAGGATGTGTTAACAACTAATATTGAGGTCATATGTAGCATTTGCATGAAGTTTCATGATTCTAGGTCACTTGGTTTTTGAGTAAAGAGTCCAGAAATATTGAGGTCATATGTAGCATTTGCATGAAGTTTCATGATTCTAGGTCACTTGGTTTTTGAGTAAAGAGTCCTGAAATGAAAATTGAACAAAATTTACTGTGACCTTGACCTTTGACCTATATGACCCAAAAACAATAGGGCACTTCCTTGGATCATAAGCAGCATTCGCATAAAGTTTCATGCTCGTAGGTCACTTGGTTCCTGCGTTAGAGTCCGGAAACGAAAATTGAACAAAAATTTACTGATACCTTGACCTTTGACCTATGTAACCCAAAAACATTAGGGGACTTCATTGGGTCATAAGGAACATTTGTATTAAAGTTTCATGATTGTAGGCCACTTGGTTCTTGAGTTAGAGTCCGGAAACGAAAATTGAACAAAGGCTGACTGTGACCTCGACCTTTGACCTACATGACCCAAAAACAATAGGGCACTTCCTTTGGTCATAAGGAACATTTGTACAAGTTTCATGATTGTAGGTCATTTGGTTCTTGAGTTAGAGTCTGGAAACAAAAAGGTCTACAGACGGACGTATGGATGGACAGACGGATGGACAGACAGACAGACATGGTGAAACCAATATAACCCCCTCTACTTCGTAGGTGGGGGGTATAATAAGATGTAAAATATCCAATTCAATATATTTATTTCATTCTGCCCAATGCCTAAGAGTGCAGTCAACTCAGCTCCTTCTACCCTATTCTGAACCTCAGTAGGTAAGCACATTTTACACTTGTCCTCTCTTTGTAGAGTCACCCTTCATTTAACTCTCAGGGGGTATTCTTAGGCTACCTATTTCACCTAATGTTTCTACACATTTGGATTTCAACAAAGGTTTAGTCCCTTCTAATCTAAAACAAGAGGACCATGATGGTCCTAGATAGCTCACCTGAGTCTCTTTGATCCATGGGACATCACATTAATTAAATAGGCAGATGTCAAAAAGGAGATCATTTCTAAATAGGATCAATACCATGTAATATTTTCAGCCAAGAGCAAGAAGGATGTGCCTTTTCATTCCTTGATTCTATGTTAAACAAGGTGCCAAATTGTCACAAGATACGCCCATCACACTGCTTAGTATTAACTTGGGGTTTGAATAGAACTGAGGTTATTTTGAATGAATATTTTTTGCACCAATGAAGTTTCATGATCCTAGCTATTAAACTTTTAGAGATAAACTCTGGACAAGATTCTAGTATGAACTAGAAAGCCACGAATGGCTTGTGTCGCTCCACAGGCTTGAATTTCTTGTAATAGCAAATCTAAGTTTTGACTAGATTTTGAGATATTTTTGCTTCTACTGATGTTGAAAAGATTTTCAAAGTTTCCACTATTATAACATATAGAGAAATGACCTCCGCCCATAAAAGACATATTTTTCTTCAAATCACAATAATTTTTGGCTGAATGATAATGGATCACCAAAGGATCATACTAATGAAGTTTGCTTGATATCCATCAGTAACATTCTGAGAAAATGATTTTCAAAGTGTGCACTATAAAAGATTGGGAGAAATGACTTCCGCCCATAAAATACATATTTTCCATCCGATCACAATAATTTTTTGTAGACTGATAAAGGGTCAGCCAAGGATCATTCATGTAAAATTTGGTTGATATCTATCAATTAGATTCTGAGAAAATGATTTTCAAAGTTTCCACTATATAACATATAGAGAAATGACCTCCGACCATAAAATGCATATTTTTCAACCGATCTCAATAATTTTTTGTAGACTGATAAAGGGTCAGCCAAGGATCATTCATGTAAAATTTGGTTGATATCTATCCGTTAGATTCTTAGAAAATGATTTTCAAAGTCCCACTATATAACATATAGAGAAATGACCTCCGCCCATAAAATACATATTTTTCATCCGATCACAATAACTTTTTGTTACCTGATAAAGGGTCACCCAAGGATTTTTATTAATGTAAAATTTGGTTGATATCCATCAGTTAGAACCTGAGAAAAGTCACTTTTTACCATATTTGGAAATTAGCCACGCCCATTAAATCCATGTTTTTCATTGGATCAAAATTTCTTGAACAACTTTGAAAGAGGATCACCCAAGGATCATTCCTGTGAAGTTTGGTTGAAATCCATACAGTAGTTTCTGAGGAGAAGATTTTTAAAGAAAAAGTTTACGACCGGACGCACGGACGCACAACGGACACAACGCCATGACAATAGCCCCAGTGGCTTTCAGCCAGTGGAGCTAAAAACAACAATGGGCAATAACTCAAAAAATAGGCCAGGTAGACTTATGGTTCTTGTACACTGCACTCCCCCTTGGTGAGATCTATACACCCATGCAGTTTCATGATCCTAGCTATTATACTTTTACAGATAAACTCCGGACAAGATTCAAGTCTGAAAAACAACAAAGGGCAATAACTCAAAAAATAGGTCAGGTAGAATGATGGTTATTGCACTGCACTGCACTCCCCCTTTGTGAGATCTATACACCCATGAAGTTTCATGATCCTAGCTAATATACTTTTAGAGACATACTCAGGACAAGATTCAAGTCTGAAAAACAACAAAGGGCAATAATTCAAAAAATAGGTCAGGTAGAGTTATGGATCTTGTGCACTGCACTGCACTCACCCTTGGTGAGATCTATACACCCATGAAGTTTCATGATCCTAGCTATTATTCTTTAAGAGATAAACTCCAGACAAGATTCAAGTCTGAAAAACAACAAAGGGCAATAACTCAAAAAATAGGCCAGAAAGAGTTATGGTTCTTGTGCACTGCACTCCCCCTTGGTACACCCATGAAGTTTCATGATCCTAGCTATTATACTTTAAGAGATATACTCCGGACAAGATTCAAGTCTGAAAAACAAGATCTATACACCCATGAAGTTTCATGATCCTAGCTATTATACTTTTAGAGATATACTCCAGACAAGATTCTAGTATGAAAAACAACAAAGGGCAATTACTCAAAAAATAGGCCAGGTAGAGTTATGGTTCTTGTGCACTGCACTCCGCAATGATGAGAAGAATACAAGTACCAAGTTTGAAGTCCATCAGACTTCAAGTTACAGAGTTATGCTCCGGACAAAGAAGTGGACGCAGCTGGACGCCCGGACACCCAGACGCCAAATGCCAGACGCCACGGGTGATCCCATAATACGTCCTGTCTTCGACGGGCATATAAAAAGGATGCACCCATCATGCTCAGATGAGCTAAAAGGGATGCGCTCTGGTGGAGCCCAAATATGACCCCAGGGTCTTGATATGAACGGACTAGGAAGGGGCCCACTAGATAATGCTTCATACCAAATATGAAAGCTGCGTGTCCTCTGGTTTCAGATTTTTTAAGATTTTCATTTTTTTATTGTATGTAAAAAGGGTTGCACCCCAGTGGAGCCCAAATATGAGCCCGGGTTCTCCATATGAACGTAAAGGTCCACTAGATGATGCTACATACAAAATATGAAAGCTGTCTACCTTCTGAAGAAGATTTTTGAAGATTTTTATTTTTTTACCCTTTGTGCTCAGAAGAGCTAAAGGGATGCGCCCTCGCAAAGCCCAAATGTGACCCCTGGGTCTTGATATGAACAAACTTGGTAGAGCCCCAGTACATGATGCTACATACCAAATATGAAAGCTGTCTGCCTTCTGGTTTAAGAGAAGATTTTTAAAGATTTTAGCTCTTTGATTCATTGTAAAAAGGGTTGCGCCTGGGCAAAGCCCAAATTTGTCCCAAGGGTCTTGATATGAACAAACTTGGTAGAGCTCCACTAGATCATGCTACATACCAAATATGAAAGCTGTTTGACTTCTGGTTTCAGAGAAGAAGATTTTTGAGGATTTTCATATTTTCATCCTTTTTGTTAAGGGTAAAGGGAAAGTTAAGGGTGGATTTCATTTATTTGAACAACTTTGGTAGAGTTTGACCCAAGGAACATCCCTGCCAAGTTTGATTAAGATTGGTCCAGTGGTGTTTAAAGAAATTGTGGACGACGGACGCCGCACGACTGACGACGGACATTGTACGATCACTACTAAATAAAAAATTAAATTTTATAAGCATTGAAAATTTCATTATTTAGTTGATAGCAAAAGGGTGATCAAATATTCACTTTATATGTTTAAATGTCCTCTACTTATAAAAAGCATGCTGTTCCTCAAATCAAAATATTTTTTGCAGACTGAATGATTAAACTTCACAAAATAAGATTCCTATGATATTTGGTTGAATCCATCTATTTAGACTTTGAGAAAGTTTGTTTTCCCTATATTGGATATCCCACCATATAACATATCTGCAAAATGACCTTTGCCCTTATAAGACATATTTTTCATCAAATCACAATAATTTTGTAGACTTATAAAGGGTCACTCAAAGATCATTGTTATGCATCATTATTTAAGGGCATTATTTGATTTGTAATTTTTTTTGCGAGTTAAATCAAATAAAGGTTTCAATCAGTGACCTAAATTGTATTTCATCTATCTTTCTCTTGCTGATCATGCATAAAAATGAATGGGAAGATCTTCGTAGACTTGATTGTCAACATGTCTTCCACCCAGATTCATCGTAGTGCCGAGATTTTGTCGACCACTGAATTAGTACTCAGAGTGATTTGATCCAAAGGGTAAACACTCTGATGCAGTAAAGAATCGTCATGTAAATAATTAAATAAAATTTATTATTACGGTTTTGAATATGGACTTAACAAAAGATGATCATTGTTCAAGTGAGATTTGTTTGCGTCTAAACTTTCTACAAATGGGTCTCGTTTGAACTTGATTTAAAATGTATTTCATAGAACCTTAGAATCAAGCCACAGATATAGCGTACCTTAAGACCATGTCGGATCTGAGCCTTAAAAAAACTACCGACCGCTTAACTACGTGTAGTTCGTATGAAATGTTCTGGTCCCTTGAGATACAAACTACCGAGATTTTACTGTACTGATAAAGGGTCACTCAAGGATCATTCCTGTAAAATTTGGTTGATATTCATCAATTACAATCTGAGAAAATGATTTTCAAATTTCCACAATGTACCATATAGAGAAATGACCTCTGCCCATAGAATATATATTTTTCATCCAATGACAATACATTTTAGTAGGCTGATAGAGGGCCACTTAAGGATAATTAATGTGAAGTTTGATTTATATCCATCAATTAGTTTCTGAGAAAAGCCACCTATAACCATATATGAAAATTAGCCAAGCCTACGACAGCCATGATTTCCAACCGAATAAAATTCTGATAGAGGGTCACCCAAGGAACATTCCTGAGAAATTTGATTTGAATCCATCCAGAACTTTGTGAGGAGAAGATTTTTCAAGTTAAAGTTTAAGGACAGACGTACGAACGGTCGCACAGACGACGGACACCCTACCATGACAATAGCCCATTTTGCCAGTAGAGCTAAAAATTGTTCGCTAATTTCTGATTGGCCCATAAAAATGGGCGTGGCAGGGCATGGCATTTGTTCACTTTGAGCCGGAAATCGTTGAACAACATCTGCCCCTGAACCACTTGGCCAATTTATATTGAACTTTACAGAATGTTCCTTTGATGACCCTTTTCAAAACTTTTTCGTGAAGTTTTGATTGGCCCTTAAATATGGCCTTGGCAGGGCGGGGCTTATTTGAGCCTGAATCTTTGAACAACATCTCCTGAACCACTGGGATGATTTCAATGAAACTTAGCCAAAAAGTTCCTTGGACAACCCTTTACCAAAATTGTTCGCAAAATTTTGATTGGCCCATAAATATGAGCATGGCAGGGCGGGGCTTTTTTTGAGCCAAAAATCTTTGAGCTACATCTCCGTCTGAACGAGTAGGGCAATTTTAATGAAGCTTTACCACAATGTTCCTTATGTGACCCTTTTTAAAATGTGTTTGCGAAATCTTGATTGTGCCGATTAATATGGGCATGGAGGGGCTGGGCTTATTTTGAGCCCGAAATCTTTGACCGACATCTCCTGAACCACTGGGTTGCTTCTCAATAAAACTTTACCAGAATGTTCCTTGGGTGACCCTTTTCAAAAATTGTTCACGAAAATTTGATTGGCCCATATATATGGGCGGGGCAGGGAGGGGCTTAATTTGTGTCTCTTCAGTTATGAATGGGTGGGCAGTGTCTATTCTCACTTTAAAATCTTGGAATTTAATCTCCTCTTCAACAATTAGGCAAATGTGAGTGAAACTTTCCCAGAAAGTTACTTGGATGAGTTCCACTGAACCAATCAATTTCAGGTGAGTGAATTAGGGCCATTCTGGCCTTTTTGTTTTATATTTCATCATTGTGGCCCCTTTTTTGGTGCCTCAACAGCCCATAGCGCCTAAGTTATCAATCAGATCTATAGATGAATATATATAAGAAATCTAAGAGAGAATTCCAGGGAAATTAAGTAAAATTCTGCGTAGTAGTTTCAGAGGAGATGATGATTAAATGAAAAGCTAATGCATGGACGACCTGCAACTACTTAAGCTCCGCTGGGCTAAAATTCAAGAAAACCCGTCCACAAAATATGAAGGATTCATTTCTACATGAAATTTTACATAAAAGCAGGTTTTTTGTTTGACCCAGGACTCCGGGTTTCCATGTACAAGAAATCAAAATCATGCAATTTTTGACTATTGAAATTTTGACCTTATGCAACATTTCTACTCTTGAAAATAAGCAGCCGTTCGTCAAGGGCAGGGTTCTCCCCAGAAAATTTTGAAGGCGTAGTGGCATATTGGCGGGGCTATATTGTCAGATTACTTTGTATTTCTGTTAATAATAAAGGATGGTTACAGTGGTTTTACTGGATAAGGATTTTGATATTTGTGAAGCAGAACTTCTGTTTTACTGAATATATAATTTGATTTGAACTTTTTTTTCTTTGACACCTTTATAGCATCTCATAAATAATTTAACTCCCAAATCATCAATAAAATTTTGCATGATGGCTTAACCCCCCCCCCCCCCCTTCCCTCCTTCCCCTTGTATCCCTTCCCTTTAATAGAATATACTGTGTACTAAAAGACTATTACAAAAGAAATGAAGAAAATTGGAATATTTAAGAAAATTAAATTAAAGAGTCAAAGAAAACAGTAAATCAACTGCACTTAGGCTCATATATTTGAGAGTTCCAAGGACAGCACTGCATGTATTGTCAACTTTTATAGGTCTCTATTTAATTATGTATATAAGGAATTTTAAAAATCCTTGGGGAGTCCTTGTATGATTGAGGAAGGCCCTTCTCCTGAAATAAGTAAAAACTAGATTCTATTACAGTTATTTTCTAATGTGTTTACAAACCCTTTTCATATCTTCCCCCCAAAAATATCTCTTAGAACATTTTTTTATTCTACAATAACCATGGAACAAATTTAAAAGTTGATACCTAGTTTGTTTAGAGAAGCCTGTGACAGGACTTTAAGCACTTTGATTTTACAAGGGTTTTTTTTTTCTTCATTTTTTTTCTTCTTTTTTGTAATATTTATTTCCTATATCAATTTCTATGAACTAATTTAGATATAGAAATAGAAATAGAATTTATCTTGATTTCAATTCTGGAATGAACAAAAAAAAGAAAAAAAATGTTTTGGGTTGAACATGTAAGGGTACGAATCTAGTTAAGAAATGGCGTTCCTGTGGAGAATTATCAAAAGTTCAATTTTCTAACTGAAATTAGATGTAATGTCCATATTAATTGGGTAGTAAGCTTGAGGTAAGTGAATTTTAAACAGACAGACTGTCTGCGATGTCTTATTCTGCCTAAATCTCGGTAGTATTTTTGTTTGATATAATCAAAATTCACATTGGAACATAAAAGTAAATCTAGTTTGACTTGAGCAAATACACTGCAACTCCATTAAAACGCTGTGGTCGGGGTCCGAGAAATGAAACAGCAGAAGAAGTGGATGTATCTGCGATAACACTGTACCCCCCTGCCGCCGCCGATCCCCCCCCCCTCCCGCGGTGAACAAGACACAGCGTCAATATTGATATCGGATATCTAAATATACATGTACATATTTAGGCCATCGTATTTTATATTTTTAAAACTCGGCAATGAATTGAAGAACAAACGCGGTTTATTACTTATATAGGCCTATATTTTATTTTAAGATCGTTTTGTTGTCCCCAAGCTAAACAAAACTATCTTTGATAAAGTAATCTAGTTTGTAGGGTTAAACGATCGCAGACTCCTCTTAGATCTCTGAATCCCGATTTCTCGGGCCTACCCGCCCGGCAGCTGAGAAACACCGATAACGACGATCTCAAAAGGGTAAAGTTAGTAAAATCCATAAAGTTTCATAAGATCAACGAATTTCATATTTTAAATGTTGTCTTCTGGAAAATAGGAGAAAATAATTATCTCCGCAATCAAAATAAACAATACCCTACGTCCGATCGAAACTATACCAAAGTAATCAAAGCTTTCGGGTGCAGGACCGCATTCTTTGATGAGCGAGAAAAAATGCCGTAAATTCAATTAAATGAATCTGTAGTTACGACATTTGGATCGCCGGTTTGCAAAGATCATCTTCACGAGTCAAGGGGTATCGAAAGCTTCTTCTCGAAAACCGTACAAGTCATATATTCGTAACCCCTGGGTTTGACAAGATTAATTCACGGCTTTGATTACCAGATAGATCGTCAGGAAAGAAAGTCCAGACAAATGCGAAGCGACGCGGTCACCATCTGTTTCGCGCCATTTTCAGTTTCTTTGTTAGACTCTTCGGAGTAGGAAATGTAGGTTTATGTATAGCTTCCTGTTTAAAACTCAATTTAGTGAGAGATAAGAATCAACGATAACAATCGGGCTTTAAATTTTCAAACCCTGTAAAACATGACTATAATATGAATAAGTTTAATGAAAAAGAAACAAAATTTTATCATATATTTACAAAAAATGTAATATTTATAAGAAAATTCAACGGGATTGGCAAAGGGAGGTAATAAACCAATGAATTGGGTAAGGGGCAAGTCGCTTTTTGAATCGTTTGTCAACAGCGGTAAATGTTCAAGATTTGAGAATAAAAAACCAGAGTAGCTCATTTTGCGAAAACACGGCTTCTTCTGAAATTTATTAACTTGGATTTAATCGCATGCGAGCTAGACTTTTCGGTGTCTAATTTCGTCCCTGCCGTCGACAAAGCGCAGTTGGTAGCGCGCCGGACTGTCAATATTGGGATTCCGTGTATCTCCGACGGCTGCACTCATTCTTTCTGACTATAAATCACTCACCCATGGGTTAATAATCGTAGACCTAAGTGAGATAGCAGTTTGGGGTTAGGAAAGGATTAGTACAGATTTCTGTCCTCGGAATGCAATGCTATTTTTGGACTGGTCGCATCCGTTACAATGAAATATGTAACGTTCAAAATTGAGACTAAGGAAAGGATGTGAAAACAACTTTTTCCATCGTTTCCGGTGGATCTCGGTAAAAATTGGCAATTTTCGGTAAATGAAGTGGACTGAAAGTGACCGTTTTCGTATTGGTACCCATCTGTTCTTCTCTGTTACTGGAAGTGAGGAACCAGTGAAAATCAACCAACCGTGAAGAAAAAATCGATAATCACCAATTAGCAAGGGTCTTATCAATTAGGGTCTTTGTGTATACATCTTCCCAGATCGCGATTATGTAATGACCGCGCGTCTGCAAACAGTTTTATTGCTCGTTTTGACCCTTTGTTCAGAAAGAAATTAAGCTGTATCGGTGATCAAATTTAAGCGTATCGGCGTTCCTAAGGTGTATCGGCAACCTGTTAAATTTATTGAAGGCGTATCGGCCCCGATACGCTATAAGGGCCTGCGGAGAACGCTGAAGGGTCATAAGAATTGTGCCATATTATCAGAAACTAGTTAATTGACAAACTAGTTAATTGATTGTCTAATTACACCTGCTTTGATTCACAAATTACCCACTCCGGTGAGTGGATATGCATCAGCAATCGTTGGCGTCAGTTTATTGACATCTGTAAAACTCAGCAAAACCCCTTTGCTTTAACTCTGATCTCATTAAAATCAACTTGTATTTTATAAAATTCATCATCAGGCAATCATTTTCTAAACAGAAGTCAATTAATGTCAAAAGGAGGACCAGTTGTGATTTGTCATTGGTTTTCATGGTTGAACTCAAACTTCTTTTTGTGCAACTTCAAAAGTTAAGTTGAATTACTAACCTTTTGTTTAAAATTAAGCTCCTAAGTAATCATTCCATGACAAGAAATTGTATAGTAAGCTTTTAGAGTAGAAAATTGACAGTTAATTTGAAGGCACTATGGGACAAAAATATTAAAATGATGATGGAAAAGGATTTACATTCATAATTTTTTCATCTTTTCCATTATATTTTTTTTTATAAATACATGTATTTTTTTTTTCTCTTATTTTAAATTTGATACTTCTTAGGTCTTAGGGTTTTTGTTTTTTTGTGTTTTTTTTTTGGTTTTTTTTTTTTTTGGGGGGGGGGGGGGGGGGGTGTTGATGCACAGTTTGACTCTTGAGATTTTTATTTTGACTCAAGGGGCATTGACTTTCTGATGCTACTGAAAACCCTGAAAGGTGCATTTTTAGTTACCGATATGTAGAATAATATTGCATAACAGCTACAATGTGTGCATGGTCAAATTATGAAAAACATTTATTTATGAGTTTCCAGGAAATCCATCAAGTAATGTAAAAGTTGTGTTAAGTATGAATTTACTCCCCGAAGCCTGAGATAGGTCTGTCTGAAGAACATAATATCTGACAAATATCATACTATAAGTAATAAATTTCAGAGAACTAAATCATTTTATTTTTTACTGCATGGTACCATTTAGGGTGACTTAAGTGCCCATAGAGCCCATGGTGAGAGCACTGAGAAGAATTAAACAACCAAATCTGAAAGAAAATGTCTCAATGATCATTTATGTAAAGTTTCGTTGAACTCTAAACAGTAGTTACATAGAAGAAGATTCTTTTTATAGTTCATCATATTCATATGGGCCCACTAGTCCATGACTCATCAGATCATAGAGCCCATTTATTAGCCCAAGCAAAATTTAACCAACAAATCAGAAAAAGCAAGTTCTAAGCATCATCCCTGTGAAGTTCGGTTGAATCCTGAACAGTAATTTCAGAGAAGATTTTTTATATTTCATCATATGGGATCATTTTTCAGTGTTGCGACAGAGCCCGTAGAGCCCATGTTATCAACCCAATCATTATTTAACCATTTGCTGTTTAATCCCTGCTTTTTGCATGCCTGTGTTTTATGATTGAAAAACATTGTAAAAAAAGAAGAAATTGCTTCCGACAAGCAATTTCTTCTTTTTCCTTACTATTTTCTACCCTACTAAATGGTGATTTTTCAAATTAAATCCACTTTAAATTTTCGTCTGCAAAACCTTTGAATATGGACAGGTCCAAAATTTTGTAAAACAGGAAAGGGTTAATTAGCAAATCTTAAAGAGCATGCTCTAACCATTATTCCTGTGAAGTTTGATTGCATTCTGATCAGATGTGTCATAGAAGATTTTTTTTTACATTTCATCACATGAGACCATTAATTCAGTGACCCGATGTCATTGGCCCAATTTGAAATATATATACAAATCTGAAAGAGCATGTCCAAAGGATCATTATTGTGAAGCTTGGATGAATTCTGATTGGTATTTTCAAGAGGACCATGATGGTCATATATCGCTCACCTGAGTAAGTCAGCTAACAACTTGTCAACCATGTTAAAAGAGACCAGAGATTGTTTGATTGTTACATTTAGGGTGGTTTTGAAAAAGGCTTTTATTTTATCCTACTGCAATGTGATTTTTGTTGTTGTTGTTGTTGTTTAATTTTTGCAATTTTTCAACCATTCTGTTACCATGGCAACCAAAGTTATTGATGGAATTGAATTCTTTTAACAACTTTTGAAGATCTACACCTGAAGAATATCCCTGCCCAATGGTTTAGGTGAAGATAAATCTTAAAATTCTAAGATTATTTGACGTTTTTTTTTACATTTCTATGACCATGGAAACAAGAGTTTTTGTTTGAATGAAATTCTTTTTACAATTTGGTAGAAATTCACCTAAGGAACCTCCCTACCAAGTTTCAGACTAATTGGCCAAGTGGTGTACATGAAGATGAATTTTTTCCAAGATTTTCAGGCAATTTTCAGCCTTTCCATTACCATGGAAAACAGTTTTTTTTAATGAAATTAACTTCTTTCAACAACTTTTGAAAAGCTTCACTCAAAAAACATCCCTGCCATGTTTCAGCTTAATTGGCCAAGTGGTAATGGAAGTGAAGGATTTTTTCTGAGATTTTCAGCAATTTTTGGCTTTCTGTTACCATGGAAACCAGAGTTTTTTCTTTAGAATGAAATTCTTTGAGCAACTTTTGAAGAGCTTCACCCAACAAACATCTCTTCAAAGTGACAGCTTGATTGGCCCAGTGGTTTAGGAGAAGATGTTTAAAGAAATTGTTGATGGACAGACAGGCGACAGACGGTGAGTGATCACAAAAGCTCACCTTGAGCACTTTGTGCTCAAGTGATCTAATTAACTGATGGACTCACCCACTCACGATTGACAACCAGGCCATGACAATAGCCTCGCTGGCCTATGTCCAGTGGAGCTAATTAGTGAGGATAACACTTGAGAAATTTCAAGTCCTTTCCACCAGTTAGACTTTTATTCATGTTATCTCTGTCTTCATGAACACTTCAAAAGGTAATCAGACAGTGCCCTTAAAAAAGAAATATTTGACTATCCAAAAATTTGTCAGTGTCTGATTAAATCTTTATGAATCGTAACATAAGTTTTCAAAAACTTCATTAAATTCATTTGAGATATAAATTTAGTTGGTCCCTCAAAACACACTTGGCTAATTTGCCTGTGTCCTCATAAATTACATTAAATTTCATGAGTAAGATCAAGCTTCCCTTAATAATTTAACATTTTGTATAGATCTTCACTTTCATTATTTACCTTCCACCAATATTGAATATTTTATATTCTACAGTTAACTCTCTGTTTTCCACTAAATACTGGTTGAGTATATTTTTTGAAGCTAGTAGTCTTGCAGCTGTTTCATCTTCTGCACTGTAACTGTGACAAAACACAGAGAGGACAAACACCATGGACCATACAATCTTCATCTGAAACAGATAAAAGCTTTTAGTGTTATAGCAAACATTTGATTAGAATTGTGGTTTAGACACACAGACAGCAACCATGATGTCCCTATAACTGTTCCTATAGATCTACATGTCTTCTACCAGTACAGCAAACTAGAGGCACTTTAGTGTCTGATTCAATACACACGCCTAAATCTATCAAAGAATCATGAAGCAGCTTATGTGAAAAAAACACTTTTCAAAATTATTTGATATCCACACTCAGGAAATTCATTAGAAAATTGAAATGAAATGAATTTATACTTTGAGAAGATTTTCAAAGTTCAAAAAGTTTTCATGATTACCTTAATCATTTCCATCTATAAAAGGCATGTTTTATATCCTAGTGAAACAAAAATGGGTTACTAGGACAAAAGATCACCTTATGGTCATTCTTGTACATTTCATTTGAAACCCATCATTGATTCCGGAGAAATAGAATTTCAAAGTTATAATTATGATCATATGAGATGTCATTATTTTCATCTATTTAGAATACAGTTTCTTTGTAGGCTCGAAAACATAGCCAAAGGATAACTCAAGTGAATTTTTCTTGATATTTTGCTTCTGAGAAAGTTATTCTCAAAGTTTCCACTATATCACATGATTATATAGAAACAACCAACGCCCATAAAAATAAAAACAAGAGGGTGTTTTGCCCTGGTCCGCTCACCTGAGTGAAAGCACCTAAGGGTAACTTACATTACTTTGATTCAGATAATAAAGTTATTGAACTGTAACAAATTTATGTGTAAAGGAAAATAATCTATCGTCAGACCAGTAAGATTCCAGTCTCAAATTTACTATTTCTGTTTGAAAATACAAGATCCAAAATAGAATTGTTATCAGTCGTTGGTTTTTGTGTTCAGGTGAGCTTAAAAAAAGTTCAAATGTTAAAATTGACCTGAAGTACTACCCTCTCCCCCCTGTTTTTCCGCACCTGGTGGCCCAACAGTCATAATAGCTGTTTCAGTTAAGTTCTATGAGCTGATTATTCTACAGTGCTCCAGACAATTTCAAAGGCCATCAGTACAGTACTGATTGAAATAATTTTAAATCAGTACCTGATATGGGGCATCAGTACACAGAACTTTCAGTAAAGAGCAAATGGAAGAAAAGTAATTTTTTGATTCTTTATTATAACCTATAAAACAAGTTTTTGTACCTGAACCTCTTTAACAACAATACAGCAACCCTTCCATTTAATATAGAATTATCTTTCCTTTTTCAATCATTGAGCCTAGAAACAGAAAATACCTTTTTTTTGTATATAAATTTAATAATTGAGACAGTGAAGAACAGAAAAAATATCCCCCCTCCCCCTCATCCTCAAATGGATCATAAAATTTTTTATATGTTTTTTAATTGTATTGAATCTTCTTACATCATATTTTTAATTTTCTCATTTTTTTATTTTGAAACTTCAATTAGGTCTAGTTGGCAGCAAAATCATCATCTTAATATTTTATAAAATACGCATAACTACTTGAACCAGGGTAAGCATCAGAAAGTGGAGTCTACTTTCACTTTACTTTCTGTCAGAAGAACAATTGCAATTTACATTTGAAATCTACATTATAACATGGCATCAAAACTGATGAATTATGATGAATAATCAATTTTGAACCGCAGATTCCTGATCAGTAGTCATTTTTGACTCAGATTGTAGATATTATCTCTTGTCCAAGCAGACATTCAAATCATCGAGAACGAAACTGCTTGCTACGAACCTTTTCGTTTTAGGGTCCCTTCGTTTTACTGCCTGAACTTTTTTTCAGTGATGGAGTATGTTATTTCGTCCATAAACGCTTTGATAATTTGTCTGGGATTTAGTGAGACCTTTAGTACAGATTTCTGTCCTCGGCATGTGATGCTATTTTTGGACTGGTCGCATCCGGTTACAATGAAATATGTGACGTCCAAAATTGAGACTAGTGAGACCTTTTGAGTAAACCATTGAAAAAGATCCCCATGACATATGGTGTTTTTCTGTCGATAAGCGTAATTTTTCGGTGACGCCAATCGAAAATTTAGGTCAGCAGATCAGCTGGTCTCACATCATTTCGTAAGGAAATTAATAAGGGTACCAATGCGGGGTACCGCACTGTTTACAAATTATTTTCTCATGGGCCGCGTTCCATTGTCACGGGAATAGTCGAAAACGATCCGTAACTTCCAAGTGCGCATTTAAAACGTTACTAGCAATCGGGAACCTTCGGCGATGCTACTTTCCAGTTTACAGAAAAGTCTTAGCGGGTAACGGAGATGCTCGTCAAAATCGGGAATAGTCGAAATGAAGATCTTAAATTCTGCAAGAGTAACTTCCCTTTGATTACGCGTTCGTACTCAAAAATATCCGTACATGTCCAAAACAATCTGTATCTTTTACGGAGTTTTGCTAAAAATGATGCGTAACAAGTAATTTTACATCCGTAAAATACGGAAATACGGACCTTATCTAGAGCGCTGATTCTATATCAAATGAAAAAGCTGTAGGAATTCTGGTTCAGTAGAATTTTTAACATCAGAAGAAGACAATTAAAGATTTCAAAATTTTCAACAAAGCACTACCTCTTCCCCCCAGATGCTCTGCACCTGGTGGCCCTACAGTCATGATTTTGACTATTTTGATCAAGGTTTTTAAGCTGATCATCCATGACAATTTTCAAGTCTGCAGGGCTCCTGGTTTCGAAGAAGAAGAACGTTAAAGATTACAAAATTTACCCAAAGTACTACCCCCTCCCCCGTGGTGCTCCGCACCTGGTGGCCCAACAGATATGATTTTAACTATTTTAAATCAGGTCTATGAACTGATCATCCATGCCAAATTTTAAGTCTGTAGGACTCCTGGTTGAGAAGAAGAATTTTTAAGATTTTCTTAAAATTTCACCTTTGGTTACCATAGCAACCAGGGTTTTTCATGGATTTCATTTTTTTTAGCTATTTTGGAAGGGGACCACCTAAGCAACATTTCTGTAAAATTTGGTGGTAATTTGCCTAGTTGTTTAGGAGAAGATATCATTTAAAGAAATTGTTGACGGACGCCAGACGACGACCGACGGACAGACGCGGACAAAAGGTGATCACAATAGCTCACATGAGCACTTCGTCCTCAGGTGAGCTAAAACATCATCAGATCACAATAAGGCTTTCTCAGTCTGATAGACCCGGTCACCTGAGAATTTTTCAAGTGAAATTTGGTTGAACCATCAGTTTCGGAGGAAAGTCACATTTTATCATTGAAATGACCTTTGTCCAAAAAGAAATATTTTTCAACTAGAGCTGCTTGAATGGCTGATTTGCTCCACAGGCCTAAATCTACTGATACCATTAAATGAGAATTTAAGTGAATGAATGAATTGATGTATGTTTATTTCACGTAAATAAGTGTTTTTAAGTGTCTCATGCTGAAATATTTCTACAAAGAAAAATTCAAAATTGATGAATAACATATAAAGAAAATTGACCTCAGCCTGATTTATACATATTTTTTATCTTATCACTTTAATTTTGAGCAACTGGATAATGGGTCAACAAAGGAACATTCCAGTATAATTTAGATCAGTTAGGTTCTGAGAAATGATTTTCAAAAAGTTTCTACAATGAGACATATAGAGAAATGACATCCATCATAAAAGACTAATTTTTCATCAGATCAAATTAATTTTTTGTAGACTGATAGAGGTCACTCAAGGATAATTCATGTGAAGTTTGGATCATTCCAGTCAAATTCGATTGATATCCATCAGTAACATTCAGAGAAAAGTCACATTTTACCACTAAAAGATCATTCCAGTGGAATTTGGTTGATATCCAACTGTTAGATTTTGAGAAAATGATTTTCAAAGATTCAACCATATAACATATTGAGAAAATGACTTACCCCCATGAAAGAAATTTTTCATCTGATCACAATAATTTTTGGTGGAGTGATAAATGGTCACCCAAGGATCTTTCCAGTATAAATTTGATTGGTATCCACCGTTTAAATTCTGAGAAAATGAGTTTTCAAGGCAGATTGATAAGAGTCATCCAAGAATCATTCATGTAAAATTTAATTGGTATCCATCTATTAGGTTCTGAGACAAGTCACTTTGTACCATATTTGGAAATAAGCCACGCCCATTATGGCCATTAAATCCATGTTTTTCAATGGATTATAATTTCTTGAACAACTTTGAAAGAGGGTCACCCAAGGATCATTCCTGTAAAGTTAGGTTGAAATTCATTCTTCTGAGGAGAAGATTCTTAAAGAAAAAGTTTATGACAGGACACACAGACAGATGGACGGATGGAGCTTAGGTTGATTTATCGGATTATTGATAATCTGCTACAGTACTATTATCTAATAATTATTGCTGGCTGCTCAGAAAATTAGTAGATATGTTAATAAGGTAATGGTCACAGTAAATACATTACATGTAATCCAGATGCGTTATCAATTTTTCAAAGACCACCTGTCATAATGACCGCTTAACCGCGTGACTGCTTAAAGCCTCCGTCTGTGTTTGTGAACATTTCCGAAAAACAAGACAATGACCGTAGACGATTATCTACACAAAAACTACACTTTTTCTCTCAAAGATAAGCTTGAATTTGTTATTCAAATATTTGGTAATGCAAATGATTATGACGCGATGATCTATATATAGGTCAAACTTGATGAATATTTATTACTGCAACATTTCGGACTCCAATTTGAATACCTCTCCTGCACGTGGATGTATTTCACATGACCAAAATCTCATTTACATATTATTTACTTTATATGGCAGATCATGTATTTCAGGCAAAAGCTGCAGTTTGTCGATTGATTTGTATTTTTATGTAACTCATTTATTTTAAGACTTAATTAAGAACAAATATCCAAAGAATATTCATGAAAGAGCGATTTCTCTTACTCTAAACGCAGACTAGGGCTTTAAGAGGATAAATAATGGGTGCAATCCAGACAATTAAAGGTGCCCCCGTATGCAGAATGCTGCTATTCACAGTAACTTTAAAGAGCAAATTTGTGTGGGAGGACCTGAGCTGGCCGCTTATGGCAATTTTGCCGATATTCTCAGATGACCGCTCACAGTTTTGACTGTACATGTTGAGTTTGGGAATGGTTTCAACAGAAGATAAATGTCATTATGGTTGACTGTGAGTTAGGAAGTTCAAGACTCCATGTTTAACAGTCAGGCTTCCTTCATTTAGCAAGTTAGGGGTCCAATGAACCCGCAGGAATTGGACTCCTAGGACCATGAGAAAATATCATTAGAAACAAAAGATCTTTTCACTACAAAAATTGTTGAAGATAACATTAATTTTGCTTGGAACTTGTAGTATTTTGAAAGACACTGGTCATCTTCTTTTGGAGAGAAACTTGTGGCAAAGGAGAAATTGCTTGCAAGAAATAATTTCTACTTTTCCACAATGTTCTCCCAATATAAAATTTCAAGCTTGAACTCCTTAAATACAAAAGTTGGGGGTGTGCGGTAAAAATGCCAGAGGTAAAAATGCCATAGGTAAAAATGCCATAGGTAATAATGCCATAGGTAAAATGGTAAAAATGTCATAGGTAATAATGCAATAGGTAAAAATGCCAGAGGTATATTATATCTTTTATTTTAGACTTTAGTAAATAGAAAAATAATTTTATTTTCATGCACAAAAGGAAATGTTACAATAACCTTTTAATGAACTGTTTAATTTCTTTTTTTTTTTTTAACTTTTTCAAGGCTTTGATAATGAATTAAGCAGAAGGGTATACAAATTAGTGGCTCGTAAATAAATGACAAAGTTTGTGTATATATGAACATTAACCTGAAAATAGATGGATAAATTATAAGAAATAGCAGAAATGAACTATGCCTATATATTCATTTATTCATATGTATAATATAGCTGATTAATTTATTTACTTAAGTATAATGAGTGAATAAGGCAGGTTACAGTTAAAGGTAAATATAACACATAAGTGTGATATTTCACACTTTTCTTAGTAATATTTTGGTAAATCTGACACATCTTTTTTAAACAATTTCCCAAATATTATACCAAATTTATACTAAATTTAATTCGTTTTATTTTTTAAAGTAGAAATTCGAGTGAAATTTGGTACTGATTGCGATCATGTAAAATAACTTAATTCATTTTCATTTGACAAATATTATCATATATTTTTCTTTACAATTATACTATTACATAAATAAAAATATTCATTTTATCTTTTCTAAAAAAAGTCTATATGACAACTTAAGAAATTAATAAGGTTTTCATAGAATACAAAAATATTCCTAATGTCATAATATCATTATATAGTTTTCCTTTATTCTGGCATTTTTACCTATGGCATTATTACCTATGACATTTTTACCATTTTACCTATGGCATTATTACCTATGGCATTTTTACCTCTGACATTTTTACCTATGGCATTTTTACCTCTGGCATTTTTACCTACATTCAAGTTGGGAGTCCGAATCCTCACTCACAGAAGTAAGTCGATTGCTGTTAACTGCGAACAAAACATCTTAAAAGTTAATTTCTGATTCAAGATTAATTTTTTAATCAATTCCTTAGTCATAAATGCATAAAATGATACATAATTTGTTACAAGGTGTAATCTTACAAATTTGAATGTTTTCAATTAAATGATAGTTAAGCTGTTTACATTGATTTTTGTAGGTGACACTACTGATACAGTGTTAATTCAAGGATTTCATAACTGTAGTGGATTTCAGCACAAAATTAAAGCAATTGAGAAATAACTGGCATCCCATACTCTTTGTTCATGGTAAAAAATCCCCCACAAATCTTGAAAATATGGGGGATCTTTGAAAGAAGTGGAGAAATTCCCATATCCCCCTGCCTAGAAGAAAAAATCGATCATCACTAATTAGCAAGGGTCTTATCAATTAGGGCCACTGTGTAATTGACAGTATACAACTTCCAAGAAGGCGATTATGTAATGACCGCACGTCTGCAATCAGTTTTATTGCTAATCTTTACCCTTTGTTCAGAAAGAAATTAAGCTGTATCGGTGATCAAATTTAAGTGTATCGGCGTTCTTAAGGTGTATCGGCAATCTGTTAAATTTCTTGAAGGCGTATCGGGGCCGATACGTCATAAGGGCCTGGGGAGAACAATGTAATTGTCAAAATTTTAAAGGGGTATCTTACCTTTTGCTCTAGAAATAATTAGATCTGCTTAGCTATTGTTGACTTTCTTTGATTTTTGATGAGAAGGAGAATTAGACGCAAAAAAATCTTGGTTTAAGACTGCATTGTATTTCTTTAATAGTCAAATTTTATAGGGTGTCATAACTTTCGTAAAAAAAGGTTTGGGGTGTCATAACTTTCGTCAGTAAAATTTTATAGGGGTGTCATAACTTTCGTACCAACGTCGTCTGCAAAACGAAAGTAATATCAAGAGAAAAAATAGAGATACTGTAAAATTTGTGGACAAATAAAAAATTAATGGAGGTGTTGTAATTTTTGTTACTTGAAACAATGTCGCCAGCTATCTTTACATTGACTGAGGGGAATTTAGGATTAAAAATTATTTTTGCCTTAGGAAGAGCTAAATGGGCTGGTAAAATCGAAATTTGAATAGGAGTACGAAAAAAATGTCGTAGATCTATTTGAACAATGTCGGCTCCAAAGATGTCATTAACAATTTGGGATTTTGGATGGAAAATGAATTTTAGAAGAAAAATACCTTGGATCTATCGAAGAAAAGACTCAATTAAAGACACCTAAAACAAGCAGTGAATGCACACAAATTTTAATTTAATATGGGTTTCGAGTATTCACACAAAAATTAAGTGTCGTCTGCTACGTATAATTCATTTTTTTTACTGACGGGGAGTTTTTTCCTAGAGAGAGATTTTGCGAATCGAAATGGTGATCACGGACAAAGATTAAGATTGAAACAAATTACTTTGACTCGGATTTTAGAACATCAACCAAAAACATTTGCAATGTACTGACAAGTCACCAGAGATAAAAGGAAACCTTTTATTCTCGGATATGCGCGAAATTTAAAACTCAATACCACTCTGCAAGTGACGTAATAAGAATTTTTCCTGGTTTTAATTGGGCGAGGAGGTTCACATAGTTTTGGATTAAAGACACTACCATGTACTATTTTTACAGCATAGAAATCTATTTTTAAACTCCTTGGGGTTTCTGTTGTATTTTTGTTCTCACCCCGTCGTTTTCCAAACTCAATACGCTAAGTAAAGATAAACAAAGCTTTTTACTAATTTGGATGCGTATCTGTACGTATTTTGATACATATCTTAGCGTATTCTAACCAATTGGTAGCGTAAAGTACGCAGATACGCACCCTATCTGGAGCTCTGCACTTACTAGGTAATTATCACAATATCAGATGCAAACATGGCAAAGGACCCAGGAAAATTTTCAGACAGTCAGTATGACAGTCCTTGATCAACTGTGAGACCGAAGTCAGACCTGTCGGACTGAACATTTTAGGGGGCAACTTATATAATCATTGATTTCTTTCCTAATTAAGAGAAAACTTACTAGAAAGCCATGAATGGCTTGAGTCGCTCCACAGGCTTGAAATTCTTGTAAAACCAATAACAGTTTTGACTAGATTTTTACATATTTTGGGTTCTACTGATGTTGAAAATGATTTTCAAAGTTTCCACTATATAACATATAGAGAAATGACCTCCGCCCATAAAATACATATTTTCCATCTGATCACAATAATTTTTGGTAGACTGATAAAGGGTCACTCAAGGATCATCCCAGTGAAATTTGGTTGATATCCATCAGTTACATTCTTAGAAAATGATTTTCAAAGTTTCCACTATATAACATATTGAGAAATGACCTCCGCCCATAAAATGCATATTTTCCATCTGATCACAATGATTTATTGTAGACTGATAAAGGGTCAGTCAAGGATCATCCCCGTGAAATTTGGTTGATATCCATCTGTTACATTCTGAGAAATTGATTTTCAAAGTTTCCACTATATAACACATAGAGAAATGACCTCCGCCAATAAAATGCATATTTTCCATCTGATCACAATGATTTATTGTAGACTGATAAAGGGTCACTCAAGGATCATCCCAGTGAAATTTGGTTGATATCCATCAGTTACATTCTTAGAAAATGATTTTCAAAGTTTCCACTATATAACATATTGAGAAATGACCTCTGCCAATAAAATGCATATTTTCTGTCCGATCACAATGATTTTTTGTAGACTGATACAAGGTCACCCAAGGATCATTCATGTAATATTTGATTGGTATCCATTGATTAGAATCTGAGAAAATTCACTTTTTACCATATTTGGAAATTAGCCACGCCCATTAAATCCATGTTTTTCATTGGATCGAAATTTCTTGAACAACTTTGAAAGAGGGTCACCCAAGGATCATTCCTGTGAAGTTTGGTTGAAATTCATCCAGTAGTTTCTGAGGAGAAGATTTTTAAAGAAAAAGTTTACGACCGGACGCACGGACGCACGGACGCACGTACGGACGGACGCACGACGGACACGATGCCATGACAATAGCCCCAGTGGCTTTCAGCCAGTGGAGCTAATAAAATTAGAAGCAATAAAATTAAAGGCTTAACTAGGTTGTCGAAGTCCTCTCAATCTGTCAGTGTTTTCAGTGCTTTGATTTAAAAGCCAAGATTCTGAGATTAACTGAGATTCCGAGATTAACAGCGTTAAAGAAATAAAATGTCTTTTCAGGTCAGATGGTAACAGTCACTTGTGCTTTTTCCGCTTAAATAACAACAGACATAATTTGACGGGCCAAACATTCTTGGGTATGAATAAGCAGAAAATATTTAAGACTATGTGCTTATAAATATGGAAAAATACGAAAATTTCAGGTAAAATAAGACTAGCTACCAATATTTCTTTTTATATTTGATCCTAAAATTATCTATTCTTCCTCTTAATTGATACAATTTGTTAAAGAGAATTTGCACTTTCTAGCGGAGCCGAAAGTCGTAGAGGAACTACCGAACTATTACAGGATGGGATCAACACCTTTGTAAAGTTTAAGATTAATGTTTGTTTTCATGAGAAAATTGACCAGGATAGAGTTTTGATAAGTGAAAGACAGGTTTTACTGTTAAAACAGCTTTTTTGCCCAGAAAATAGTGTCAGACATTTGCACTGGCGATATGGTAAAATTTATCCGACCTAGGGGATTTTTGACGGATGTGTCTGACGGTCCTTCGCCATGACTGCAGATGTTCAATAAGGGATTTCTATTTTTTCATGTTTTGTTATTTGACATGCTTATCTTAGGTTACAGAGAGGTGCAATCGAGAGTAATTAATCGGAGTTGCAAGAACTTGTTTCTCAATGGATGTAAAATAAATAGGTTTTAACCAGAGAATTATCCGGCCTTAAACACATTGTCTTTTTCTTTATGTGCCCTTCCTACAATTGAACAGCATTTACAAGGGAATCACACAGTCGAGATATTAGGTAGATCAAAGATCAAATTTAATAATCTAGATCTAGACAGTGTATACAGTAGGGATATGCAGTCTGGGGATATGATATGGGGACCTTAGGTTGACGGTTCACAAGTAAAGCATTGTATATCATTAAAAGACAAAATAATATATATCTAAGATTATAAAGATAAACCAAGTGAGGTATACTGCATTATTTGCACATTAATGCAATATAAGCTATTATAATGTTAGTATAGATTAAATATTAAGGCCGAGTTGCCTGGTAACCGTATGATTACAGTGCAATTTGGTTATGGTCTATGGAGACAGTGTGATGTAATGCCTTGCAATTTTAAAACTTGAGTTACTTTAAAATTAGATGGCAAGGTCTTTGACAGCCATAATGATGTGCCACTATTCCATGAACACTAAAGGAGGAGGTACAGAGACTATCAGACACAGCTTGGTTTTGGGGTTTAAGATAAAAGTGGCTTAAAAGGCTCGGGTGCTGGAACTGGTTCTAGTTCAGTTGATGAGGTCTAAAAGCTTATCTTCTACACAGGGCATTTTTAGCGTTTTTTATGTCTTACATGAATATATATAATAACAAGGGACCCAGCTGACAAATTCAGAAAAACCTACCCTTCCCCACAAAAACACAAGTTACTTCGTTAATTCTAAAGATAATTACACAAGATCTTCTTTGACTAACTCCTTACATATTTATCTTGTGAAAAACAAAGTGGTTTTCAACAAAGTGTTTGGGGATTCTCGCTAAAGAAGCCGGTTTCTCGACATTTGGGTCGAAATCACTTGGTCCAACACGGGTCTGTCCAGGGCGCTTGTAAGACTAAAAATACTATTTGGTACCAGCAGATACTGGCCAAAATACTTATCGAACTCATAAGATAAATTATTATCTTTCACCAACCTCCGTCTTTTAATGTTAACACAGAGAATACGGCTTCAAATTGTTCGAAGTTTTGCCGATTTGCTCAATTTTAAAAGGATTCAGCCATCATCATTGTCACTTGATTCACAAATAACTCGTTTAAACCCAGTGATTTCATTAAGAAAATTCAACGGGATTGGCAAAGGGAGGTAATAAACCAATAAATTGGGTAAGGGGCGAGTTGCTTTTTGAATAGTTCATACTGTTTTTGCATTTTGGCTTTCCAGTTGTAACTATTCCTATCTCTCTGTTCAGCCAACAGTTTCGAAAATTGTACAAAGGTAATTAAAATATCTATGGAACTACTACACCAAAACAGTTTATTCCAGTGAACGAAGGTTTCAGGGACCAGATGAAATGTTTGTTTTGGATAGATAAAAATGTTCATTTACGAGCAAAAAAAAAAATCTATTTGAAAATAGAAATAAGCTAGGGAATCTATGACATTTGGAGAATCCAAATCATACCGCAACATGTAAAATGAAGGGCATGCCAATTATCAAAATTTCGAAAATGCTTTTGACTAAGGGCCAAAAATTTACTGAGACCATTATATTACATTAAACCAAATTTAATGTGCTTCGCCGATTTTGATTCACTTTCAATGAAGTAATTATACTTGTTTTTGAGGAGGAAGTCATGCAAACTTATCATTGACATTTAACAGTTGAACTCGATAGGGTAAGTATATAGAATTTATTAGTTCAAACAAAAGTAAACTATTTCCGTATTCAAAGCCTGTTGTATGTGACAATAGCATAAATCAAATTTCACTTACTGGCCTACGTTTTTACTGATGCCGAAATCAAAATATTAAACACAACAATCACAAAAACCATATAGAATGGTTGTCTATGCCTAGATACGATAACGTATCCCTCCTTTGATAATCTGATGTGGGAGGGATACGACAGGGGTACATTATTGCAGCTAGTCTATGCCCTGAAACTAGCTGCAATAATGTACAGTGCTCTCAATAAGAGGACGTCGACGTAATATACGTCCAGAATTTAAGAAATTACGTCCGGAAAATCATACCCGGACGTAAAAAAAACGTCCGAGATTCGAGGAAAACGTCCTGTAATTTGACCCCGGACGTTTTTCGAATTTACCAAATAAAGGATTTAACGTAAGTCTACACGTGCAAAAAATCGATAATCAACGCCAGCATACACATTATAGGTTACGAAAACAAGTCATGTGAAACGCGCGGGGTATTAAACTGTCGCTATAACAACCAGTCTCTGATTACGCAATCTTGTTTGGTTAGCGACGCGTCATTACCACTTCTGTCATTATCTTTCTTAGTCGGATACAGATCGCCAGGGTCCTCTGATAGGATTATTGAAACAAACAAAATTCAAATCAGGGAAAATTTGAGTAAGCCGCATTTCCTAGGTCAACCGCACAAGATACAGCTAAGGACCGATTCAAAATAGAAACTCCACATTTTCTCATATATTAGTTTCCATAACTTATTCAATGAAAGTAATAAAAGGGGATAGTGAAACCAAAGCTCCTCCCTACAGCTTAAAGTCAAAGCTACAAGTTTTAAGGCTTGGAAGTCGTTTATTCTTAGAGAACCAACCAGAATCATGGACTTTGGGAGCAAAAATTTAACTTACATTTAACAAAGAAACGAGCATTTACAAAGTGTACAGAAAAAGGAAGGTGTGTGTGCTGGGGGGGGGGGGGTAGCAGGGGGAGGGGGTAAAAATTCCTTACTTTGTAAAAAAAATTCCTGAAAGCCCAACATGGAATTTCAAAAATTCCTGATTTTGGCCCTTATTGAGAGCACTGAATGTACCCCTCTTTCTGATATTCTGCCGGTCGAGGGCTACAATTTCCACCCTATTTGTTTTTTGTTGCAATTATCAAATTTCTGTTTTTCAAACTGAGAGGTTATCTAAGAGCTTATGTCGTACATACCTTAGTTTTGAAAGCAAATAGTGAAATATAGTGATAAAGAAACCAATACATCACTTGTATTGTTCTTTAAAAAGTGTTTTCTTTTCAATTGTTCAAATTTTCGAAGCTCGGAGGCCATGACAGTTATGTTGGATCATGTGATTTATTTTGACGTCACTTTGTTTACTTATTCCATGCTGTCAAAACAGGTGCTGGGTAAAAAGCATAGTAGCTAATTTTACCTACCTTTCAAAATTTTTGCGAATTTGAAGCATCTAGTAGCCTGTATCTATCTACTACCTTACCAATTTAAGTGACTTGACAATATTTTTCATTCAATTTTCATATTTCAATATGATCAAAGCAAGTTTGTTAACAAAAAAATACTACGGCTCCCAAATATGGCGACCTGATTTTTCATTAGATGAATTTTGGCGGGAAACGGGAGAACTCACGAGATTTTCAATAACATAAACCAAAATGGCTGACTTTGAAGGGAAAAAGTACCATTCTTTAGATATTTAAATTTGTGCTGATTAATTGGTTCACAGTCAACTCGGCCCGTTAACTCGGCCAGTCAACTCGGCTCAACTCAAATTTCTGTTTATATATTACAGGGTTTTCGTTTGACCCGGGACTCCGGGTTTTGACGCGCAGAAATCGAAAATGATGCAATTTTGACTCTTGGAAATTTGAGCTGGTGCGTCATTTTGACTCTTCAAAATTAGAAGCTGTGCGTCAAGGGTTAAAAGAAGTGTGTCATATTATTGGAAAATAGTTAATTGGTGGTCTTATAACACCTAGCTTGATTGGCAATTAACACACTCCGGTGATCGGATATGCATCGGCGATCAGGGCTTACTCTGGGTCAAAATTTCTTTTAGCCAACACTTTAGCCAATTGCATTTTTTTTAGCCAATTTGTGGGACTTTTAGCCAATCTTTAATCAGATAACGGGCCGTATTAACATATAAGGAATCTTTACTTTTTTAAGTTTATTTATTTATATATTATAAAATATGTATATCAAATAGTAAATTCAAAACAGTAGCACACATAAGTTTCAACTTAATAAAAAACAAATACATTTCAGCACTAGGAAAAACATGTTTGATACTGTACATTTATACATTTACTTTCAAAGGTTGCTTAATTCTACTTTTTGAAGACAAAATTGAAGAAATTTGATGTTTTACTTCAGTACTCTCCTATACTTCTTTTCAGCCCAGACCTCAAAAGCTCTCTTAAAATCAAATTTGTCTAGATCATGGCCATTTATAGACAGACTCATCAGATTTTCCAAATTTTGTGGGTTGATAGTGTTTTTATCAGATTTTGTTTGCTGAACCCACGTTCACATTCAGCAGTAGAAACTGGTGCAATGAGCGATCTTTGAGCAAGTTCACAACAAGCTGGAAAGGTCTCTTTGTTTCTTAATGCCAAGTTAGGGCATGTTTTATGTCAACCACAGACTAACTTACAATTGAATCATGATTTCTAGAAAATTTTGAAAATGAATTTATTTCTTGTTTTTTGCCCTCAAACCAAAAAGAGAACAAATACTCAAAAAATGCATCAACATAATCAGCAGAAATTTCAGAGTCTTTTAGTAGGGGATTGACAAAAATGTGAGGGATGTCAAAATTTCTGTGTCTTCCGTGTCCGAAAATCTAGCCATTAAACTTTTGATCAAATTCAATTAACGTAATCCACCTTCAATTTCATTGCCGAACAAATCTCAGCTAATCACCCAATTAAAGGATGATAAAGCACTAAACCAATAAATCAAACAGTTATACCATACAACGTTTTAATAACTAAATCCCGACTGCATCGTAAACAATCAGTATAATTATGCTGTCTGCTAATCGTGTGTTTTCTGATAAAGGTTATCTTCACACTGTAAAAGTTTATGTAACAGCTGACTGAACACGACTAATGTGTATTACTATTTGTCTCCCTGGACAGCTGATTTAACTGATTTTACCCTTTTTAACCCTTTAGTCAGCATTTTCGCCAATTGGATTTTTCTTTAGCCAATTTTTTTAAATTTTCGCCATTGGCTAAATTGGCTAACGGCAGCGTAGCCCCTGGCGATCGTAAATGACAGTCTTTTGACACTTGTGAAAATCAGCTAAACCCTCTTGCTATACCTCTGTTCACACTAAAATCAACCCATTATTGAATAATTTCACTATAATTCGAAAAGTATCAAAAAAGTAAGCCAGTAAACATCAAGAGGAGGATTTCTTGTGAATTGTCATGAGTTTTCATGGTTGGACTCAATTTCTTTTAGCGAAAAAACAAAAATCTTCAGAACCTTTTCCTAGCAATTGCAACTTCAAAACTCTTTCCATTTCACTGTACTTACGAAAAAAGAAGCATTTAGTATGAAACTAAGCTATTTAGTAATTATTTGATGACTGGAAATTGTGGTGAAATTGATGGTGATAAATCATTTAAATTGTTTATTTTCAGGCACCTTTTGCAAAATGACATGTACCTAATTTAATCTGTTTCATTACAAATAAAATGATTTTCCCCCATTTTTTATAAATTTGAAACTTATTTTATTTTTCTTTTATTTTCATTTGTTTGTTTTTTTTTTTTGTTTTTTTTTGGGGGGGGGGGGGGGGGGGGTGTAGACGCATGATTCGGTCAGTTTGATGCATGAGATTTTCATTTTGACTCTTGGAAATTTTGACTCAAGGGTCATTGACTCTTGGCATTTGGATGCTAATGAAAACCCTGTATTATATAGGTACATGTATGGCGATGCAATGTTAATATTTTGGGGACCTTATGTGCTTTTTTTAGATTAATAATCACTCCTTAAAAGGTTTTTATAATGATAATGTGAAAATATCATGAGATATAATTAAATACTTAATTCATCTTTTATTTAAATTTATTTTTCAAATTATTCTTTTCTAAGCACAAAAGATTGTGAATTTGCACCTCCTTTTAGTACATTGCACACATTGATTTACTATCTGATAAGTGTGCTTATATATCCGTTTACCAGGCTAAACTCCATATGAGTTATATACAGGCCGAGTTGACGGGCCGAGTTTTACACAGGCCGAGTTTTACACGGGCCGAGTTTTTAACAGGCCGAGTTGACAGGACACCGATTAATTTTATTGGGACTTATAAATGAATTACTAAGGTAGGTTTAGATTGTAAAAACGTGTTTTTTGCACTAACACATATTCCAAAAATTGACCTTAAAGTCCCCGGAGTGAAGGAGTGAATCACTCCGGGTGCTGCAACATAGAATAAAGAGGGACCGCGTCGTATCCCTCCCACATCAGATTATCAAAGGAGGGATACGCTATCGTATCTACCCTGAAACACCCAATAGAAAAGTTAGGTCTTTGTTACTGTAAATCAATTCATACAATTGCAAATTGAAACGTAAGTCTTTCCCCCGGCGTTTAAAATTCATTTTGTCCCGTAATAGTAAACTTGTATTAAGTAAGTCGATCTGCCTAGGTCATTTTTCTTTCCCCACCCAGTCTTCAAGTCCTGCCACGTACACATAAGTTTTCCGCTATCAGGTTTTACAACAATATCTTTTTAAAAAAAATCCTCATTTTAGATAATTGCAAATTTCAAATAAAAGCCAATTAAGTTATAGAAATAAGTAGTTGCACTACATAAATCAAGGAAACATCTTACTGATACCTTGTTAACAAACGCTTCCGAAGTAAAGTGGAGTGACGATTAAAGGAGTGACCTCTTTGCAATCTACTTCCGGAGGTCGTTGTAGGACAAGTGTATTTTACGGCCCCTTTACGGCCCTTCACGGCACATATTGAAAATTTACGCCCCCCCCCCACTATAATATTCTTAATAATTACCCGAGCGTTTTTTTAATTGCAGTTGATTTTCAAAATTTAGACTTTGTTTTCTAATTTGACTCAGAAAAAATGATTTGTTTGCATTTTTAAACAAAATAGAATGGTTTTAAAAAATATGTCCCCCCAGGAAAATAATTAGACCATCTCTTGAAAATCGTATTGTACAGCCCCTCATACGAATATCCATATAACATATACATGTGAACATTTTCTAATTTTTTTTATTACTACTTCAAACTTCTCTTATTTCCTGTAGTTAAAGATAAAATTGACCAGGACATACGAGTAAAAAGGAAATTTTAAAAAAAGAAAATATGCAAATAAACGAATCAAAGGTATTTGTATATTTTTTAAGCTCCTTTTAATTTTTGGTAAATTG